>KZ111261.1:119177-218678 GCA_002120335.1 Hypoxylon sp. EC38
ATAATAATAATAATAATAATAATAATAATAATAATAATAATAATAATAATAATAATAATAATAATAATAATAATAATAATAATAATAATAATAATGATAATAATAATAATAATAATAATAATAAAAAATAAATTAATATATTTCTTAATTAATTATTAAAATATATAACTTATATTAAAGCTAACTTTATTTAAATTGTTTTAATTGTATAATTATTATAATAAATATTAAGTTATTTTCTTTTTAAAAAAGCCGTTTAAATAATAAAAAAAGTAAAATAATTTTAAATAATTATTAAAAATAAAAGCCTTTAACTTTATTTTTATAATAAAATATAAAAGGGTTAATATAAAAATATTAAAAAAGTATAAGATTAAATTTATAGTTTAAAACTTTAAATAATTACCTAAGCTTAATTTTAATAAACGCTTTATTATTATTATTAATATTTCTTTCACTTAAAAATATTTTTAATATAATTTATTTAATATAATTAAATAATTAAATAAATTAACTTTATTTAAGCTTTTATAAATAAAAACCTTTAATTAAATCTTAATAAACTTAAACATTTTAAATTTAATTATAATTTTATATAATTTAAAATAATTTATTTAATAATAAAACCTTACATTATTTAATTTATTAAATCGTAATATTATTATAAATTATAAAATAATTAAAAAATAAAAACAACTTATATAAATATAATTAAAAACTTATAATAAATATAAATAAACTTAAAAATAAATTTTATTTATTTTTAATATTTAATTATTTCTAATATATTTATTAATTAATTATTATTTTATATATTATTATACTTATTAATAATATAAATAAAATAACTTAAAAATTTAAAAATTATTATTATTTAAATATAAATTTTATATAAATAATTAATAATATAATCTTTATAATTTTATTTAAATTAAAACAATATATAATTACTATTTAATTAATTTATTAAAAACCCTTTTTTAAAGCTTATTAAAAAAATCTTTTTAAAAAAATAACTAATATAATTAAAAACTTACCCCTTAAAATTTATATATTTAATTTAAATATTTATATATAAAGAACTATTAAATATATAAAGAAATTAAAATAATATTATAATAATTAATTTATAAATATTAAGATTTCTTAAAAAACTATTACTTAAAACTTATAATTAAAAAATAAAAAAGCTATTTATTAATTATTACTTAATTATTTTTAAATAATTAAGTTATTTAAAGCTATAAATATTTAAAAATATTATAAATATTAAAATAATATTACTTATTAATATTTAAATTTATAAGAAATAAAATAATTAATTAAATCTTTAACTAATTAACTTTTAAATAATTATATTATTAAATTATTTTTATTTTTTATATTTTATTTTTAACTTAATTTTAAACTTTTTTATTTAAATATTTAATATTAAACTTTAATTATTTTAACTAATTTTTTACTTAAAAGGATTAAAACTATTTATTTTTAATTTTAATTAAAGGTTTTTAATATTAAAACTTTTTAAAAATAATTAATAAAATAATTAATAAAAAACTAATAAATAATTAATATACTTTTCTTATATAATAATTAAATAGGATTTTCTTTTATTTTTACTTTAAGCTTTAAACCTTAATAACTTTATAATTTATTATTTAATAAAAATATAAATTACTTTATTAAATAAGTAGCTTAATTTATTATTTATTAATTTAAAATATATAATAATATTATACTTATATTAAAATATTAAAAATTAAATATAAAAAGTATATTAAAAAGGCTATTATAATTATTAAAACTGTTAAAACTATAAAAGCTTTAATTTATTTAAGCTATTAAAGCTTTAAGCTATTAAAGCTATTAAAATTTTTAAATTAATAATATTTAATATTTTCATTAATTTTTAATATAAAACTTTTAAAACATTATAATTAAATAAAAAATTAAATTCTAATTTAATTAATAAAGGATATATATAACTAACATTTTAATTTTAAAAAATATTAAACATTAAAGAAAAAAGTATTAAATTTAAAAAATATATAATTATAATTATATATAAATTTTATTATATACTTATAATAACGTAATAGTAAAAATTATAAATTTAACCTTTAATTAAAATATTACCTTTTTTTTTACTTTATTTTTAATTTAAAACTAAACTTAAAATCCTTATAATTAACCTTTTATATGAAAATATTTTTAAACCTTTTTTTTTATTTTTTAAAAATCTTTTAAACTTAAGCCTAAATTAAAAATAAAGCTATAATTTTTTAAAAATAAAAAAAGATTTAAAGGTTTTATTTTATATAATATATTTAAACCTTTTATATATATTAAAAACTTAAAATTAATTATTATTAAAATTATTTAAATATAAATAATAATATTTATTAAAATTATATTTTAAAATAATATTATATTTATAAATAATATAAGTAAAATAACTTAATAATTAAATAAAATATATTATTATTTAAATATAAATCTTATATAAGTAATTAATAATATAATTTTTATAACTTTAGTTAAATTAAAATAATATATATTTATTACTTAATTAACTTTTTTAATAACCTTTTTTATTATAATATAAATTAATAATTATTAATGGTATATATTTAAAGATTTTAAGATTAAAGTTATAATATTTATTATATAAAAAATAAAATATTTATAAAATAATTTTAAAAATAATTTTAATTATTTTAAAATTAATATTTTAAAAGATATTTAAAAGATTTATTTAAAATAAATATAAATTAATAAAAATCCTTTTATTATTTAAAAAATTAATAATAAATTTATAATATATTTTCTATTAAATATTATATATAATTAATAATATATAAATATTAAAACCTTTTATTTAATTATAAATAACTTTATTAATATTTAATATAATTAATTAAAATAATTTAAATAACTTTTAAAAAGTAATAATTAAAAAACTTTATATTATTAAAAATAATTAATTATTAAAATGTAAAGCTTATATTAAAACTAATTTTATTTAAGTAAATTTATTATATAATTATTATATTAACTTTACTTTTAAAAATATACTTTTAAATATTTATATTTATTTATTTAATTATTTTTAAAAATAAATTAATTAATTTTTTTTATTTATTAAAATATAATTACGTAATATTAAATTATATAACACGCCTTATATTTTAAGTAAAAATAAAGCTAAAGTAATATACCTTATAAAGTTATTTTTAAACTTAAACTTAAACATTATTAATTAATTAATTTAAAATTAATTTTACTTATAATAAGTTATATAATTAATTATACTTTATTATATATATAATAAATCTTATTTATTTTAATTTTTTTAAAGTTATATATTAAATAAATAAGGTTTATTAATAACTTAATAAAAAGCGATATGTTATATAATAGTTAATATAAATATAGTAAAAAAGGTTATATTTAATATAAAAAAGAAAAGATTTAACTAAGATAAAGGTTTTTTTAAATATTATAAGTATAAAATATATAAGCTTATATATACTTATTTAATTAATTACGTATAATTATATATTATTATATTAATATTATAATATTTTATATTTACTTTTATAAATAAACTAGTTAATTATTTATTATTTTAAACTTTACTTTATAATAAAAAAGCTTTATTTTAATTTATTTAAACCTATTTAATAATTACTTTATAATTAAAATAATATAAAAATAATAATATTTTACCTTAAAAATATAATAGAAATATTATATCATTAACTTTATTAAATAAATAAGGTTTATTAATTACTTAATAAAGGTTAAAATATTATATACCTTTTTTTATAAATATTATAATAATTTATTACTTTATAATATATATTTATTAAAATATAAAATAGTTTTAAATATAAAGTTTTAAAGCTTTTAAACCTTAACGTTAAGTAATAAGTCACGTAATTATAATCTTAATAAACTTTATTATTATTAAACTAATAAAATAAAAAAAAATTAAAATAATAAAAAAAGCTATAATAATTTAATATTTATTATTAAAGCTATTTTTATAACTTTAACTTATTTATATTAATAATTAATAACTTTAAAATTAACATTAAAATATAATATTTAATATTTTAAAATTTAATAATTAAAAATTTTATTAAAACTAATTAATATTTTCGTTATATATTTTTACCTTTTTAAATTAAATTAATAATTATTTAAAATAAGCTAAATAATATTTATTTAATAAAAGTATTATTAAAATTACTAACTTTTTATTAAACTTATTAATTATTATTTATAATAATACTTTTAATAAATTTATTAATTAAATTAATATATTTTAATCTTTATTTAATATATATTATTAAAATGTATTTACTAAGATTTAATTAAATTAATTAATATATTATAAAGCTATTTAATAACTTTATAACATATATATTAATTTATACACTAATTTAAAAATAATAATAATATATTTAAGAATAATTTCACTTTTAATTATACTATAATATAAGATTATATTAATTATATTAATATATTTTATTTAACTAATACCAATTAATAATTAATTAAATATTTATTTAAAAAAGCTTAATAAATAATTTAATACTTAAACAATTTAAATAAGAAAAAATAAGCCTAAGAGATTAATTAAAAAAATATATTACTTTAGTAAATTATTATTTTTTAATAATAATTATTTCATTATATAAAGCCTTTTAATCTAATTAAATTTAAAAAAATATATTATTTTGCCATAATATTTTATATAAAGCTTATTTAAATTAATCCTAAATCTTTTATTACCTTAAAAATATTTATAACTTATTAATAAATTAATAATATTTATATTTATTATATATAAAAAACCTTATTATTATATTTATTTATTAATACTTAAAATTTATTAATAAATTAATAACATTAATTTAACTATAAGAATAACTTTTTTAACCTTTTTTAAAAAATTTTATTATTATATTTATTAATACTTAGGACTTATTAATAAGTTAATAATATTAAAGCTATAAAAAATAATTCTTTTAATTTTTATAAATCTTTATTATAAATAATATTATACTTATACCTTACTAATAAGTTAATAATATAATTTCTTTAAAAAAGATTTAATTTAATATATTTTAACTATTACTTTATTTTTATAATTAATTGAGTTTATTATATTTAAATAGCTAATTAAATATATATATATATATATACTTAAAAGCTAATCCTTTAATTAAGCTTATTAATTATTAAATTTATTAAATTATTTTATTAATAACCTTTATTATAAAAGATATTAATACTTATAACTTATTAATAAACTAATAATATAATTTTTATAAGAAAGAATTAATTTAATACTTTAATTACTTTATTTTTTAATATTTTTATTATAATAATACCTTTTATAATTAAACTATTATTACTAAATAACTAGGTTAATTAGCCATTAATATAATTAATAATATAGTTATTAATTTATTACTATAACTATTTATATTTCTTTTAATATATCTTATATACTTATTTATTTATATAACTTTTAATATACCTTATATACTTATTAATATTTTATTTATATAATTAAAAATATAATTATTAATATAACTAAATATTTATTAATTTTTTAATATAATTAAATAATTAAATAATTATTAATCTTTTAATACACTTATTTCTTAATATATAATTAAATATTTATTATTTAATATACTTATTATTATAATAATAAAAACTTAAAACTATATCTTTAAAATATATATTTATAAGCTATTATTAAATATTAATTTTAATGTTATAAATATAATAATAATTATTAAAAAATAAATTAATATATTTATTATTAAAAACTTTTTATCCTTTAAGGATTTAATAAAAGTTAATAAAGATAAGGAATTTTAATAAAGCTTTAAAGAATTTTTTAAAGATTAAATAATAATATATTTTATAAGAATATTTTTATACCTTTATATAATTATAACTAATTATTTATATTATTATAAGATATATAATAAAATTAGTTATAATAAAGCTAAAAAATTAACAATAATAATTAATATTAAAGAATTTATTTCATTTTTAATTAAAGAAATTAATAAAATTATCTTATATATATTTTATAATTTTATTAGCATATTTAATAATTATTATAAAAAGAATAAAAGGATAAGATTTAAAGAAATAATAAGATTAAATATAATTATTATATTATTTTTATTAATATAAGATTTAATAATTTAAAAACTAATTAATTAATTAACTATAACTATTAATACTTTTACTAATATAGTTATTAATATAATTATTAATATAGTAATTAATATTTCTATTAATACTTTTACTAATATAATTACATTAACTTTCTAATTAATAATAATAAGATTATTTTATATATATTTTAAAATTTATTAAAATAAGAAAAGAAAACTTAAACTTAAACTTATTAATATATCCACTTAATATAAAGCTTATATATATTAAAACTTTATATTAAAACTTTTTAAAGCTTTATTATATAAGCTTAAGTTATTAATTAACTAATTAAAAAAAGAGAAAAATTATTAGTAATTAATTATTTTAATTACTTTAATTTAATATTAATTTAATTACTTAATATAGTTAAATTAAATAATTATTAATAATTATAAATTAATTATAAATTAATATAATAATAATAAAATATAAAAGAATATAAGTTAATAATAATAAAAATATTTAATTAAAAAGACCTAATATAATTATAAATAGCTATTAAAGAAATAATAAAATATAGGAAAAAAGATATAAAAGAAAATATAAGAAAAGAAAAAAATTTACTAATATTAAAATATATTTACTAAAGTTTAACTAAATTAATTAATACGTTATAAAACTATTTAATAACCTTATAGCATATATATTAATTTATATATTAATTTAAAAATAATAATAATACACTTAAGAATAGCTTTATTTTTAATTATATTATAATATAAAATTATATCAATTATATTAATACACCTTATTTAACTAACATATATAAATAAAAGGTAATATTAAAAAAGGTTATATATTTATTTATTTAATATTATTAAACTATAAACTTATTTATTAAATAATAATAATAATAATAATAATAATAATAATAATAATAATAATAATAATAATAATAACAATAATAATAATAAACTAATTAATTAATAAAGTTAATTAATATTATTTTTTTAAAAAATTAATTATAAAGGAAAATATATTAAAAATAATTAATTATTAAGGCATATAATTTATATTAAAGCTAATTTTATTTAATTTATTTTATTATATAATTATTATAATTATTATAATAACTTTACTTTTTAAAAATATACTTTTTTAATATTTATATTTATTTACTTAACTATTTTAACTTATAATATATATAATATTTTACCTTTTAATTTAATTATTTTATTATATTAAATTTTATATTTATTATATATATTTATTAAGTAATTAATTAACTTATATATATTATAACTATTATATTAATTATATTAAATAATATAAACCTTTTTAATTATTATTAACCTTTTAATTAATTTATATATTTTTAAAATTACTTTAATTAGTTTTTTAAAAAAAATTAAAATTTTAATTAAATATAGCTTTTTATATAAATATTAAAATAATATATAATTAATAATAAAATATACTTTACTTTTTAAATTAAATAAAATATTATAAAATTAATATTAGTTTAAAATAATTACTTTATAAAATTATAAGTTATTTTATACTTTTTTATACTTTAAAGGTATTATTTTATATATATTTATAATTAATATATCATTAAATTTAATATTAATAATACAATTAAAATAAGTATTTTTTATTTAATTATTATAAAAATATATAATTAACTTATTATAAAATAATTATTTTAGCTTTTTTATACTTATTTGTTTAAAAAATAAATAATTTTATTTTTATATATAATAACGATTTAATTAAATATAAAATTATAAATAAATTTACTTATAAATATATATTAATAATAAATAATTTTATAACGTTATTTATTTTAAAGCTTAAATATATATTTATTATTAAATTACTTTAATAAATTTTATAATTTTAAAACTTATATTTTAATATAATAATATAAAAGTTATAACTTTAATTAAAATACCTTATATATATATTTATAAAGTTATTAAAAATAATAAAAGTATTATTAAATATTTTAAAATAATTAAAATATTATTATTAATATAATAAGCTTTTTTTAAAAAAAACCATTAAGCTTATTAAACTTATATATAATTAATTTTATTATTATTAAATAAATGTTAAAATTTTAAAAAATAATTAGTTTAAAAATACTTTAATTATACCTTATAATATAATAAATTTATTTTTATTTTATAAGAAATAATAAATAATAAATATTAAAATAAAAAGTTTTTAAAGTTTAAAATAAAAATATATATAAATAAATATATATTATATTAATAAATATATTAAAATTATAATTAAATAATTTATTATTTATTATTAAAGCTTAAAAACTTTATAATTATATATATAAAATTATTTTATATTTTAATAAATATATATTATAAAATAAATAATTATAATAATATTTAACCTTTATTAAATAAATAATAAACTTTTTTTAATTTAATAAAATATATTAAAAAATAAATTTAAAAAAATCTTTTAATTAATATAATATTTTAATTTTTTTATAATTTATTAATATAATTTTTATTTTAATAAATTATTATTATTATTATTATTATTATTATTATTATTATTATTATTATTATTATTATTATTATTATTATTATTATTATTATTTTATTTTATTTTATTTTATTTTATTTTATTTTATTTTATTTTATTTTATTTTATTTTATTTTATTTTCGGTGTGGCTCGTATCGTGGCTTCGTAGCCCGTGCGATAACTCGTTCAAAATTTTGCTAAAAAAGGATGCTCGGGCCACCCTACCCCACAGAATATCAAATTTAAGCCAATAAAAAGCTTTAAAACCAATGCACGAGCCAATATGCGACCGGTGGTTTACTTTCCTATTTGGGCGACTTTTTCGCCTAATCGGGAAGCCATTCCTTATAAATTTATGACACAATAACCCTTCGTAAACTCAGGGCAATTGGCAGGTTTGCGGATCTTCTTCACTTACCTATCCGGCGTCGTTGGGAGAAGGGGTCGTAATGCAAGGGATGTGGCACCTGAAAGCTCCCCCCGCTTGCTTACGGCTTATTGTGTACGCAACAGGTGAAGTCCTTAGCCATTACCAGTTATATACAGCTACCTACATATAGATTAACATAATATATGGGTTATCAATACCTACTTAAACCAAATCTGTAATATCTCGGCAATCGTCGTTCATCGTGATAGCTACCGACTATGGTCTACAATCTAGACCAAAGAGTCCAGGTAGCGCGATCAGGTCTAACGACAGTGGCCCCATCATTACCAGTGACTCAAGATCGTTTCACCTTGCTCCAAATGCGCATAATTTATGCTCTCCTTCCATACAACATCTCGCTTTCGCGGGTCCTTAGATTCGGCACTGGTCTCAAAAAGCTTTGTATCAAAATAGTACATGCCCTTAGGAAACTCAGGGTTGGTCTCGAACGCGGCCCCGAGAACTTGCAATGCAGACTTCCGTGTACTTCGAACTAGACCGTTTGGCATGAGAAATGCGATGATCGGGAAAATAATCTTAAACATCAAGACACGGATGAACCAGGACGCATGGCGCTGCAGACCGGTCATCATAGTGCCTGGGTCGACACCTAGGATGCAGATGTTGTTTAGGACCGGATCGAGATCCATACGGCGTTGAAGTTCGTAGATCATCATGATCAAAAACAGCTTAGCTGCGCCGTATCGACGAAACCCGCTGCGCCATGAAGGGTCTTCTTGCGCCGAGCTCCAAGTGCCTTTAGCTATTGCTTCAAAGCTGGCTGGGTCATGCACAAAGGTCTTGTATTTCTTATCATCAAATGCACCAGTGCCTTCATTCCGTTTATCATATGGACTAGCAGGCACAACACATCAGCTCTGATAAGGTACGGCATGTTGGGTAAGTGAGTAGGTACTTACTCATGGGACTGGCTTCCAACAATAACTATACGTCCCGAGTCCTTGTTCATGCTTTTGAGCAGGAGTAGCGTCAGCAACCAGTGACCAAGGTAATTCGCACCAAATGTCATGTCGAGGCCATCAGAATCTGTCCATATCTGCTTGCCAAAATCCTGGAATCCAGCATTGAGGATAAGGGTTTGGATTGGCGGAATGCTTTCTGCTGCAACTCGGGCGTTAATAAGCTCAGCTGCTTGGCGAACACTGTCAAGATTCGCCAAGTCAAGGGAAACAACGTCGTAAGAGTGCGATGGGTTCTTTGAGAATATAGACACAAGGGAGGGTGCTAGCTTTGCATCACGCATCGCATAGAGGCCGTGGTAGTTAGCGAATTGAGGCTCGGAAGCAAGTCGATTGACGATAGCGCTCCCCAGGCCGCCATTAGCCCCGGTGACAAGAATCGTCCCTTTGGGGCTACCCATTTCTACGCGAATACTTCGCTCGATGAGTATGTGTAGAGTAGGAAGAACAGGAAAACGGAGGGGGTCAAAGGGCAAACCGGCAAAGATGAGGTGGGGTGCCAATAGTTGGTATGTAGAGATGTAAATGGGAGGATATGTTGTGTAACCCGAGATAAATGACTCCCTTCCAGATGTACCAACCGACTATCTCGAAGAGAGTCTGCTCTTTTAGAACTCCTAATGCCCGATCCTTCACCCCTAGGTATCAGGGGTCAGAATCTCCGCCAAGACACAACATTATTACACCGTAAAGGTAAAGGCTTAATTTACGAGCGGGTTAGATGTCACGGTTTATGATTACTACCAACGTGATGTTTCTGTTCCATTACTAGGTACAGGTATCTAACCTAAGTAAGCTGGCAGTCTTAGTCGCTCGACCATGAATATAAAAAATCCAATTCATTATGTCATCTCCCTTGGCAAGAGCCTTACGTTGAAGTCATGTCCCTCTTTAATGGGCATAATGCCAAGAACCGGCCGGCCTTCATCGGCTTGCGGAAACGATGGATTCCCAACTTTCTCGATGTTAAATCTTCGCAAAAGTGTAGCAACGAAGGTAGTCACAGAAAAGCGAGCCAAGAATTGGCCACTGCACATAGTTTTACCACCCCTAAATAGCCTCCAGGGAGGGCTACGCGCCAAATTCTCTTTCTGCCACCGTTCGGGGCGGAAGGCATGCGTATTCTCGCCAAAGATACTTTCGTCAAAGTGCAATAGTCTGTGCGGAACCAGGACCCGGTTACCTCTACTCATCAGCTTGCCGCCGATGATGGTATTCTCTTTGATTAACCGAACCGATGCAGACCAGCCCGAGAGCCGTAATGTCTCATGCCAGATAGCATCGACTTGCGGGCAGTTGGCAGGATCTTGGATATATAAGGGGTAGACTAAATCTTGGCCGCTAAATGCCGGTCCGGTCTCCTGGCGGTACGATTCTAGGAGAGATGGATTGTGAACGAGGTAGGTCAGCAGCCAGAACACCGTCTTACGCGTATTTGTATTTATGCTATATTGCCCATTAGTGAACTCTTCAGCTTGCCTAGACGTAGATACTTAGATTGAGGGTAGAAGCTCACGCAAAATATAGATGAAATAACACTATGGCAAAGTTATCGTCGTCAATCCCAAGCGCTTTGGCTTCGTCTTCCCTAGAGTTGATTAACCAGGTAGCACCATTTGCCCTTTTGTCTCGAGGAATCTTAAAGTACCTTTTTAATGCGACAATGATCCGGGGCCGTGGCTTTGACATGTCGTGTGAAAGGAAGCTGGGATACTGGTATAACATCTTCCAAATAACCTCATCGAATTCTAGAAAGGCAGCTGGAAGGCCAGGGTCAATCTGATCGAGAAGCTCCCCGAAGTACACATGCTGCCCGAGTCAAACAAAGTAGTCGGGACACCATTGATAAAGCGGAAGTTCAATATGAGCCTCACCTTGAGAGTCAGCATAGAAACACGTGTGACGGAGGGCGCTCAGATTTAGATTATTATCGATCCAGCACTGGACACGCTCCTGGAGGGTGCTCAAACTTTGACTAGGATAGAGTTGATGGATTTGCATTTTCTGCACGAGAACGCCAAGAGACTCGCCTTGGGGGTTTGGGAATCAGTCTTGTCGATAGCTAAGGGTGAGTACATGACCTTCATAACCTCATCGTTGTTTCCATTAGTTGTCATGAGTCCCTGGACAAAGTCCTCAAAGGAGAGTGTTTCAGTGTTCTTGTACACTTCAGCAGAGTGTTTAGCTTGCGTTACCACATAGAAAGTCATGCCCAACACAGTCAAGGCAAATGGCTTAGTAGTATTATTGAAATACTTCCTAAATAACTAGTAAGCTTGAGTTTTCTTTTTACCTACATATACCTAGATGTTTACAGGTTTACCGTGTTTCTCTCTTACCTTGCTGTAGAAAGTAACCCATTTGCGTCACTAAAAAATATAGGGTCAGCACCGTCAGACAGCATATCTAGTAAGAAATAACACAGACCAAGATCTAGAAGATAGCCAAATTAGCATATATCAAACCAATCATTCTGTAAGATACTTACATAGAACCCAGCTAAAGAATTCTTTAGAGTAAGAAGGATGCAAGAAAGGACAAATGGTAAACTTCCACAATCGCCAACCTATCAACGCAGCTAATAAAAAAGCAACGAATTTTGTCAGACCAAGAGACACTTGGCCTAGTCTTGAGTTAATCAAGGCGACGTCCGCGGCGTCCAAAACAGTCGTGAGATTGGATAACGGTGCCATGAGTGCAAACGGGCTTATCAAGTTGAGGGGGGGAAAGCTGAGCAAGATGATCAAAGACCTAGCAAATTGGATATCTAGATCTACAATCTATCTACAGATATATATTTGATTTTAAGAGAAGTTATGTCAAGATCCAGGGAATCTGAGCTTATAGTTTCCGGTATCCAGTGTTACTTGAACTTCGGGTTCAAGGTAATCCAATCCACATTAGTTCACACGGCTAACGACTGCTCTGTTAACGAGTGCATGCGCATCATCGTTTGGGATGCAACATGACGATTAAGGCGCCTAGCTTATATGCCGATAAAACAAGGCACGGCTAAATAAATCGATATCGGATACATGGTCTGAATATCTAGATGCGATCTAGGTTGGTGGCAGCAAGCAATGCAACACGCAGCGGCTGACATCGGACGAGACCATGTACAGACGTAGTTCCTAAGATAACCCGTTCATTTCACGATCACAACCTCGCATATGGCCAGAGTAGCGGTTCAGCCAAGTATAGATCGCTACCTTTTGAAGGAGTGATGATCCAGCACAAGGATGGCGAACGTGACCAATACTGCAGGCATACACGCAAGTATCATTATGGCAGATCTCCCTAGTCTATTGAATTCTCTCCTATTATACGTCTGCTAATGAAGTGCTTAACACTATCTCTTTTGTTTCAAGTCAACCTTGAAAGTAACACTCACAGAAAACAATGCATAGGTAAGCAGCCACTTTGGAGTCATATTTTACCTTGCTGCAAGCAAATATCCATCTCCAATGCATCGTTGCGCCCAAGAAAGCCCATGATGTCTCGATACTCATGAGGTTCTCACCAACGGCATCACTCTCAGTCCAGTCTGCCCATTTGCCATCGGGTCCGGCGGTCACTCAACCCTCGCCGGGGAAACCAACATCCAAGAAGGGGTAAGAATAGACCTAATTGGTCTAGATACCGTTACTGTGGGCCAGAATAGTTCCATTGCATCCATCGTCGTTGATACGACCTGGGGTCTCATCTCGATTCTCTCAAGCTCAGCTTTGCCGGCAGCCAGGATTCGACGGTTGACGTGAGTGGCCTTAGTATCGGTGGTGGCAGTTTCTACTTAGCGCCGCGATATGGCTAGACCTGCTATTAATGCCAACCTTGGAATGATGACGAGAATCCAGACTTTCTATGGGCTCTCCGTGGCGGTGCCAACAACTTTGGTGTTGCCACGCGGCTTAATATGCAATTTTTTCCGCTACGGCAATCTCTTGGCGGAAATGTTTATCTCACAATGTCCTCACATGATGAAGAGGTTGCAGCAGTCGCTGAGTTTAGCAGAAGTGCCACTTATGATAAAATTCTGTTCTGATAAGCACCTTCATGGTTAATAGCATAGAGTACACCAAGTATAAAGTCAGTCATTCAGCATTTCAGCGTCTCTTGCAAATCCAATTACAGAGCAGTACATTACAAACTACTAATATGGATGACTCATCTATCGAACAAAACAGATAGGCTGCAAACTCGTGGCAATCGATATAGTTCCCCGTAGTCCTTAACCCCTACGTGTATGGTCACCAGTAATAACGGTTGAAGCTCGCTCACTGAGTACAAAGTGGTGTGGTTGCACCACGCCGAGGCTCTGAGACATTAATATTGTCACATGGCGCACCAAGTATGAGAGAATAGAATGCGTTGTTCCGCGAGGAGCTGGAAACTATCTGGCTACGGCTAGGATATATATAATAACTCTTTGTCCATGGTGAAACATGACAAATATCAGACGTTGAATATCAACTCTCCCAAAGCAATTCGTCAACGCGACGGCCCTAGGTAGTGACTTGTCCAAGATGGGGAAACCGAGCATAGCCGCGCAAGAATGCGCCATAGATTACTATCACAATATTTGTAATACATCCGATTCTTACATGCAGCGACGGGCTTCCGTGGCAAAATTGCGGCGGCGCCTCTCGCCGTAAATCCTACCTGTAGTTAACAAGGCTGCAGCCGATCTACACCAACACATGATACATTTCGATGTCGTGTTACAACGGCACGAAATGAGGCTTGGAAACCATAGCCAGATTCGCTTATATTACATGAGATACGCAATCTGACACTTCAGTTCAGCATAGCGTCCGAAACAGCGCCGGCTTCTTGTGCAATCGCGCAACTAAATGCGGCCCTCAAAACATCGGCTGACCAGTTCCAAGGTTTCCGCCCAACTCTCCCGTCAATTTAAAGGATTAGCCAACGATGTTCTCTACGTTCTCCAATGTATTGCTTCTAGCTCTGGCGATGCAATCCAGACTAGTTTCCCGTTCAATCTCACTTGCTAGAAGAACGAAAAGACAGGAAGGGGTATACATGCAATGGAGGTACCTTATAAATTATGAGTAGACTGAAGTCAGTGAGCGCAATATTCTTACATCGCTCAATAACAACTCTCTGTGTGAAAAAAGGATATAGTAATCATAGGCTTAGCTACAAGCTTTCCACTTGCATATCACTACTCTTCACTTTGAGGCTTATTTTTTCTACCTTTTTCAAAATGGCCGTAGTCGCTAGCACACTATTTGCCGTCTTGTTCCTCGTTTTGCCCCTGGTCACAGCCTTTGTGAACAAGCAGAAAAGAACAGAGAACCTACAGCAACCTCCTCGGCTCAGCGAGACCATCCCATTTGTAACTAATGCCTGGCAATTCATGACGAACAAGAAGCGTTTTATTGAACGAGCAAAGTAAGTCACGAATGGACTCAGCTCGACGTGTAAATCTGCTCACGGAATTGCGATATGCTCAGAGACGCTCTCAAAAAGACATCCATTGTTCAGTGTCAACTCGGCCCACAGAATGTTTATCTTCTCACAGGTGGCAACAATATCTCTACTATCTTCCGGTCATCATTCACTTCGGAGCCCTGGATCTTGAAAATCCTTGAGAATGCAGCGGGATACACACCCACTGACATGGCCCATTTCTACGCAGATGGGACAGGTTCTACTACTTTACCACGCCAAGGGAGTGCTGAATTGCCTCCAGAAAAGCGTATCTGGCATGCAAGCCACGTAATGCATGGTGAGACTCTGATTAAAGCCCGACCTATCATGGCCTTCGCAAAGTCCTTCCAGGACTATTTTGCCCAGGAGCTTCCATCTTATCCCACCAACGAATGGGTCGATAATATTCAGATTTTCGGCTTTTTAAAGTCGTACATGGCAGCCGCAGCGACTAAAGCCATAATGGGCCCACGAATCATCGACCTCAATCCAAATTTCATAGATGCCTTTTGGGAATACGAGAAAACCCCTGAAGTACTAGCCTTCGGCCTACCCACCTGGCTTAATAGGCGAGCCGTACGTATCCGGGACCGTTTCGGAGCCATTTGCCGTAAATGGTACGAGGTTGTTGACCGTGAGTTCGATTGGACAGGTCCAAATCAAGACGCAGACTGGGATCCAGCCTTCGGTTCACAAATATCAAGAGGGTTGGCTCGATGGGCAAAAGACTTCAACTTTTCTGCCGAGAGCATCGGCGGTGCTTTCACATTGCTTCTATACGGGTAGGTATACGCTTTCTAGGAGGTAATAGTCTCATTGCGCTAATCTCTATCTACTTACACTGTAGACTCCATGCCAACACGATTCCAGTCTGTGCTTGGATGATATTTGAGCTGCTCAAGGATCCTAAGCTATATCAAGCGGTTAAAGAGGAAATCGCGCAGGCCCAGATCAACAACCAGGATACTAGTCTATATCTAGACCATCAAAAACTCACGTTCTTGCCCTTATTACAATCGATACTTACAGAGATAATGCGACTGCACGTAGGCGTTCTAATCACTCGAGTATCTACGGAGCCAGTTACGATATCTGGATATACTCTGCCGAAAGGATCCATGGTCCTAGCACCCACCGAAGTCGCGCATCTTGACGAGGCTGTCTGTATGTTGATTTGACCATACCCGTATCTATACTAAAGTAGGCTGACCATGCATATCTGCGTAGGGGGTAGGAAGGATCATCCAGCTTCAGAGTTTTGGGGCTACCGCCACGTGAAGGAAGTAGAAACAAAGGACGAAGCAGGCAATGTCACCAAAACTCTCGAATTCTCCATTGCTGGTAAAACAGGGTCATTTTTCCCGTATGGTGAGTCTTGTCTATATTCCTAACAATATCCCTTCCCCCTTTCCCCCCTCCCCTTTTTTTAAACAGACTTGGATGGATGAACGCTTACATGTACCTTTAATGGAATAGGAGGTGGCATTACTATCTGTGCTGGGCGTTATTTTGCAAACGCGGAGATTTTACTTACAATTTCCACGATTATATCGAGATTCGAAATTGAATTCATTGATTGGGTTATGCCAGATGGGTCCTATTCGGATCGCGCTGCTTTGGACGATGTTGAATATGCAAATGCGGTAGCGGCACCCCCTGATAGAGATATGAAAATTAGATGGCGGAAGATATCTTGAGTTTACGAATGCCCTAATTTCCGAAGGTCGTTCTGTTTCTGGGGAAATGGATACACATTTTATGTACTTACCTAGATACCTACAAGGTATCCCTAGTTTCATACGGTAGAATGAGAGATACCGATAGCCAACTCCCAAGAGATACAGCTCCCTCAACTATATCAGTAAAATTCCCGTAGTAAACATCCATACTACATGATGATTCTGGAAAACACAAATAGCGTTGACCTTATATCGTATTGCATTGAATGACATAATTTGAAAATGCCCAGACAGACTTGCGGGGATGAAGTAGGTACATAAGTAGGTACCTATATATCTTATCATCAAATCTCAAAGGCGATAAAAGGGCGTAACATTATTGGACAGCATCAGCTCATCACATATATCTATGCCCCAGATCTATCTCTAAACTTGGAATTATTTTACTTACTTACCTAACCTTTATACGTGATGGATCTGATAGGATCATGGCCCCAAGCTTACGGTGCCTCGCTATCTCGACTCGCAAACCTTATCTCTTCAACCGCCGCTAATGACGCAGCCGAAAACGGCCATAGACGATCATCTTGTTAGCTATTCAGTCTCAAGCCCGAGATATCTCCATTCTAGATCTGAGGATCAGTTGCTCCCAATTGGATGAGTGGGTGTGCAAGCTCCAAGCCTCACACGTTTCCCCGCAGGTAACAGATAGCAACACAGGTGCCACATTGGTCACTTACAGTATCATCCGGCACGTCCTATGTGATAATACTTATAAACGCCAGTAAGCCTCTCACACTCTAGGCGATTCATGGTGTAGTCTAGATAGTTCCCTAACCCATTCCGACCATCGTGGTACACATGTAGAAGGCCGAGAACGGTCTAAGGGGTCAACCGTCTAGTCCTGTGTCCTGTATATCTGAATGCATGTCCCCTTCAAACCTGACACTTCCCAATCACCTTGTGTGCATTAGCAAAATAAAATATTACTTGGCTATTACGACACAATAGCTTCGACGATGCTTAACTGGGCGCACGACGAGATCTCTAGGCGCGCCGACCAGGCGTACCAGGGATTTCAGAAATCAAGCCATGAATGTGCTTCCATAATTAAGACACACTGGAACGGGTCGGTTTTCCAAGGCTATCTCAAGGAATCTGTCTATGCCGTTGCCCTCGTCCTACTCCTCTTCTCTACGATGATAATATACATCGCGCGCAGGCGGAGACTCAGCAAAGGCGCAGCGCGACCCTCCACACCTACCACACCAGCGCTCGAAAAGGCAACCTCAGGGACTAGCACCCTGAAAAACCAAGGTCGCGAATGGGGCAAATGGGTTCCATCGGACTTCCGCATGCCCAAGCCGGATCCGTACCCGAACTGGTCAATCGAGCACACAAAACCGCTGCCGTACCGACCGTTCCGGTACGGACCAAAATACAACGTAACCATGGGACTCCGGTCAATCAAGCACGTCGACTGGATTGAGTTGGATAACCATTACCCGCGGTACCACGCGGACAAAGCACGTCGGATTAAGGAGCGTGGCCACAAGTGCTGCAGGACGGCACCCGAGGCGTACCCCGCAGCTGTCGAGCTCTTGGAAGATTTAGTAGAGTACTTACCGGCGCGGTACCCGTCGCTGTACAAGCGCACAGCGGTCGGCATCGACAACCTGTGGTCCGGTGAAAGCTTCGACATCGTGTCGCGACCGCTTCCAGAGGACCCGATGCAGACATGTGCGCGGCTAGTGCAAGACGATCTCGCCATCATGATCGAGAAGCCGGACTCGCAGTACTACCTCCTCGCAGGCGCCGTGCTGCTCGCCGGGTTCTGGCGGCTGGAAGACAAGATCGGGATGCCGCTGTCGGAGATCCACACGTCGGGCGACGTGCCGCAGTTCAAGGAGAAGCTGGAGAAGGGCATGACGAACTTCTTCCGACGCGTCAAGCCCGAGGAGATCGTGGCGCGGAATAATTACTTCATGCAGGTGGACGACGACCTGGCGTGGTCGTGGAGTATCGGGTCCGAGGACAGCGCCGATGTGAGCTGGAACACGGCGGAGAAGAATAGGGCTATTGAGCACCATTACTTTCGCTCCGAGAGGCAGACACTACGGCGGCTGCCGAAGAGTGGGGGTGTGGTATTCACGATCCGCACGTACTTTCACCCGATCACGGAGATTGCAGAAGAGGATTATGTTCCCGGACGGTTGGCGAGTGCTATTAGGAGCTGGGGAGATGATGTGAGTCGATATAAGGGGAAGGAAAGGTATGGGGACGTGTTATTGGAGTACTTGGATAAGAAGCATCAGGAGCAGATTGAGAGGGGGTTAGATCTCAGCCGTGAAGATGAAGTGAGAGCTTATCCTTATTAAGAATTACCTAATGGTCGTCTCATATATACAAGTTGAGCGTATCTACTTGCCCATTGCGAAGTACATACTAGTTGATTGAATAGGAAAAGATTCACATATAAATTGACATTAATCAGATCGAAATATTCGTAATTGTCGTTTGCTCATGGGTTGAATTATGTACCTAACCAAAGCAAACACCTCGCTATTGCTATTTCTGGCATGTATGCATGAATAATACGTTTATGGACAAATACAGCTTTATGCACTACACGATTCCTAGAAATGACAGCATGTCGGAACAACGCAAGCCGCAGCCCGTGCCCCAGGCGTGCTTTCCACCATCCCGCTACAGTAGCTTCTATCGAGCTTCGATTAATTAATACGGGCATATCGAGCTCGACAAAAGCAATGTCCAATTGATTTTCCTCTCTCTTGTAATATACTTGAGGTAGTACCGAAGAAATAGAAGCATCCGCTCCGAATGGAATCAGCACAACATACGCCCGGCTCGCTGAGCTGGCGTCTCAGTTCGCATCCGATTACGCTGCTCACCTTCCTCTCATTCCGTATCTGTATGTGCCTAGCCACCATTCCCCATCCATGGATGTCTACATCATCCTTACGTACCTTATAGCCAAGCACAAATAAGCATATGTACCTACCTAATCTAACAAAAAAACATCTACAGCATCCCTCCTGGTCTACCTCTTCGGCATGATCTTCACCAACAACATGGTCCTCATCTTCATCGTCACGATCCTGCTGCTAGCCGCCGACTTCTACTACCTGAAGAACATCGCGGGGAGGCGACTAGTCGGGCTGCGCTGGTGGAACGAGGTGGACCCGTCGACGGGCGACAGCCGCTGGGTGTTCGAGAGCAGCGACCCGGCGACGCGCCAGATCAACGCCACCGACAGCCGCTTCTTCTGGCTGGCCATCTACGCGCAGCCCGTGCTGTGGGTTGCGCTTGCCATCTTCGCGCTTGTTAGCTTCAAGCTCATGTGGTTGCCTCTAGTCGGTACGTCTTCTGAATTGTCTTGTTAATATGCAAAGGAGAAAAGGGGAAAAAAGATGCTAATATAGGAACTCCTAAAAAATTAGCCATCGCGCTCGTCCTCACCATCACTAATAGTCTCGCTTTCTCGCGCTGCGACAAGTTCAGCCAGGCCTCTAACCTCGCCGGTAGCGCCTTGTACTCGAGTGGTGTAGCAGGTAACCTTGCCAGCAACATGGTCGGTCGCTTCTTTACCTTCGGCCGGTCATAACAGGAGAAGGGATGGGGTGGTAAGAGGAAGGTTGACGTTCTTCCGGTCGATATTACTATTATTACTAAACGGAAAAGGGGAGACTGCCCGGAGTCTTTGAGCGCAGATCTTGGAAGCGACGGGTATCGTATTACCAGTTGCAATGTATTTTGTGTTGATTGTAGCAGCTTCGGGACGAGAGCCCGGTGTAATACTATGATATGAAATGAGTTAATGAACTCGACGAGCCTAGCCCATCTCTGTTAGGAATATCTCCCGTTCCCCTTTTGATATTATGAGAATATATGAAATTTGTAGACTATGATAGGTTCAATTAAGTCTTATATATATATAGCCTTGGTTAGAGCGAGTCGAGATCTCTTGGGGCTGCTGCCAAGTGCTAGCATACGAATGGACAGTATAGCTCACGTTACGATATCTCAGGAACAATTAGGTAGCCGGCCAGATAACTTTTCAGAACCATTCGTATAACTCAACTACCAACCGACAGATACGTAAATAATTCAGAGATTCGTACTTACATCCCTTTTAGGAAGACCGGACTCCTCTTTCTCAAGTACCTAACCATCTCACCACCTTTTTCGGCATCGAGTCCAGCAAAGCTTTGGCCGTGCAGGTATAACCATACCAAACCCTCATCTTGATTCAATCCATCCTCACACAAAGGTGTAACGAAAGTGCAGATATAAATCATATACACGCATAAGGGGGTACCCGTCTCACCTTACTCTTCTAACCCACTCGCTTGCTCGCTCATTCTCACTTGCATACCATACACCACATACAATTCATATAAATTAGCATGATCCGATATAATGATGACGATGATGATGATCCCTTGTAACTCCGACACCATGGGTCGCCCCGCTAGAAGAAAAACATCGAGTGAAATCCAGCACGTCACATCGCACCGTCAGCGTCAGCGTCATCACGACGGGCGCGCCGCACGGCTATTCCTCCCCGCGTCCTCTATCGCGGCATCTAGGTGCCTCTCCTCCTCCTCCAGTCTCCGGATCTCCTCCTCCGTCATGCCTTCCTCGATCAAGTGCGCGTACCTAGATTGGTACGGCGGTGTACCCGCTCTGGTAGTGCTAGTATGTCCCAGCGACGCGACATCCGTCTGGCTATTAGTCGCGAACGCAGCGCCCGGCGGTGGTGGTGGCGGCGAGACGCCTCGGTCCGAGTATGGCGCATACGAGTCGTTGTCACCGCGAGGATGAGGATCGCGTAAGCGTCCGCCGTCATCGGGGTATGCCGAGTGCGGCGAGGACTCCGATATTACGGTCGCCTCCTTATCAGCCATCATGGCGTGCGTTCGCGAGTCGGTAGCGAAATCGCCGCCACGGGTCCCGTCGCGGGTGCTGCGTTTGCGGAAGAAAAAGAACCATACGATGAACGCAATGATTAGAATACCTGCGATAGAACAGCCCACGGCGATACCGGCAATAGCTCCTCTGCTCAGTCCATTACTTCCATTGCTAGAAGCCGCTGCTGTTAACGATGCCACCGATGTTTCGGCGGCGGGGTTGGCAGTGGTCGAAGTCGTGGTTGGGCCATTCAATGGCTGGATGGTTTCTGGCTGCGCTGGACCTGACCCTTTATTTGTCGATTCAATAGCTTGCATCCCGGCGTCGTAGCCTGAATCAAGAGCAACCACGATGAGCTGGCTAAAGCTCGAGCCTCTGGAAGTAGAGTTTTTCCATTGGAATTCATAATATAACGGCTGGCCTACATTGCTGCCATACCGTGCTAAATCGGTTCCGATCAAGAGAGTTACACTGTCGTTGCTTACTGTTTCAACTTGTCAGCATCTCAGTAACATTTAGTCTTCGCTCACCGGGACAAACATACTCGGAAAATGAAACGGAGGAAGTATTGAAGCATCTGCCCTCTGATCTAATGTCACTTCATTGAAGTGAAGTCCAGTGTTGGTACCAGTACTGGTACCCGTGTTGGTATTCGACGAACCAGAAGAACCCCAATCTCCTTTCCCAATGCAGGTATCATCCTCATAGCTCTTCAAGTAGATATCAGTAACGTCAATACCCGGCCCCTTGCTGTAAGTTATGGTCTGGTTCCCACTCTGTTGTGTGTAAACAGGATACGTTGGAAGAGGTTGTATAGAAATCACCACATTCGATGTAGAACCCGTCGACGCAGTCCCAACTTCGCCCGAATCTCCTCCGCCGCTACGCGTGTCGTTGTCCTCCGCTACCACCAATCCTGCTAAACAGGCTAGGATCCCGAATGTCGAGACATCGAGCCGCATTGTTGTGTCAACAAATGTCGGGTTATCGTCGTCGGTGAAACTCCCAGAAGCCCAAATACATCCAAACCTCAGCACATATCCAATTTTGAGGGTGTATCCCAGCCAAGCAACGTCGTTATCATGCGCGCGAATAGATATGCACGTTACACCGAATAAAGTAGCCCGGAAACTTGGTCTAAAGCACCAGGCAAGGCCAAAAACGAAGAAACGATGAGAAAAATGAGGAGAATCGTGTGGGCGTGAGAGAAAAGGAATGGGAAATAGTAAGGAACAGGGGGGTAGGCGTTAGCCTGACCTGTCAGCTCTCAGCTGCGCCCGCTAGGGAACTGGATGAAGAGTAGCGGGCCTGGGTCTATTGTCACAAGTGCGCGCCAACCCAGGCCAACATGCAGTAAGCCATTGGACCCAGGACTGCGCCTCCAGCCAACTAGCGGGGAGGAAGGATGGCACCATCAACTCGCTCAACCTATAGAGATCAACGTAAACCCATAAAACGATCCGTGCCACTACGCTTC
This sequence comes from Hypoxylon sp. EC38, assembly GCA_002120335.1. Classification (NCBI taxonomy): domain Eukaryota; kingdom Fungi; phylum Ascomycota; class Sordariomycetes; order Xylariales; family Hypoxylaceae; genus Hypoxylon; species Hypoxylon sp. EC38. Next base: position 142,870 of record KZ111261.1, read on the forward strand.
TATTCGAAGGCATTGCGGAACAGATAGCATAGGAGCCCTAGCGCCTTATGGGGGCGGGCCCCCTTGCTTTTTCCCAGCCTTTTCACCTTGGCTACTAGCAGGCTGGGAATGCTCAAAGGAATCATGCCAATACCGTAAATTGCAGATTAACTATGCTGAACGTCGGTGTATTCAATGCCACAAGTATATGTCCTGCTCGGTGAGTCTTGGAACCATATTACTACAAGACGCCTCATGCTGATGATGCTATACGATGTCATGGCGTATATGTTCTCGGCGAAATTCTAAGATGGTGGATAAGAATGCATCCCAAGGTAGGGTTAAGCCTTGAGGGTAGTGTATGAGAAAGGTGGTATTGTAGTGACGTTTCCGCCAAGTTGGTATGCAAATCGCCAGTATTGGATAGATGGTTATCATGATGGAATACTACCTTAACGGTAGGGCTGTCCAGTATACATTCAACAGCCTTACTACCTGAACAATAGTGCTCTACAGTGAAGGAGCATAGCACCTAAATCAATGGAACTTTTTGAAAATTGAGATGGGATTCTTACCCTAAACGACCCAGAGATTGTGATTGGTTCAGACCTTGCTGACTACGTCGCCCATCTGACGAGGAGGTACACAAAGGTGAAGGGTTCTAGATCCTTTCGGGCAGGGGTTGTTTTGAACAATATGCTGTGCGAGCAAACGTTCGTTTAGGATGCCCTCCAAGCACCTGATTGACGCTGACGAGTGACGTCGGCGTGCGTAAATGACTGTTTCGACACGAACAGAAGATACTTCCATTGTCTCAGAGCCTTTCGCCACTATCCATCAGTATGTCGAATTTTCGTCGTACATAGGAACGATATTCGGCCTCAAATTTAATAAAGATGAACCGAGACCGAGACGGGAGGGATTTCCGCACGTATGTCAGACGAAAAGAATGGGGCTGAGCCAGAAATAAAAAGATTGGACTGCGGCTGATCAGATCCTGGACAGGTTTAGTGTCTTGGCTCCACGACTGGGGGACTAGGGGGGTATCGTTACCGTACCGAGGGAAGCTACGAGGTCAGCAAAGTAACCCTCCTTTACCTGCCCTATTATCTTCCTGTATGTAAGCTTCTTCGGTACAAAAATAGAAACACCGTTCTACGTACATGTATGTGTAAGGCCCCGCGCGTCGCTGTAATATAGCCAAAGTGGTACGCACCTACAGTTGGGTTGGGGTGATACGTTCTACATATTTTTTTAATTCTTCTTACCAATCCCCGTCATCAAATCAATTTACATATAGCATCATCCATATCCATCCATCTTACCAGATTAGTACATATATTAGACAAGTGCCGCCGACCCCAAGTGTCACAGAACAAGCGGTATGCGTCCAAGTCGCGTGGCATATAATTCCCCTTTCGAAAATCGTATAATTTTAGATAAATTAATGAATACTCCCGCCCCATCCTGCACATTCAATACTTTCAGCGATTTAGATATCTACTTAGGTGTAGGTAATGTTGTGCCACCGAGACCATCATACCGTTATACGACACCCGCATCCGGCCCTGGTCGGTCCCACCGACCCCGTAGTACGATGGACGTCAACTCGGTAGTTCCGATACTCATCTACCGAGTCCGAATAAGGTATATAAATACACCTACTCGTTGATATCTTTGAGGCATGACATAACCCGCTTGACCCGCAACTGCAGACGAATCCCTGGTTCGTGGTAAAATCTTCGGCGGCAACTTTCATATAACTGGATACCACGGAGCCCTTTAGACTTTCTGATTAGCCAATGTTATCCTCGATTCTTACTAAAAAATCGATCATCAAGAGTTACTGTAACCACTTTGACACCACGCTAATGAGGAACTGCGAGGCCTAGGCATATACCGTAGGACTAGAAAATACACAGTAGAGATTGTGGATAGTGACTGACTAATCAGGATCGTACATCGTGAAACGTCTGTCAAGGCCGTAAGGCGAGCAGCCGAATCGAATTCCTGAACATGTAAAATCCAGCCATGTTCACCTTCATCATTGGGATGTGCCGTAATTACAACATTATTGTTTTTACCCAAGTTGATCACCATCCTCATATATTGAACTTAGGCTTCGCCACAAGGGTCAGAAGGGAAGGATGAATCTTGAAACAGTCCTATGGATAAGCAAAAGGCGGCTTACAAACCAAACCACAATAATAGCAATCATATTGAACGCCAATTCATCTTCGGTGACGTATATTTCCGGCGTAAATCTAAATTCCTGCTTGTCTAGCCTACCGTGCATAGATCCACATGAGGTAGTAACATGAGGCCTTTTAGAACAACCAAGCTGAGCATATAATTAATACTAATATAGCAAGGCTAAATACTTCAAATAGAGCACCCCATTGTTCACAAAGTGTCTATATGCCCACTACATTTCCATGAAGGAAGTCCCATGGGTTTCGTGGCAAGTACGCAGCCTTCCAATGTATTGACGTCATTTCCCTAGCAATAAAAATCATATATAAAATCATGTTGTTGCTTAAGACTCATTTGACTGCTCGAAAAGGAGAAGAGGGCCCAGAAAGGTGAGGTACCCATTGCCTATTGTTCGGGAGCGGTAAGTAGGAATGGCAGGATCAATAACCGCTTCCAACACCGCGGCTGATGGCAGTTATAAATAGCAACTGACGCGTAAATAGACCGAAATCAAGATCGATCAAAATAATTCTCGATGAGAGAACTGATCGTCGTTATTTAAGGAACACCATTAGGATATTAGGACAGGCGTTCTATGCATCCAGTCGTGATTTCATATTGGATCCTATTTACCTCCTCCATAGATTAGTCGGTGTGTGTCTCCCTAGTCGTGAGAAAAGTATGATAGAGAAAACTCCAATCGTCTACCCACTTGAGAAGAGACGGCACAAATATGCACTACTTTAAGGCATGCATAAGAGGTGGTTGTTAAGTACAACGCATCCACGTGGTAGGAAATGCTGCGGACCATAGATGCCAGAGGAGATTTAAGATTCCGGAGGAAGTGTAACTCTGCTGAAAGTGACGAGACTAGTACTTAGATTATGGACTCTATATATTCCAACAGTTGGAAGACTTTGCCGTGAAAGAGTTATAAATAGGAGTTAGAGCACAGTAGATTCCGATAGACAGTTGGCCCACGGCCAATCTAGTCGTGTATATACCTATTGAATAGAGTTGGCGGGACTTGTGGACATATGACTAGATTGGATCAAACAAAAATACAGATGGTGTTTCGAGAGTTCTACGTTCATGTTCAATCGTTTCTGCCAAAATAATGCATTTGAGTGTGAATTGTCGTCGACACAGACGTAGATTGATAGCTACCTCTGAAGAAATCTCGAGACCGAGTAATTGAAATAGGGGTCGTTCGTCAAAGTCTTCAAACAACGACACAACTTAGAAGAGATGATATATAATATAGGGGGGAATGAGAGGAAAACCGTGCTAGACCGCTTTATTAACCAGCTAACATAAACTAATAGGAAACATATCCTAAGATTCCCTTACAACTCAAGATGTTGGAATAAATAAATATTTCAACAACGATGAAGCCTTATACATGGTTGGTAGGTGGTAGGTAGTCTTGTTATAAACTTGACGTGAGTGGCATCTTCCACATCCATACCTCCTATAGTCTTGCATGATTCGACGGTGACAACACAGCACTCAAGATACCTCCAAGTGACGCACCGCTTCTTGTATCAGCAGTGCCAGTGAAATGTCAATAAGCCTCTACCTGTAGGTATATAAATGACAAGAAGATTTAATTGTAACCTAGGTTATCACCCATGTATCCAACAAGAGGCAAAGTACCTCAAACAGTACGCCGAATGCCCATCAGATAACTTGTGGCTCTCATACTAACCCATACGTGGCTAAACAGTTTTTGATGTTTTAACAAGTTCCATTCTCCATTCGATATCTCATTATTAGTACCTACCTACCTAGGTAGGTAGGTAGTAACACACCATCGAACCCCGTCCGTTCGTGTTCCCGTTCCAGCTCCTGCTCCCTCCAACATCCCAACTACCCAAACACACACACCCAATTCAACCATAAGAGCATTAACATTCTAGTCAATTTGCCCCTGAACCAGTAATGACAAGGAACGACATAACCTCTCGGAATACAGTGAAGAACGCCAACCAATGCATCCTATATGCATGCGCCCACCAAAACCAAAGCACAAACAACACAATAAGAATGAACCAATTTCAATATTGGCATTGTTAATTACCTACACGGGCATACCCACCCCAGTACAATTATTACAGACTACGCGATTATGCGAAGGTCATCGATATCTCTTTCTCCTTACCAAACTCCTCATCGTCATCGGCCCAGGGATCGTTCAGTGCCAGGTTCGGCGTCGTCTGCGCGGTCTTGATCTCCGGCCTGGTAAATGGCGGATCTTTCGGTGGCGGGGGAGGTGGCGGGCTGTGTTCCGTGTACGCTGTGTCGAAAGTCATTTGTATCTCGTCCTCTGGTGGCGGCATGTCGAAGGCTAGAGCTCGGGAGGGAGGTAAGGTCGTCGGTGTGCGCTCTTGCGATAGCCTATACTCGAACGGGGACCCCCCGAATCCGCCTTCTGCACTTTTCGTTCCGCGAAGGGAGTTACTCGGTGCAGGGGGTGGTGTGACGTCAAGCTTCATTGGTGGTAGAGTAGATTTCAACTCCTTCACCTCCAGCTCTTCCTCTTTCGCTAATTCTGCCCTGATGGCATCGACATCGAATAGGACGCCGTGGTTGTTACCCTCCTTATCTTCTGTCCTGCCTGATCCTTCTAACCCCTTACTACTGTCCTCATAAACTTCCCATTCCTGTCGCGAACCCTTCTTCTTGCGACCGAAGATCCCCCAGCCGCCCTTTTTGGACGATTCTTCCTTCTCCAGTTCCTTACGTGCTTCCTCGATCTCGTTGATGAGTTCACGTTGTCGCTCTCTATGCCGGTCCGGATCCGGATCTTCTATCTCTCCAAATTCATCGCTCTCGACGAGCCAGCCACACTCCCTAAGGAGCCTAGGCATCGCCGTACGGTATTCCATGTGACCGACCACAAACTCCGTGCAATCGATGTTTTCCAAACCGGGTATTCCATCTATCGGGGCTAGACCTGCGACTCTGCGAATTCCGCCATTCGTAAGACGGAAGAGGTATCCCAAGATCCAATCAGTCCTATTATACCCATTCACGAACCTACCGGCTACAACCGTGCGAGCTTTAAGGAACTCCTCCTTTTTGACCACGACGGGCGAGCCGAAGATGTAGACGTTCTGAACTAACCCGTAAGCACCTTTTCGAGCAAGCTCCAGGAGACAGGCGAAAATAACACGTGAACCGAGAGAGTAGCCGACTAAGGTGATGGGGCGCGTGCCCAGGTTTCTGTCAATCAGGGAATCCGCTAGGATTAGACCAGCAGACCAAGCGCGATCTAGGGATACGGCCCAAGGGTTGTCAATTAAATATGTTAACTTTGATAAGACCACGGGTAATTGTAGGGCAGCCATCAGACCAATCAAGATAGTGCTGCCCAGCACTTGTTGTAACCCTTGGGTGAGAGCCTATACGTATTAGTTCATGCATTTTCAAGGTGTTGACAACTATATGCCTTACCTCTGTTGCGAGAATGTTGATAGTGTCACCCATACTGGTCAACATTTCCGGCTCCCATAAGATCGAGTAGAGATCCCCCATGACTGGATCGATAGTACTAAAAGGTAGACGAACGTCGTCGGCTTTACTTGTCATCCATCCGGATATGGTGACAATCAGGTTAACACGTTTATTGTTATGAAGAGGACGATATTCAAAAGTTCTCACGGCTCCGGTTCGTCGGCCAGCGGCTTTGCCGCCCATAAAACTTCCAGAGGCTGCAGCACCGGAGGTAATGATAGCGGCACCTCCCGCTCCTGCTAAGAACGAACTCGTGCCACCGACGCCAATAGTTGTAAAGCCGGCAGCAAGGCCTGCGCCGATGAGAGGTGCTAGAAGTCCAGCGGAGAGACCAATGACTAGACCTCCTCCAACGGTAGCCAAGCCCATCATGACGTATCGTCTCTTGAGTGCAAGTTTCCTCCTGTTCTCAAGGTGCTCTTCCTCATTCCAATTCTCCTTTTCGGCTTGTTGTTGCATTTCCAAAGCATCGGTTACGCGCTTTTCAAACCTGCAGATATCCATCCAAGGTACGTCTAAGTCTTTGCCAACTCGTTCGAGCAAGACTCGGGATCGAGCATCATAGATTGAATCGGCAATCAATACTAGGAACAAATCACAAAGAACGGTCCACCGCAGATCGATGTCAATCTTTTCAGTGCTTGGCAATTGTGAGGGTGTCCTCACTTCTGGCATCTCTTCGCCCTCGTGGCTCTCATAAGGCGGAGGCGGTTCTGCGATCTTTTCCTCACCGGGAGATGTTGATACGGACGATCGTTGGCTCTTCATTGACATCCTCGGGGTCGAGGCTGGCGTCTGCTCCGCCATTGGGTTTTTAACCCTTGAATTCTGCATGAGGGCCGGAGTGAGATCTTTAGGCATTACACCATGGTCGGCCAGCTGCTCGATCATGACCTGTTCCGCAGGGCTAATTTCCATATGGGCGTACAGCCGAACCATAATCTTCTGGGACCACATCTTCATCGCTTCAGCTGCCATCTGGACCTCTTTCTTTATCTTCTTGAGTTTCTCGATACTTTCGGCCTCCTTAATCATCTCAGAGAGCTCTAGACGGGTGACTCCGACGTATGCTATCCTTTGCCCCTCCGTTAATAGATCCTTCGTAGCTTGTAGTTGGGAGACAGCATCCCGCTGTTCCTCGTCCATTTCTGTCATACTCGTACTCTTGGGATCCTTGAATAGGTATCGCGTGTTATCATCCATACTCGTTACGGATTCTGCATCCTCGTCGTCTAATACCCTTGTATAACCCTTCCCTGCACCACCAAGACCTGCATAACCGTAATTATCATCCTCCTCAGGGTTGTGCTCCTTAGCTACAAGCCTGTTGTCGTCATCGTATATATCATAAGGGGCGTAAGCCGGCATTGCCTGCCATTCCCCGTCGTCATCATCTTTCTTCTCTTCATGGTGGGCTGTTAACTGCTGGTGAGAAAATTCCGAGATATCAAGATTTGTGCTTGCTAAGCTGGTGTCCCGACTATGGTCGACACGGGGAGCCTTCTCTTCTTCATCCGCATGTTTACTAGCTTCAATTTGCTTGACTGTCGGCCCTGAAATCGCTTGCACATCTTTGCTTAATGTACTCTTTCGCTTGGAATTCTGCGGCAGTTGTATATTCTCATATGAATCGGAACCTTCCTTTAGCTCATCTTTTGGTGGATTCGTCTCCTCCTTCTTGAACTCGGATTGCGTGGGGACAGGCGTCTTTGCTTCATCGACGCCTGGGGATTCGGCTTTGAGTGTGGGCTCGGGCACAGGAGTAGAGGGCGCATCTTGGAAGTCATCGTCGTCGCTATTAGCGGTGGAGGGTGTGTTTGATTTCGTAGTCTGCTTGGGAGGTTTCAAACTAGCTTCTACTGCCTCTTTCCCGGCCGCTTTTACTGGCTCCGAGTTGGCTTCATTCTTGTGATTTTCTGGCGGTTTCTCTGTCTCCTTCGACGTGTCCCCGGAATCGCTTATCGCCCCATCAACCGGCTTATTTGTCCTATTATCTTGTTCCGTCTCTTTGGGGCTCGTGTACTTCCTAATGGGCAGACCGAAGTCGTCGACCTCCTGGGCTCCTCCTACCGGCGCCATGGATCCGACTTTTTGTGCATGTATTATGTTGGCGCTACCGTATCTTTTGGATGGTCTATCTCGTCATTCGACTAAAGCTTGGCTGCTGGGTTCGTTCACCGACGTGATATGGTTGCAATGGATTTCATGTTCTCCACGGTAATAAGGCGGAGAGTAGTCAAAATGATCGTCAGAGGCGCAAATCCGAAACCCCTGAATTTGGTTCAAATCCTTGTAAAGAGCGACAGAGTAGTGTTTCGTAACTAGAAACAAATGTGAAGCAGAGCAACTCAGGTGTGCAAGAGACTGTTACAATACTATTAGAATTAACTTTTTAAATTTTGGTTAGATCAGAAGTCGAATGCGTCGACTTGGAATTCACCATTGTTCTTAGCGGCTGGCGTAAGCCACAATTTTAGGGACCTAATCAGCTAATGTACCCACGTGGGTACCCGAGTTCGGGTGACCGCGGCCTAAACTCGTCACTTGCTGGCCCCACTATCGAGGCGAGTCACAGTGCCATCCATTGAAACGCTTCTATACCTCCACAACTTGTTCGAGGTAAGTGTGGTAATTAAAGATTGAGCAACTCGAAAGCGAATCTCGACAAATTTCATGGTATGCTTTTATAATCAGCTTATCTGATGCTCACGGAGCAAAGAAAACCCTAGAATTATGGTATCAAACGCAAATAAACTGCATCAAGTAAGGTCCCCATAACTTGCACCTCAAGAAAACACATTTTATAACGCTAGGTCCCTTCTGCTGCCTTTCTCTCTAACACTCAATCCTCAGCTTCCACAGGATGCGCTTGAGAATTGGCCTCATTAGGCATAGTAGCTGACTCGTCATTCGTGCCAACATGGCTGCCCTTGTGCTTTCGTCTGCGCTTGCGTTTCGGTTCGTCTGTCTGACCTGCCTCCTCTGCAGCTGCTTCTTTCGCCTTAGGTGCCTTCGAAGACTGTCCATCAGAGGTTGGCTTCGGCTTCTTTTTCTTGACTGCTAGAGGGTTTGGTTCCTTCTTGCCCTGTGACTTCTTTTTCTTTTTCTTCTCGGACTTGTCTGCTCCAGCCGTTCCTGACGTGGCTTTCCGTTCACCTGCCTCTTCGTCGCTGTCGTCATCATCCTCTCTTTTCCTCTTGCCGCCGGGCGCCTTGATCTCTGCCCTGAACTTGCTCCTCTCCTCTTTCGATCTGATCTTCGCGCTGACAGTCGCCATTGGCTCCATGATCATAACCGATCTTCTGATATATAGTAGCGGGGTTCCTGCTATCTGTCGTAGACTCGCCCTCACAGATTCGTCGTTGATAGCGCAAACATAGCGGTGTTTGTTGGCCCCATTGTCCTTGGGGTCAACGACTGAATGTATACACTCAAGCGCGCTTAGTGGTTTTGGGTAGTCGTCGGGATGGTGACCGCATCGTCGTCGCTCAAAGTGATTCTTTGCCTGTTCTATGGCTGCTTCGACGCCGGGCTCTGACTTCCGTTCGTAGAGATGTCGCATTGAGCATTGTGTGATCACTGTGAGGCAATTATTAGTATATCGGTAGTATGGAAACAGATTAAGGCGGTAGAGACTCACGAGGCTTCACTTGGCCATGGAGTGTGTCCTCCAACCGGCGCATCAAGTCCATCTTGCATTTGTTCGCTTCCGCGATGAAATCGGCATCAACTAGGACTTGGTACGGCTCGCGAAACCCGAAGCCCATGGAGAATTGCTCCATGAGCTTACGGTATTGTTTAGATCGCTTCGCGCGAGGCATTTTGCTTCGTCCTCACTAAGTGGTTGTTATTTCAGTTGTTGACATTGTGAGAGTCAGATTTTCAAATTGTAGAAATTCTACACTAATGCTGCGGATAGTGATTAGATAAGAATTTAAGCTTCTTATCAGTGGGTGTTGTACCTGAAGAAATGCGGGTCTGACAGCAACACCCCACTACAAGTAGGTACATGTATGTACATGCTCGAGACTGAAAGCTCATCTAACATTGAATTTCATGGGGTTGTTATTGATAGAACTCATCTGACTATCTCTTGCGCCCTATATATCTCTATAGATGGTGATCCCCAAAACGCCGTTTCTATGCCATGACCAGTGTGTATTACCCATAGAAGTAGACATATTCTAAAGGTGGACGTTTAGTCCATCGAATAACGCATAAACGGTAAGTAACGCCGATCTTACCTAGTCGCTCTGCATCGCGTACCAATATCCAAATGGTCAGGGACAGGACCAGCAGTAATAATCAAATCTTCACCGCTCGAAGGGACGTTGGAAGGACAATAAATGATGTGCCTTGTCGACCGCTTTAGGGTATATATTACGGTGTAGTATTACGTCGACACAGCGCTGCCACGACGCTGATATCGTCAAGTTTCCCTGCGGTTGTTAGAATGAATATTTAACCAGGGACGGTAGTACTCATGCGACACCTACCTCCCGCACTAGCCAGTCCTTCCTCGATGGCTCGCTCCATGAAAGGGCTTTCTGCGAAGGGATCCGTTGCAATCTGTTTTGCGGCGTTGACGAGCTCCTGGGCGACAAATGTCATGCCGCCATTTGCGCCATCTTTGCGGGGGCCGGACGCCTGGCCCCCTTCTCCTGCCTCCCAACGCTTGACGCTTTCGGTCACATTTTCGACTATTTCATGCGCCCAGAGATTATCAATCACTCCGTCGGTCATGGCCAGCACAACGTCGCCTTCTTTAATTTCTACCGTGTCCAATACCGCATTCTGGATCGGAGTATCTGGGCTGTTCGTCCCGAGTTGTCTCGGGCAATCGAACCAGTGCCATTGCTCCTTGGATTTGTATACCATCTCCTTACCACTCGGTCGTACTACCATGACCTGAGAATCGCCAAGGTTCGTTACATATAAAAGTGGCGAGATTGCTGACGTTGTGCTACCGCCGTCAGCCTTGAAGAATAGCTGTGCCCCGGTGGCCGTAGTTGTACCCAGGCAATCATTAGGCCCGGACGTGGCCTCGATCGTGCGCTCATACGCCTCTTGTAAATAGCGTATGGGATCTGGGCGATATGGTTGGTCTGGCGGTCGCGGCTTTTCGATATCTTCTTGCATCGCCTCCACCCAGAAGTGTAATATCAACCTGGACCATAAGCTGTGACCATTGTTAATTCTGTGCCTTTACGCACAAGGTTAGGGCGACCGTGGGACAAGTACCCTGCATGGCCTCTTGGCCGAGCTGACCAAGCGCCAACTCCATCATTGGCGCATATGAAATAATCGCTTGCATAAACAGCATCATCTCCGTTCGTCCATCCGCGGATAAGCTGGCCATCTACGAACACTCGTTTGTCACGACTCTGATGATGCGTACTAAGGGGATCAGAAAATGATCCCGACGGAGGGGAAAGGAACGGCGGGGGAAACGGCCTCGGAGTGCGTTTTGCGAATAGCGCAAAGCCGGTGTCAAATCGGAACGGTAAGTTGAGACCGGAATCTGCAAGTGGCGTCGTGATTCCGCCGGATATTTCGGTAGCCGTGGAAGAACGATTACCGCCCGTAGTGTATTGCGCACGTCGAGGCCATCGTGTTCGGTGGACGGATGATAAGGTTCGTCGCGTTGGACCAGATTTAGAGGCCAACAGAAAAGAAGGAGCTGACCTTATCATGCCCACGAATGAGGTCTAACCGTAGACCTTGAGGGCGCTTGGTTGGCAGCCAAAAGTGTCGTGGATTTGATACGACCTGATAAAATGCGCGCTATGTTCTAAATGGATTGATACCGAAGGCCGCTGCTCGGTCAAAATCACTACCACGTCGCCGATGTTCCGATAAGGAGATTTGACTTCGCTTATCGCAATATGTCACCTTGATTTAATTAAGTGCATACGGTAGAGCGCAGGGCTATTTCTATGTACACGTGAGAACCTGATTAAATCCCGGGGACTTGGAACCCGATACGTGGAAATTAAGGCTTATAATAGAATTGCAATGACATCACTTGCCACTATAGAGGAAATTAGGATATTGTGCTTCTACTGTAGGTACCTATAGGTCTAAACTTTTTACTCATAGGTTCACAACTTCAAGTGAGGTTGCTTAGGAATGCGTTTCAAACATTCTAAGTAGACTAAAATCTTCTTAGATGTAGCGTGGTTTGAACGAAGCTCGTAGACATAAGACCGAGTGAACAATGGTCTTAAGGTCCGAAAAGAATACGTTACCTTCAATGTGGGATCCTCCCAACCATGTGCGAGGTTCACGAGGATACGAGCCGGGCAGCCGGGTAACGCGGCCATGGTGTCCCATAGATACGCGTATTCGCTTCAATATTAGTTTAATAACTGACTTGATAGGAACGGGCGGCCTTTGCCTCCTTTATTTGCGGTTGTAGTCTCCTCTTTCCATGGTACTGGCGTCAAATAGTGCAAATGGGTCAAAGTTATATCGATCTCATCCTGCCCATCGTACGACACTCGATTATTTTGGCGCCCTTCCCGACATTGTAGAAAGACGGATCGGAAACTTGGAGTGCCGTCTTGCCAAAGTGCCGAGTGGCGTTAGCAAGGCTTTCCTCAAAATCTATCATGTGTTCATGGGCTACTTGAGCTTGATGATAATCGATAAACCTCGTCTGATCATTTTCCAAGCCGGCTGATTTTATTTTGTCTTAAAGAAATGGATGAAGGGTCCTAACGTAATCGGCGGAGAAAATTCATAATATGGCATCTAGACCTTCGCTGCTGCACACTAAAGACCACTAGGGATTTAGCATTGCTTCTAGTATTTGCTTTAATGGGCAGGTATGACGTATGGACTGGGGGTTGATGCAGGTTCTGTTTTGCTCGTACTACTTGCGATTTTTCGCATCTATGATATGCCAAATTACTGTTAGTATTTTGAGCATTTCATTCTACATTGCAGATTACAGAAAAGAGTCCAGAATGGTCTCGCAGAAACGCGCGTCATCCGGAGGCTTAGCTGTTGCGAAGAAGTGTGCCCAGCCAGCCCAGATATCAGCCGTGTTTAATCAATGACTGGAAATCGGTGCAAAAAGGATGCCGTACCCCCCTTTTATGTCGGCGCAATGGACGCCCAGATCTCGGCGGTCGACACGAACCCCGAGAAATGCTTGGTTCCTTATGATCTGTCACTAGGGTGCAAGATGCAGAGCGGCTAGTCTAGCCGTGCTGTAATGTAGCGGCACGGCTTGATGTCGACAGTTTGAACAAGGGTTAAAAATCCTATTGTAAATTTAAAGGGTAGAAACGCGCTTCAAGGTGCAGCGGTTACGCAGAAGGACTATCAATCTATTCGTATCCGTTAGGATTTCACCGTTGTGGAGTCCGACCGAATGGGCGACTGGATGGGTGACCGATGGCTGGTAAGCAACCAAGGCGCTTGCTGGTGTTTCTTGTCTTCAGTTATCCCCTAACTATGTTTTGTGACTGGTCTGCCCTACAAAGTCGAACTGTAGCGGTACCACTCGGGCGGCTGCGGATCTTGAATAGGTCAAGAGTATAGGTTCCTACTTACAACCTACCTATGCCACGTCAAGTCCCGGTGAGACACATAACCCATTTTTAGGTCGAACGAGTATCGCAACCGAACCTAGAGAGACTTTTTAAAGAAAAAAAATATCGAGGCTGGGTCACTTATGGAACTATCCGTCTCATCCGGGTCCCTTTCTGTCCAATAGTTTTTGCCGTTAGGAACCGTGGTACTCTTTGGGTTTGCTTCCACTACTTGTCATATCGACTAGTGTATGATCAATCTAGGCTAGGATGGGAATCATTGTCAATTAACCTTAGGTACTATGTGCTATCATACTGAAAATCTTCAGTCTGAGGTGAGGTAGATCTTTCTGAGTTTAGTGGTTCGTATTGGGCGGCTTTTCTCCTAAAACAAGGTCCTAGCCGGTTAACCACCAGCAAGCCACCTGTTGTTACTTGGATGTGGGTTGGCGGATGATTGATCGACGCAACCAAACAACAGTACACTTACAGTATCTACGGTACAACCTCAAGGGACGTATGGCGTATGTCTGCATATACGCCCGCATCCTCAAACCAGGGCCCGCAAAATCAACCCGCCATTGTACTATGTATTATTCCTATTCATATGCCAGCCTAAAGTAGCTTTGCAGTAGCACGAGAAGCTAGACTATATATGTGACGACTAGAACAAAAGACGGTATCTCCGGGCCATAATTCAAATACCCATTAATATGAAGTTACCATTACCAGCCCATCACTGATGACCATAAATCCATTTTGCGGAACTGACGTATGCCCTTGTTCCGTCATACTCTTTGTCATCAGATTTCTTCCTTGTTAAGATACCACCTTATTTTCATGTGTAGATAGATACGAACCCGAATACATACATACCTACCTAGCTAGTCCCTTTTTCTGAAGCCGGCAAATAGGACCACCAAGATATTTCCTTGTCATATCTATCTACCTTGTTATTATCTGAAGAGGCATTTCATCTCCCTTGTCACTATTACTGTAGATCTACAGGCAACGTTTGAACGACAACAAGCGCCAAGGACTCAAATTGTCTCTCCCAACTCGGGCTAGGATTATTATATCAAGCTGTCCGGCGCTTCCGTACTGCGGCAACGTCTCGGAGGACAGCATTTAATAATTTTTACGCACCCTGGGTATCAGATTAACGAAGCGCTTTTACCTACCTAAAGTGTCGTCAACAACAAAGCATTCATCATCACTTTGTTCAAAGGTCGAAATCGACATTCCCTGCAATACTTGAGACCAGGGTATATCTGGGGAAACTACGGTACATAATACTCAAAGACCAAGACCCGCCACCTGATCTTTTGTCGCAGCATAACGACTCCATACGGGGTTCCGAGACTTTACCCTTCCCTCGCATTCCACAAATTCGTATCGCGTGGAGACACTTAAGGAGCCGAGCTACAAAACCCACGTATCCGCCCACCTGTTGCAAGATAGGTTGGATTTGCTCTGTTTGGTTTTTCGATTTTTTGCACCCTTTGGCTTAGAATCTAGATTTAATACTTTGCTTTGTTACTTTTTCGAACTATTTGACGGGTTGCATTACATACGACTCAATTACATTTACGCAGCATAGCCTACTAGTTAATCAGAAAGGTACACGCAACTCGAGATCGACAGCCTCAGCTAAATAGTCCCTTGTGGGCCACCCTTGCCCTTCACGACAGGTAGCACAGATACCAACTTCCGACCAGCTCATATTCATGGAATAGAACATATTCGGCTTATTGTGTGTAGTTTGTTTTTGGTAGGAGTTGTTGGGTTCATCTGGGGTTCAAAATGGCTCGGAATCGCGGTGAGTAGCATTCTCTTCCAGTTTGTTGTTTTCTCTCATCCCATCTACGTATTTTTTTTTCTTTTTCTACGCCGGAACCAGAGGACATTTTCAAAGTTTCCTGCAGTCGCAATCCTTGAAGCTACCATCCATCATACCCATCCACCATACCTTGTACAAGCATAGCTACCTACCCTAGGTTCCTGATGCTAGACTGCTTACGCCATGAGGGATTCATTGTCCCACCTACTACAAACGCATCCCTTTGAGTGACCAGCTAGTACGTTCGTTGCGATATTAGCATCAGCAACACAATTGTCAATCAACATATTCCAGCTCATCACCAAGAATACCAAGAGGATACACATACACACGAACCCTGCCCCTGATTCGGTTGGTGCACACCGAAAGTTGTGCCGTATTGCCGGGTCCCATTCGTCACGGTTTATGCTAATCACATTTATTCGGTTCATGTAACTGCATTTACTTCATTTGCTTCATTTACAAGCTGTTGCGCTGCAATTTAACGTTAGGCTATCAAGCTTAAGGCACAGCGTTTAAGTTGGCATCTGCATCCGTTGTCCTTATTCTTGGCTCCCCCGACATACGCATTCAATCATTTATCTTGACCTATTCGTCACATTTCCACTTATTTTTTTAATGACCAATGCAATTAAGCATTTATGCAGGATTCGTTGTGCTAACTTATTCCTCCTGAACCAAAGTTCTCTCGTTTATGTCCCAGTTCTCTGGCTCTCATCACTCCCAGTTTAACGGCGATCCGAAAAACATCCACAGTGCTTCGCCCACACCTTCTCCGTCGCCACCGTACGGCCAGGCCCCTCTAGCTAATAGCAAGTCGGATTTAAATAATACTAGCAAAAGTCACCATATCATCAACGTTGGTGGCTTCCGCAACCGAACCCGATCCCGCGCCGTTTCTACTCCAATCCCAGCGTCTCCAGTAGGGGTTGATCATGACAGCTCCCCTATAAACGTTTCTCCAATATCTAGCGATACACGCCGTAGAACGAGAAGTCGAAGTACCTCGAGACCGCTGTCTATGGTGCAAGCCTACCAACCGCCCCTAATGGATGTTAACGAAGATACAATACCTGAACTCCAGCCCATTTTTACCTTTCTCAATAGCCACGCCAACAAATTATACCAGGAGGGCTATTTCCTAAAACTTGACGACCAAAATATCCGTGAGTCTTCCCCATTGCCAATTACGAGTTCTATCTTGTGTCTAACAAACTGCAGAGGGGAAACCAAATCCTGACCGGACCTGGACGGAATGCTTCGCGCAACTAGTAGGGACTGTATTGTCCCTATGGGACGCGGCCGAACTAGATGCTGCTGGTGAGGATGGGGAGGTTCTGCCGAAATTCATCAACTTGACGGATGCTTCTATAAAGATGGTATGAACACCAAAAAGTAGAAGGATAATTATGGTGTAACATTTCTGTGAATAGGAGCCTGGACTAATGTATATCTAGATCGAATCACTACCTACGAGGTCAAATGAGGAGACGCCTCTACAGAACATCCTGAGTATATCAACGGCAGGACGAAATCGGTATTTGTTGCACTTCAATTCGCGAGACTCACTTATACAGTGGACCGCTGGCATCCGACTTGCTATGTTCGAACATTCGACCCTCCAAGAGGCCTACACCGGAGCATTGATTGCCGGCAAGGGCAAGACACTGAACAATATTGGTGTCATCATGGAAAGAGCTCGTACTCCGATGGACCAATGGGTCAGAGTCCGATTTGGTGCCGGCGTGCCATGGAGGCGTTGTTGGTGTGTCATTACGCCGCCAGACGAGAAGGAGTACCAAAAAGCTCTCAAAGAGCATAAGAAAAAGTCACCATATGACCGTTCGCATGCGCCGGTGCTGAAAGGAGACATCAAATTCTACGATAGCAGAAAAGATGGCAAGAAGCACAAGAAGATGCTACCAATAGCAACTATCAGGGATGCCTACTCCGCATATGCCCTATATCCCCAAGCAAAGTCGTTGATTGATGCTTCGACATTGATCAAGATTGAGGGAAACATCACTATCCACTCAGATCCGCCGACAGAAAGCGAAGGTTTCGTTTTCATTATGCCTGAAGTGCATCCAGCTGTTAGCGGGTTTGAAATGATGCTGAGATTTTTGTTTCCCACTTGGGACACGTTCGGCCTTTACGGTCGCCCAGGCAGACTAGTTGCAAGCGTCCTAGACCCCAGATCCCTTATGTTTGCAATGCCCAAACATAAGCGTTATGGTTATTTGGAGTTATCGGATGTGACAGGGCTAATCTTGACTGAAGGCAGTTCTAGTTGGAACGAGCGAGAATGGAGGAAGAAGCTGAAGGAGTTGACTGGTACCCGTATGAATGCAATGGATGACGGAGCGAGCGGGAGCTCAGGCAAGACCAACGGGCATGGCAAACGCCTTAGCTTTGGTCCAGCAGCAGGTGGATCCTCAAAGCCTCGAGTCGGCTTCGCAGATGAAGCGCCCCCTTCCGTTCGTACGTCTCGGTCGATGTCGCTTAGCAGTCGGCCTGCTCCAAGGACCGACTCGGCTCCTCCTACAAATCGAGAGCGCGACATGGCCGGAAACATGTCTGGACATACTCGTAATGCGTCGGATTCTAATATACCTGGCCCAATGCCGCCTCAGCCACCTCCCCACCAGGACACTTCTTACTCTTCCAGCCCAGCATCCGCACGGGGCCCCAATCCAGCACGTGCTTTCGTAAATGATTTAGCATCGACCCCAGAGCGTATGAGTTCCGACGAAGAGCGAGCAGACGTTCCGATCCGTGACTTTGAAGGAATGCGAAGGATGCCAACCCCGGAGCCAGTGGCCGCTCCTCCGAGTTTCTCACATGCACCAGGCCATGTTCCCGCGACTCGACCATATCATTCTCCCGAGATGCGCCGTGCTAATAGCCGCCTGTCCCTAACTACCCTCGCGCAACTCGGAAAAGCCGGAGGCGTTCCCGTAGGCGCGGAAGCATGGGACGGCGAAAGGAGCAACGAGGAGCGCCGAGGGCCCCCTCCGCAGGAACTAGACCAACGTGGTCAACAGCCTTCGGTACATATTCACGCCAACAACGCTGGGATGTCTGCTAATGCCGGTCCTCGTGAAGCTTTAAGGGAACATCAACCAATGTCTCCTGGGTTGCCACCTCCTCAAATGGGCCCCGGGGCGATGCGATCGAGATCACCGCTGAACCAAACCATGAGTCCCCCGCCAACAGGTCCACGAGGTCCGAGCCCGGGTCCAGGCCCACGACCGAAAACCCCGACCTCACGACCCGGCACTGCGTCCGGTAATCGGCCTCCTCCGCCTGGACAAGGACCGCCACCGGGGAACATGCCCCCACCAGGACAGCGAGGACCACCTCCCTATGGGATGGCCCCTCCCGGCAGAGGTCGCGGTCGTCCTCCACCAAATATGGCTCCCCCAGGTCGTGGTCGACCAAATTACCCACCTAATGATAATATGTATCGAGGATATCCACCTCAAGGACCGCCTGGACCGCCGGGACCTGGTGGTCCTGGAGGGCCAGACAGACCACAATCACCTGCTAACCGTCAACAACTACCCCCACTTAACACTTCCCCCCCTCTTCACAGAAAGCCACTCCCAGCTCGAACCGACAGTTTGCAGCATCGAAAGCCTCGTGACGATACGACTCCGGAAACACCGTCTACAAGCAGTGGAAGTCTTACCGGTAATCGGATCGACGCGGCTGCATTAGGTCAAGTCCGTCCCCTTAACACAGGATCTCGACCTCCAAACTCGGGGGTACAACGTCAACCTACTGGCATGAGCCAATCGAGTAGTCGTTATGATGAAGCTAGTCGCTACGATGACTCGGCATCAACTGACAGCCCCGATTATGCCAGCTCTCGGCCTTCAACGGATACAGCCTCTTCGGGCGAACGCGAACGACCAAGGGCCGGTGTTCTTCGTACAATAGGCAACCCGGATGACTCACCCGTGACCAGTAGACCTGATTTTGATATTCCAAGCATTGATTTTGGACCAACTGTCAACTATGCTGCGATACCACGCGCAAAGACGCCCACTATTACTAATCCCCCAACTGGAACTTTCTCTCCGCCCCCTCGCACTTATTCGCCAGCATCCGCAACACCACGCAAATCACCTGGAGCCGAGATGGGTCATGGCCGTCAGGACTCGGAGGATACTGTGCGGCGAAGCATCATCTGGCAGCCGGCTGCTCTTAATACCGGATCTAGCAGTCCTGGATCTCATGGCCTCTCTCCCGAAGAGTATGTGCAACAGCGAGCGGCGGCGGCAGCGGCAACGCCATTATACGCGCACCAGAGACATTCGTCGGGAAATACCCTTACTGGATTCAGAGCGGGTACACCAACGCCTCCTCTTAACCGGGGCCAAGGTCAAGATTACGTCGGAATTTCGCACTCGCGAAATAATTCACAAGATCTTCTGCAACGTCCGAGTTCTCGGGGAGCTGGTGAACTTTTGCAGCGCCCGAGCTCACGGGGACCAGCTGAATTACTACAACGACCGGGTTCGCGGGGTGCTGGTGCTGTCCTTGGTGGTCAAGGAGGTAACGACTCGCACCTTTCGGCTCGTGAACAAGAACATGTAGCCCGAGTAACAGGTTCCCCGTTGATCAATATGGCGGGTAATAAGAATGCCCCCTCTCAAACTGGGGCTGGATTGGTCGGCGCGATTGAGGCCAGAGAGCGTGAAAAACAGCAGATGAAACAAGGATGGAGTAGTCAAGCCGCTCAGCACGCCATCAGCCAACGGCAGCAACAGCAGGCTTTCCAGCAATATCAGCAAGCCATGCCATCGCCGGGTCCACCTCCCCCTTCGGGTATGTATTCTAACATGAGCCGTGGTACCGCACCTTATACACCAAGTTATAGTAGCTTTGGAACCCCGAGTCCGCTATCCTACGAACAGGAGGGTAGTTGGTCGCCTGGGCCAGGAATTCGGTCCCCGCCACCCGGTAACTTCGATCCTCGTTATAATCCGCAAGGCATGCAATCCCCTCACCCCCACTTCTCTCCTCCACCGCAATTTTCGGCACAGAGTCCGCCGCCAGGAGCCCGAGGACAAGGCCAACACCCTTACCACGGACAAGCATTTTAATTAATGTTAATGGATATGCCACGAATGACACTCTTGGAAGGCATCGGATGGTAATCGGGTGCTCCGGACGTGTTGTCGGCTTCACGGCTCGCAGGTGTTGAATATTAGTATATTTGGAAGGATGGTTGCTCGTCGAATAGAGCAGCTGCTACTATTGATGAATAATTTTTGTAAGCCGGATTGGCACTTGATGAACTTAAATGATAGAAGCATTGCATGAGTCTCGGGCACTCTTTTTTTTTGTTGCATTGCAGACACGGCACACATCGGCTTTTTCTATGTTGTTTTCTCCTTTCTCTCGCGGGAAAGGGTATTGCATCTCTAGCATTAAATGGCTTTTAAAAGAATTTTTTTTTCAAGCAGAACGTCTGTGTTGTATGTGATGTGATAGTTTGATTTGCTTGCGCCTCTCTTCTTCTGAGCATAGATGATGTCTACGGAGCCTTAATGCTAAATAAATTGTCGACTCAGACTTCATCTTTTACCTCCGGGAAACCCAACGCACTGTCTCTGAGATTACTTCGTTAAATCTGAAGTTTTAATGATCAAATCCCACTCACCGCATCATTACAGTTAAGCCAGTTGCCTCTAAATTACTGATGAGGCTGCACTCACTTTTATGGAGCCTTATGTAGGTCAAGTGGAAGTTTCCAGGTCAAACTTCGGAGCCCCATGCGAACACCTCAGAGACAACACATATGCAGGTGGGAGTCCGGTTGGAAAGGGGTTGTTAGATCAGAAGTAACGAGACGCATTAAAGACACCAAGAGGTACTTTGCTGCTAACTATATATAGCTGCAAGGGTCCACTTGGCATGACAGGGCTGAGCCTGCATGCCGGCCTAATCGCAGCTCTGCCCCACATGGTCCAGCAGCTTATCATAGCTTGCCGCCTGGGATGTTAAGGAGGGGCAGGTGACTAACGCAGCAACTCTTCACACTCCATTCATACCACATACATCCTACCTCTACGTGACTTCAGCCTCGTTCACATTATTTCTGTAGTGAATACAGTCATCCCGGATTTTACCATTTTCTAATTCACTCTACGTCAAAAACCTGCTTCCATTCTCATTTTACCGCCTTTTATTCATTTACCTCGCAACCAAACGTTTCCCAGCTCGTTTGGATGTGTTGACGCCTTTAGCCTGGGATCGTCAGTCCCTCATTCAACCTCGTGACTTTGTAGTTCTTACTTGTCTGCCTGCCTTCCTGTCTTTTGCGATACCCTAGCATTCTATTCCGCCTTCTAGTTCCAGCGTCGAAGCCTCCACTCCAGCTCTATACAGAACTTGCTTCTAGCTAGATGTCGAGACGGACACTGCGCATCCTGTGCTTCGGCAACTCGCTGACGGCCGGCTTTCCGGCTGGCCAACCGTACGCGGAGAAGTTAAAGGAGAAGCTTGAGGATGCTTTTCTAGGCCATGGGTACCGCGAGATCGAATATGAGATTGACGGTGTGCCGGGGGACTTGGTGACGCGGGGCTCGTTTATTGGGCGGATGCAGGATGCATGTGAGTGATATTAGTTGGTTCCTCTATCTTATACCGTGCAGAGGAGGAACCAGTGTCTCGACAAAGATTATAACTTGATTCCATGACATTATTTTCCATTTCGACATATTTTGTATTAATATTCTCTCGTCGCATGTTTTATCTACTGATACAGAAGTCCGATTCTATTAGGGAGAATAGCGTTACAGGCAAAAGAACCGTACGACTGGACCATCGTGCTAGGCGGTACGAAGTAGGTCACCTCCTTCTCTCTCACTTCTCATTTGGTCAAGATATCCATCCAGAGCCCCGTAAAGAGAGGAGGATCTAGGCGAGACACTTCCCTCTAAGAGGCCGTGAACTAACTTATCATCCACTTTCACAGTGATCTCGGTTGGGGCTGTCCGGTAGATGACATAATTGCCGGTCTGAAGAAAACCTGGGAAACCCCATTAAGCAAGGGTGGCAAGGTACTCGCATTGACAATACCGGACACGAGAGCTCGATACAAGGATGTCAAGGAGAAACGGGACGAGGTAAATAGGGCTATCAAGGAGTATAAGCAACCAAATTTGTGAGTGGCTTTATGTTTGCGATCCTTGATATGGACGGAGCGATGACACTTCCCTGCCGTTAATAAAAGTTGATAGGGGCTACTTTGGTTACAACAGTCTCCCTACTAGTACAAATATCGAAATACTAACACCCTCAAATAGCTTCTACTTCGACTTATACAACGCAATACCGTACCATGACATGAAGCCTGAGGACAGAGCCACGTACTGGGAGATGGACGGCGTACACTTTTCAGCCGCCGGCTACAATCTTATGGGAGAGAAAGTCGCTGAGGAAATGATTAGAATTATGAAGCTTGCGGAGGCTCAGGAAACGGACATTAACAGCATCGCCAAGGACGCACGACAGAGAAAGGCCATCGAGGATATGATATTCGAGGAGGAAAGGGGAAACCCGCGATTACTTAGCCAAGGCTACATTGTGGTTCGTAAGAGCGATCTAGATTAGACTAGACTAGACCAACAAGATGCATGTCTTCGTTGATAAATAACGACTTGTTACGTCTGGTAATTTGCTCTATTTCATAACTCCGGTGCTAATTTTACGAGAATTGCTGTCCGTAACGCCGCATCCATGCATTCATTCATTGCCTGGCAACGCCAAACTGATCTAGTCATTCCCCATTAGACACATTTATGTGTTGTTGTCATTCGTTCCGTGTTGCCCCTTAACATCCCGATCATACCACCAGATTCGCAGCAACAAACTCGGGGAATTCTCGCTGTAGTGCATTCGTCACATTTTCAACCTCTTCGGCCAAGCTCTGCACATTAGCATCCCATCTTCGCATCTCCTTGCCTACAGTCACCTCAGCGCGTCCACTGCCCTTCTCACCCGATGCCTCGCCGCCTTCAAACCAGATGATTCTATCAATCTGGTCGATCCGGCCTACGAGCCGGCCCTGCTCGATCATCTTAGCGGTCGTGTCTTCCGCCTTCTCCGCGTCAAGTCCCAGTAGCAAGCCCAGCGAATCGAATCCAATATTGCTGTACAGTCGCGACACACCCAGCAGATTGTGCTCCACCACAGCTCTCGCCAGCACCGTCGTTCCGTCGGCCGTCAACGCCAACTGGTGAGGCGCCAGGCCCTCGGCGAACTTCTGAACCTCATCGGGCGCCAACAGTCTGTCGAAGAACATCTTCTCGAGCATGCCGAACTCGGGCAGGTTAGGCGACCTCTCGTCCTTGAACAGTTTTCCCAGCGCCCTGCTCCGCAGCGGGCCCGCCGGCGCCAAGATAGCACACTTCACGGCCATGCTGAGAGTATGCAGACGCTCGTCCTCCGTGATCGCGGCAGACAGGCTGATGTCGTGGTACGCCTGGCTCGCGGCCAGGAACTCGCGCTTGGCGTCCTGGATGCGCGCCTGCGAGAGCCGGAAGTGCAGGTTCAGCGCCGGATCCGACACCTGGTAGATGACGTTCTTGAGCTTGTTGAGGTAGGTCTCGGCGGCGGGGGTGTCGTCCACCTCGAGGTAGTTGCGCACGATGCGCACCCACACGCGCACGCGGTCCTCGGGCGTCACGCGCCGAGACGAGCTGTCGAGCGGGATCTCGGAGAGCGCGCGCGCGGCCGATACGTGGTCTTCGTTGGCTTCGTGGCCGTCGGCTAGGAGCTCGCGGAGCGAGGCGGCCTGTTCAAGGAATGTGCCGGATGTGCTGCTGGTCGAGGCGCCCTGGGAACCTCCTCCTGCTGCGGTTGAGAGGGCGGAGAGGGCGTGCTCTGCTACTTCGACCCATAGGTCTGCGTTGTCGAACTCACGGACGGTGGCGATGAGGCGGCTGAGTATGGCACGCTGGGCGACGACGTTCAGTCGGGAGGAGCTGAATACGGCATCGATGATGGTGCGGAGGTCGCTAGAAAGGGTTTCTGGTGTCGATATGGATTTGAGGTTTGCGAGTAGGCTTTCAAACGCGGATGCTGGATCAGAAGACGATTGCACTTGGGCTAGCGCCTCGGTGACTTTGGGGCTTGCCATGGTTGGTTAGTTGCTTGGGATGTTGGACCTAGAGCATATGAGGAGAGGATTGCACTGAGCTTCTTGATAAATAAATGAAGAAGACTTAGACCCGATGAAGATGTGAAGGTGTGACTCGGTCTGAAATAAGAGAAGGCTTGAAGTTACGTGAAGTTGTGATTGCAAGCTTCAAGGTGGGGGCTTCAGTTCGTTGGTACCTGGAACGTGGGGAAGCTTTGACTTATTAGTGGGGCGGGATGGGGAAAGCGGCTGTAGTGCTTTGTAGCATAGATCTTGTATTATCATATAATGCATATACTAAATAGGTATGATCATGAGAGCAAAGGACCACTGTATTGCACAAGAATGGCTAAAAAAGACAAAAGAATAGGTACCAACCTAAGGATAAGACAAAAGGGTCTCATCTAGGTACTTTTAAAGGTAGATTATACTCGATTCAATTGTGAATATTACGGGATCCTGTGATTGCTCTTAATGTAATATTCATTTTAAGGGGTACCCCTATTTTAGAGACTTTGACGAGAATAGCTTTGCTACATGGTCACCATCAGTGCAACACAGGTACATAGGACATATATCGAACTATGAATTCAATTACATATTTCTCAACTGGTGCTTCTGGGGATATGGGCATCGAAGGCGGTCGGCTCTTCCTGCTCTTGACGTTCACAATACGCTAACCGCTAATTAAGCATCATTACATAGATTTTCATAGTAAATCTAGGTTAGCTACTAATTCGGTATGTGTTAATATTTAATCTTCCTGAATAGGGGAGGAATCCCTAGCATTTATATCTCAGTCGAGACTTATAAAGAGAGGTATACCCGTCATGTATCACTTCCAGCCTCTTCATATTCAACGCCTCCTAGGGGTTCTACGTAGAGAGCCCCTATGAATAATAAGGATGAGGAACTGGAAGAGTAACATATCCGAACTCTGAGGCATAGGACTCCTCGTCTAAGAGTCGGCAGATAGTCCTACCAAAGGTCATCCTGAAGCTCGAAATTGAAGGGCCAACCATATTACTTTTATCCATACAGTATGACTTAATTGATGCTATGTTTGGTTGATCCATAGGTATCATAAATACAGCGTCCTTCCGACGAGAATAACTAAATACAGGCAATACTCTCCATGTCCCCATGGCTTAAGAGAGTGAACGGTATCCGTGACAACCGTTGCGCTTACGTAGTTGGGATACGTACTTACCCTAGTTACCCCCGCGTGCACCTGCAACGGCCCAGGACAGCTGTCACGGTGCACATTCCGCATCCGAGTTAACCATATATAGAATAATAACATAGACATCTCCTGGCCCAGGGCACGCTACTGGAGCCTAGGACTTCGTACAAGTGTAAGTTGTCCAGTGGCTCAGTCGGCTGAGCTCTGGGATAGTAAAATCCGGTACAAGTGTACGTAGGGTTTTCGTAGGCCTGGGTTTCGAGCCCCGCGGGGGCTCCCCCGGCTGAGCTTTTTGGACTTTTTTTTTCCTACATTGTTATTATTCGCAGTAAGCTATGCGTTGCGATATATTTATTTCTCTTAGATTGCAATATTCCTACCTCGTATAACAAGCATCTAAAATGTCAGTCAGTATGTATAAGGAATCTTGTGTGAGTTGCTGCACCGAAGGCTTTCTGTATCCTGAAGTTGATTGCGCGCAATAGTTTGGGTCTCTTGTCGCTTCTTTATTCCGAAAGGTATTGTGCCACTGATTTATTACTCCCGCCGAGTTCTCTGAATTTGTATATGCTTCTCAGGATGGGAATACTCAATCAAGTGTAACATGACTGCCGATGCTCTCTGCTAACAGGATGAGACAATAACTTGCGTATAAATAATACATAAACAGCATATGGGGCCCCAAGCCTCAAGTCTTGGGATCAGGAGATGCAATACTAGATTTAGATCATTGAGCAGGGGTCTACACATGGAAACGAGAAAGCATGTCCCTGCTTTTTGAATCTACTCATTCAGATTACACCTAGGCAGTTCCACTACGCAAGAGTGAATGTCTCCGTTTATATTTTATCACATTCTCCTAAAGCTCTGCGCATAGTCTTCTTGTAAGTGATATTTTCTTACTTCATTGTAGATTAGTATCGTCCAAGACCAAGACGAAAGCCGAGATGTGTCTCCATCAAGAAGATTCTGCCTAGAGCTGCTTTGACAGAATCTCAATCTCACTGTCCCGTCTGCTCCTCGGCAATGCGCACCAAGACGTCTGCAACTTCCTCAGGAACACTGGCAAACGCACTGTGACCCCCACTGACGCTGACCTGCTTGACGTCCTGGCCGCATGCAGCTGCGAGTCCTCTCTGTTGCTCAGACGGGAACACGGCATCACCCTCACATACGATAAATGTTTTAGGGATGGTGACTTCCGGTACAGCGTAGTCGACGCCGGTAACAGATGCTTCGTACGAGCAGGGTACAAGGCTCTCGAACATGGCCTGGGCCTTATCCGGAGGGAGGTCGTTGTACAGAAGATCCTTGGCCTTCTCATTGACGAAAATCTGCTTCTGTTATCCCTAACTCGTGTCAGATACCTATATCATATTGACCTGAAAGTATTTAGTGACCCTAAAATGAAGAGCCTACGGGGTATAATGGTATATGAAAATAGGGATAGAGGCTTTACTCACGCGACCTCCTTCGAGCTCGATAACACTGGTCCACGGATTCAAGCTACCACCAGAAGCACTAAGGACACCCATACCCCTGGCCGGCACGGCGAAAGCGGCAAGGAAGGCGAGATGAGTAAAGCCGCCCCTTTTCCCTACAGCACGCCGATCGTCCACGGTGTTGCCCCGAGTTGCAACGCACGCGGGGATGCCGCCGTATGAATGGCCCATGATAATAACGTTTCTGCCCTGGTCGAAGAGCGGCGTAGCAGTCTCGATGAGCATGGCGACATCGGCATCCCAGCTTAATCCGGTCTTTCCTACTCCCATGGTGGCAAGCTCAGGGACGAGAAGCTCGTACCCTCGCGCTTCGAGCGCATATTTAAGAGGGTTGTATAGAATTGGTGGATGCCAAGCCCCGTGGGCCAAGAGAATGACGGGCTTATCCATTACTACCTATAGATGTTTCCGTAGGTATCGTGAGAGCACAATCTTTTAGAAATTAAGGTAAGGTATAGCGAAGATAAAGAGCTAGGTTGGCCAAAAATATTCGCTACTGTACGAAGCTGTCAATTTATAGCACGGGGCTAACGGGCTGCGACTAAAGCAGGGGCGTGAGTAAGGGATAGAGCACACTAAACAAAGCCAATAAGAGGACGAGTCGATATTTGTTTGCGGTAGGGACCATCCAGATCCCTTGCATATATTCCCACCCTCAATGGTCTTATTGCGAGTCGGTGATATACACTCATACGCAAAATTTCATCTTCTCTTTTATCCCTATGCAACTCATTTTGGCCTCCTTACGTTTCTTTCGTATACAATAAGAGTAGACTGATGCTCTGATTCAATTGTATCTACTTTGTTTGCAGGGACCGACACTTCACAGGCCTGGAGGCCTTGATGTTGCTTGATAGCGACGGCTTTTTAGTAGGATCATATTGACTTCGCCTTGGCTATCGAACTCGGTATCGCATAGCCTCTCGGAATAATCGTCTCCGTCGCTAGTAATAATCTCTGCTCTACTCCTCAAGGTACGCAAAAACTTGCGAGGGTGGCTGGATGGACTAGAACCACCCATGGTCATAATGCTGTGTTGGTTGCTAAATTCTCTTTGACGGCTACTCTCCGGATCTAAGCTAGAGAGATCGAATGCCGGCTAAGTATGGTAATGGAAGGTCACGAAGAGGAGATGGATGACCCTTCGAGGAAGAATGACACCAATTTGACGGAGTTATTCGGATACGCTGAATCCGTTCCCAGGCAAGGTACCACTAGTTCTGCCTCTGGAGTCGGGCCACTTCCCAACGGCGTGTTTCGTACCTAGCTAAATGTTCTCGGAGGATCCATGCTATTCTTAACTCCTGGTCCATCTCAAACACTTTTGGTGTCTTCTAGGCATATTATGAATGCGGTGCCCTATTCGTTACTTCATCTTTGAACATCTCATAGATCGGTACGGTCTAGCCGTTCTGCTCCTGCTGGTTGGCTTCTTAGTTAATACCGTCTACGGTAGGGGCTATATCCGGCTTATTTTTATTGCTGGCTCGTTTGGGGTCGTGTTTGGACATATGATGCTGAGCCTTTGTGCGGAGTACTGGCAAGTTTTACTCGCTCAGGGGTTTTGCGTCGGGATTGGAGCAGGATGTCAGAATCGAAGGAGAGGGAAAGAGGACGAGTCACCGGACACACCTACGCAGAATGTTTTATATTAAAGAAACACGAGTGTCTGCTTGTAGACGGCGTCGAGGCGATGACGAGATGTGTGTATTTCTTGGTACTACTCAAAGGCCCCTTGCGACCAATACATGAATCCTAAGAACGTAACATACCCTCTGAACGTGTGCTGTCCTCGGTATGGATCCTGTAGGTATCTTATCAAACCTCTCCTACCCCTCAGAGAACATGCCAACCTCATCCGCATACTCATAGGTGACCTCCAGCGATTCCGTGCATGGATCCGCGTCCCAGTGTACAGGTCCGATGAAGGTCATAATTATTCCAAACCCGGTGGTCTGCCAGACTCAGTGTGGCGTCTGAGCTTTGTTGGAGGGGGTTTGGATGCGAGACTTTCAGGGAACCGACATCGCCTTTTACTACCAAGTCGGCGGAATGGCATAGTCTCTCCACTGCCACGTATCAGCTTCTTTAAAGGTATCAATGGTGCCCTCCAACCCTTGTGGCCAAATAGGCGCAAGAAGCCAAATTCCCTCGTCAACCAGCATGCGCCAATGGTCAAACAAGCGTTCCAGGCGTTGAGGACGGTGGTAGTCGCCGCCGAAAGGCTTGTATCCATGTTGGAACAACTCGACCGCCGACCCCGTCGTAACATACGACCCGTCGCTCTTCCGCGCGCCTATACTCGGGTAATTTGCGTCACCCCCCAAGACGTATGGCAACAACAGCCGAAACCCCTCTTCGGCGTTGTCGTAAGCATTCCTCTCAACTGACTCGCTGTAGACACCGGCGGGGACCCGAGACGGTACGCGCGAATTGGTAGACGTCGCGCGGAAGTCTTTGCAAAATGGACTTGATGATCCCGTCAAATTCGCCTTAAGATTGGCTCTTTCGGCGGGGAAGAGGCATATTGGAGGTATGGCTTGTGGGTCGCGCGGGAGTCTGGTGAGGCGCTGCAATGCTGTGAATCCCGATGCATCTTTAGGGGGCAGAAGAAGACCCGGAGCGATGCAGCGGAACTGGGGTCGGCGGGCACGGGATAGAAAGGACCGCGCAAAGCAAGGATTGGGCACCGAGGCTGCGTCTAGGACGGATGGCGCAACTAGTGGTTCAAATTCGACTTCACCGGCAGTAGTACCGGTTAGAGGTAGCTGCAGGAACGGCAAGACGCGCGCCTCGATAGCGTTGCACAGCCGATCCCACGCGCCCACGCAAGTAGTAACCTGAGCTTCGCTATAGGGCCGCCATTCCCAGGGTCCAATCTTTTCGCTGCCAAATAGGGCCGGCGTGTCCCTGGGCGAGGCCGTAATCTTGCCGAGATGAATAAGATCGATCCAGTTAGAAAGGATAGTCTCGAGAGGATGCCAAAGCGACTGATGCTTCTCGACGGGAAGCGCGTAGCCGTAATCGTCCATGTGCATGAAGACGGCGGCCCGATGGTAGCCTTGGTGGTAGAATAGGCCGCCACCAAATTCCCCGCCCTGGCCAACATTGGGGAAGTACAAGCACACTACGCTGTCTTCTGGCTCGTCGTATAACTCGGTCACCTGGTCGGCAAAAAAGAAGTCTAGGTCGGAGAGCCCGTTGACCCAGAAAAAGAAGGGCGGTCCTCCAAGAGGAGGCATCATGGCCGTAGCGAGGAAGGAAGCCAGCGAGGGGTGGAGCCTTGGGCGAAGATCCTCAGCTGCGGCACCGTGAGCAGTGTAAAATGTGTTGTTACTAGGTAGACTAGCTGGTGGATGGCCTTCAGAAACCCAGGCGTACTGCACGAGATAGTTATGGAGAGCTGCGCATCGTTCATAATCCATCTGTGACAAGTCGGCGCGGGCTGGGTTGTCCGCTGTAACCAGCAGGCCGCTCAAGTCAGGAAGCTGTGAAATATCCACCATTCGCTAGATTAGTGTTATCACCCAAGTGCGTAGGTAAGAATGTTGGGCGATCTGGGATGTTTAAGTCCTCGACGACTCCGTTTGAAAGAAGACGATTGTCCGGCCTCATCATAAAACCGAGAGCAATCGGGAAGCATGCAACTCCCCGCGCCCCATGATGAGTCAGCAGACAGAATTAAAAACATAACGGCAAAACAGTCGGCAAAGCAGTATGACGGGGAGAGATGATCCAATTGATTATACCTTGTTCTGAGGCCTATACCCGCCTGCTTGGGACCTAGCTACGCTGCTCACTGTGGCTCAAAAGAAAAGAAAGTATGGCTCACTATCACCATTATAAAATATCCCTTTATTTATTCAGATGGGAGAGACATGCCAAGGAAGAAGCCAGGCTCGTCTATGTCGTAGTTGCGATAGCTAGACATAAAATCAGTGGTCAGCGTTCTCTACTATCTAGCATCAACATGGCGCCGCATCCATAGAGGTAGGTTAGGTACCTACCTAAGTGTGTCAATTGCTCCGGGAGACAACATCATTGGCAATGGTGTAACCAGGGGGTATTTCAGCCAGGATAAGACCGTGTGCGACCTGCTGGTAGAGTTAATATGACGGTTAGCTACCTGAAAAAAGGTGATAACATTACTTGCTAGTAGGACATCAGCAGGCTGCTCGCCGTTCATATTCGGACGGTGAACATCATGAATGTCCGATATCAATCTGTCTAGCCTCGACTTTACTTGCTCTGCAGATCTACAACTTATGTCAGTATAAAACATTAGAGATTACGTTAAGATGTAGTGAATGGCGTACTCGCCGCCCTCGCATCCATTCCTCCAGATATCCCACTCTTTCCCCTGATCAAGTCCCCTCTTCTTCCTCCCTGCCTTGATTTCGCTTACCACCAAACCTTCATAATCACCGTAGTCCCACTCAGCGATGTCTTCTGTGATGATAATCTTATCACGGTCAATTGTCATCTCTGAATTAGAGCCAAAGAGTAGTTCAAATGTCTGTCGCGCCCGTTTCCGCGGACTGACCCATACACGTGCGAGGCGGGTTGGATCGAGTAGCTTTTTGGGGCCTACGAGGTGCGACGCTGTGGCGGCAACTTGTCTCACGCCAGCGGCAGTTAGCCCCAAGTCGGTTATACCCGTGTAGCGACCGTTCTTAGTCCATTCCGTTTCTCCTGGGGAAGTATCTTAGTACTTCCAATTCATATTATAACCTAAACGTCTCGAACGAACCATGGCGGCCGGACAAGGAAGACGCGAGGAGTCGTAGCGTCTAGGTCAGACATTGTTTCTGTGCTTTTTCGGGTCACAAATCAGCAAGCCTATTTAGGCACAGCGGAGAACGCAGGGGTTATTTTTGATGGATGAACCAGATCTGGGGAATTGTCAGCTCATCGTTGACCCTGCAGCCCTGGCACCCTGGCACCACTCGGGGATTTGATATGGACTTTCGTAATACAGATTCATTTATTCAAATCCCCAAATTCGCTTCTTCTACATTGGAATTTCAGTCTAAAGACCCCAATGTCAAGATGCCGCATTGCTTTTCCTTGGGACAACTGAATCCCAATATGGCTGAACCGGATACTACCATAGAGGAAATAACCAATCAACGCCAAGCCGCATCCCTTGTTAAAATAGCTCGTGCAATTTTTAGTTACGAAAAAGTAATGATTTCACCATCAATTGATCGTCACAGCTCATGAAGAAGCATATTTTCGTCGACATCGAGAATTCTCTTATGTGCTGAGGCGATCGCGAGAAATAAACATGGATACATAATAATGCGGCTTCTCAACACCAGCACGCTGGAATTGAGGACCTTCGGCCGCGATAGGCCACCCTACGCCATCTTATCTCATACCTGGACGCGCGATGAGGCCCCTTTCGAGGCGTTCATCCCGCGAAGGCATTTCTCAGCATCGGTTTCCCGCCTGAAGAAGAGGAAATATGCTAAGGTGGTGAAGAGTTGCAAGGTAGCTAGGGAAAGCGGCCTCAATTGGATATGGATCGACACATGCTGTATCGACAAGTCAAGTAGCACGGAACTAACTGAGGCCATCAATTCAATGTACGCCTGGTACGAAGCCTCCGAGGTCTGCTTCGCATATATGCGCGATGTGTCAGATAACGACGACCCAGTCTCCGAGGATTCCAGTTTTGCTAGGAGCGTATGGTTTACGAGAGGGTGGACGCTTCAAGAGTTAATCGCGCCCCGGTCGGTCGAGTTCTACAGCTCCAATTGGGTCAGGATCGGCTCGAAGTGGGAGTACGCGGCGACCATCGAGAAGATCACGGGAATCCATCGAACCGTCTTGAAGGAGCCGTATTTCTCGGGCCTCAAAACTCAGCGCCAGTACAGCGTTGCACAGCGGATGTCCTGGGCTGCGAATCGACGCACGACGCGCCCCGAAGACCTAGCTTACTCCTTGATGGGTCTTTTCAATGTACACATGCCTCTTTTATATGGCGAAGGGGAGACGAAGGCGTTTATTCGGCTCCAAGGTGAGATAGCTAAGCTGACTAATGACCAATCCCTTTTCGCCTGGGGCCGATGGCCACTGTCAGCTAGCGATATCGCCGAAGATGCTCTTATTGTAGGGGGCTCATTATACGCGCAGCATCCATCCCGCTTCTCTCTAAGCAGGGATATTATCCCCCTTCGGCGCAACGACGGTGGTTTGGCATGGTCATCTGAGTTCTCCCTTCCGAACGATGGCTACCTACGCATCAAGTTAAGGGTCATAGAGAACACGACAAGGCCAGATATGCAGGAGTCTCACGTCGCGTTCCTAGAGTGTGAGCTCATGCACGACCCAGACTACGTTGTCGGCTTCTTCCTTCACCAGTATGATAGGGTTGAGGGCATGCCAGTCCACGTCCACGTATACAAACGTGAGTTTGCGACTCTAGCAAAATTTCCCCGGAAGATGGCAATTAAAGCGCCTTTACTTGATGTTTTCTTATCTTCAATGTATTGATAAACGCGGTGTATAACATGTTTCAAGCCAGTTGCTTCTAGTTTGAAGGTTGCTCCTTGATGCTAGGAATGGCTATACTAAAGCAAAGAACGAACTTATATATCATACATAGGTACCCGCCATTTTGTAAATAGCTTCTAGCTTTTTATAAATTTGAATAATTATAAATTACGACTTATATAACTTACCTACGTAGCATGTGATTGAGCAATTTTATAACACATGTCAGGTACCTATCTTTTACTTTATTATAAGGCAATCACGAAATCTCAAGGCTGGAGCTTGATGCTTGATACAATAAGCGCATGCTATTGTGTCATTTATCTGGATAGGCTTCCAACAATGGTTCGAGATAGTTGTACGGACTTTTATCTCAACCGGTTTTACCCCTTGACCAAATCTGGATCCGGACCTTAACATGACTGGTCAGGCTAGTAGTACCTAAAGTCACTTGTATCCGAACGATATGATTACCCTACAAGGCAACTTTCCTTACTTATAGTTTACAGAACCTAACAGGAAACATCTGGGGCCAATGGGTTAAGAACCATGATCGAATCGGAACCCAACAAAACAAACATGTATAATCCTTTTGAACTCGATTTCCAGCTACCTTCCAAGATTATGAACAGAGTACTTTAAAGTTACTCCTTGGTTGCCATGAATAAAGGAGTGACTGCCTAACCTGGGTATAATTCTTCTACTGTTGAATTCGAAAAGGGGTTATATTAGGTACCTATTACACAATTCCTTTTTATTTGACGCCTTCCGGTATCTCTACCATTAGGCAACTTAAATAAAGTACCTAAGTAACGATCCTGTCTAGGTATCTCTCCAGAGCCCATTGAATACTTCGTACCTGCCTGATTTACATATACTGCCGCCGTAGCAAACTTATCTAAAGCAGGCTGAGGTATTGGCCAACAAGAGGACGGTATTCTGTTGGTAGGTACCTTGGCATTGTATTAACCCACCAGTTGCCTGTCTCCTATTCATAATCTACCTGTGCACCCTGGATTCGATACGCACAGGTTTCTTATTTCACCGTTATAAATACTTGTACTTAGACGTTTAGAACAACTTCCTAATTTCAGAACTTTCTCAAACACA
The DNA here is from genome assembly GCA_002120335.1 of Hypoxylon sp. EC38. NCBI lineage: Eukaryota > Fungi > Ascomycota > Sordariomycetes > Xylariales > Hypoxylaceae > Hypoxylon > Hypoxylon sp. EC38. The sequence goes on from KZ111261.1 coordinate 177,383, forward strand.
CTCAACATTTTCAGACCTGCAGCCTAATTCTGGAGAATCGTTTTGTCGAACTATTCACTCACATTCGAAAATACATTCTCCATGCTACATCCCGTATCGTGCCAGTCATAATCTCCTTTCAAATTCCAACGATTCATTCATACTACGTAAGTTCTAGCGTCTATCTCTTCTTCTAATTTACCTCTGCTAATTAGACCCAGTTTCTATCAGAATGTATGAAATTAGGCCTTCTCCTGGCAAAGGCCTGGGTGTTTTCTCGACCCGTTCTATCAAACGTGGCGAGTGTATCATGACGGACAAAGCTATCCTTTCGCACACCAAAGATGAACAGCAACGCTGCTGGTTTGTTGCTCTAAGGGCCAATTTTGACCGACTTAGCCGGGAGGACAAGGATGAGTATCAGGCCTTGTTCTATGATTTTGGGTTGGTGGACGAACGGTTGTATCCGGTTGTTAGGCATTTCATGTCGCTGTACCTGAATACCGAGGATGACTTATTACTCCATCTCGAGCTTATGGGTTTCCTCAAGATCAGTAAGTCTATTGACATGTAACGTGCCTTGGGTTAGGGACAAGAAGCTACCCAGACATAACTTGAAAATTCCCTAATAAAAGGCACGTGCTGATTCTTACTGATTAATAGTGGCCATCTTTCTTACCAACAACGCTGCGATGGGGTTCGACGCCGAGAACGGCCAGGGCATATTCCCCAAGTATTCAAGGCTCAACCATTCGTGTCTGCCCAACGCCACCTGGACCTATAACCCAGAAACGGAGCGTATGGATGTCTATGCGCACCAGGACATCGCAGTTGATGAGGAGATCACCATCTCCTACGTCGATCCAATAACTCCCTCAAGTGTACGCATGGAGAAATGCCAGAAAGGGTTCGGCTTCGCATGTGATTGTGTCGCTTGCGAAGGCTCAGAACACGAGATCCGAGAGACAAGACGCCAGCGAATCTTCGATCTTTATTCGCTGATCGAATCCGACATTGAGGGCAACCTGGATTTCGACGAACTCCTGCAAAGCGCCGATGAGAACTTGGACCGAGCAAGCGAATACATTGCGCTTCTCCAAGACGAGGGTATCGTCGGAGTCGAGCTTGCTGAAGGGTGAGCACCTACACGTCCAATTGTGTCCTACGAGAATCTCTCAGCTGACTATTTCCTTAACAGTTACGAATTCTGCGCCTTTTTCCATGCCATCAAAGGAGACTACGACGAGGCGAGCAGCTTCGGAGAGAAGGCCTTGGAGAACCGTCGCGCGTGCCGAGGTTACCGCCTTGCAGACGAGGAGGGCTTGGAGGAGGATTTGGAGGAGAACGGTGAGGATCATGAGGATTCTCACGGTTGGTGGGAGTGGCTTTGTTGCTTCCGTGGCTAGATTTTGCCAGGACATGTTCCATAGAAGACTCAGTCGTTAATAATGGAACCTTGTAGCAAAAGGCGTTTTCGCCTTTGCTGTACTTGCTATATTCAGATCTAAGACTAGGAACAACTCTGTCTAAAGTCGGCGTCCGTATCTCCTGCTATTGGAGGAAATAATCAAGGGCATCGTTTGCCTTCAAGCTCATACTAGCCAATGCTGGCCATGGGGACAGCCATATTACGAATTCCATGATGTGTACCTAGGTAATCACGGAATCAAATACAGAATAGCTGTCTTCATTGATCAGATGCTAGTCCATCCATCTTCTAATTTCTATTTCGGACACAGCCTCCAACGCCGCATATGCATCGCTTGTCACTGGGGATGTATAGTAGAATATCGAAGAGCGGATGTCGATCTAACTTAGAACAAGCCCAGTGTGTCACTTCAAGGAGGAAAGACTGGGATGGTGTCCTCTACGAGGCTTTAGTATGTAAGTTCCAGCAGTTCTGCGGTACTCTGACGGATAGAACGGGAATATATTGTATTTGGTATGGCTGGAAAAGAATCTTTGAGAGCTTTGTCGAATGTCCGTAGTACTCATGTAATATGCCGAATCCCTCTCTCGGGCACTCTAGAAAGAGATGGAAGCATTGATTTTGGCAAGGTTCAATGGCTAAGGGTTTATCCTAGTTTGGCTTGAACTTCGTGTATTCTGAATATGCCTAAGTTGGGTGCTGCTTGGCTCTTCGACGAGGATGGAAAATTAAAAGGCGAAACGAGGGATAGTCAATGTCGGGAGAATTGGATGCGGTCGTATTGATGATGGCTTGGTAGCTCGATTGATTGTTACTTGTAGAGCACTGCTCGTTGTCGTCATCGGTGGTCAGACAGTGGCCAAGAGGTGTAACCTGGCCCAAGACAATGTTAGAAATCCATGAGAGCAAATCGAAAGCGGAGATAATTTGATGACCAATACGAATGCCACGTTTCAAGCCGTATTTTCTGGTGGATTACCTCATGATCCCTTTCTTTGGCAACTATCTGGTACGTGGTTCGGGCTGTTGATTGACTTGGCGTTGATGCTACGTTATGTTGTGGCAAGGGTGCCGACATGGTGTGGAACTTCTCGGACTCTGAAAACTCCAGGTCGTAGCATGATGCTTACGAAGCTTCCCTTACCAAGTAATTGGCGGTGGAGATCCTGTTTATCTAGCATAGAGCCTGAACACAGTATAAAATCTTCGTTCTCCGGATATTTCGACCAAGTTCACCAAATTTCTTTGGCTTCTCTTATTCTGCCTCCTTGTCTTCAGTCCTCCGCCAAACACGAAACGTGTCGTCAAGAATAAATATTACGCCCTCACAATGGCATCTGTTAGCAAGAATGTGGCTTTTATTGGGGTGAGTAGGTAATCTTCATACGTCTTCTGATGGCATTTCTAACTAAATCCTCAAGGCGACAGGGACTCTTGGTATCCACTTGCTTCGAGCTCTTACTAGTGCTGGTCACACTGTCACTGTGATTCAACGAAAAGAGTCTACAACACCTCCTCCTCCAGGAGTAAAATCTACAAAAGTTGATCTAACCAATTTCGATGAGCTCCTCGCTGTATTTAAAGGACATGAAGTCTATCTAAAGTAAGCTAGAGGGACTCCCAATGCTTCTAACTCTTGTACTGGCCAGCCTAACCACTGCCCTATTTTTTCATTAGTGCTACACCGTATCCCAGCTTGTCCACGGATAAAGATATCATCGATGCAGCAGTTGCTGCTTCAGTTAAGCGAATCATCCCATCAGAGTTTAGCACTAACCTAGACTCGCCTCTATCTCGCAAGCTACCTCATATGAAAGGCAAGACAGAGGTACGAGAGTATTTGGAATCGGTCATTTCGAAGACCAGTACATCCTGGACTTCGATAAATAATGGGGCATTTCTTGAGATGTCTTTGAAGTTTGGCGCCCTTGGTCCAAATATGGCCCAGAAGAAGGCTGTGTTCCACGACGGCGGTGATAAAGTTGTCGGAGCATCAACACTTCCTGACATTGGTGCGGCCCTGGTCAAAATTCTCGATCCAGCTCACTTTGAAGAGACTGCCAACAAACCTATCTATATGTATTCGGCTGCGGTCAGCGAGCGTATGCTAACCAGTCTTGTTTCTAAAGTCACCGGCATAGACTTTGGGACGGTGGAGGATGGACGTATCACTAATATTTCTGTCGATCAAGCCATTGAAGAGGGCGAGCGGAAGATAGCAAATGGGGACAAGTCGGGAATGCTAGCATATTACTACAAGATGATGTACGGAGACGGCTACGGTGGAACTGATTTCAAGAAGCTCTCTTGGAACAACAGGTTGGGATTGAGGATCATGACGGAGAAAGATATAGAAGCATTGATTGCGGATATTGCTCGGGAACTTGGTATTCTGTGATCCTGAGAGGAGGCTCAAGTGGATCATTCTTTGAGAATACGGTGATCAAGTCGTGGTTTTTTGAATAGCGCTGGGTAGTTTGTACTGGATGAAGAAACTTGAAAAGGGGCTGCTTCGTATATCCCATAAAAATCATAAAAGTCGACATGTCTATCAATATAGCCACTTTAGTTTCGCTACCAAGAACAATATCGCGTACCCTGATATGTGGCTGCGCGTCTAATCAGGTACTTAGGTACCTAACATAGGCAGTCGCCCATGCCCGTCTCCCCTATCAACCCTGTGTCAGGGGAAGGGTGACCGGCGTGATTCCAACCCGATGTACTGCAGGTCCGTGCGTCTCTACTACTACCATGTACCAATAAGAGCCCTGTATTCTGAGGACACTGTTGAGGCCGATTTCTTGAACGGGTTCACAACGGACCGAGCTTGTCCCGGCGCCGTGACTACCCTGAATTTGAGCTCACGAAACATAACATAACTGCCTAGATTGGGCAGCTTCGAAAAAGACTGGAAGTCGAAAGGGGGAACAAAGAGGACGCGATACCCCGGCGCTGCTGCCCGTGTTAATACCTGTCGCCGAATCTTTTCTTTTCGGCAAGTTCGAAGTACAAGTGCACGAGCCATAATCGGGTCCGTGCTATGCAGCTATTTCACTCTCGTCTACCACCCCTTTTACTGCCAATGCCGGGTAGGTTGCCTGAAGCCGTATGGATAGCTGTTCTTCGTATGTCGCATTTTCAGAGCGCCCCTGCTAGTTGGTTAAAGCTGGTGGTATACAAGTCAGAGAACTTCAGACGACGAACAAGGCCAGTACTTAGAGAATCTCAATCAATGTAGGGGATATTCTCCTGATACAGGACAGCTAAGGTGGGCCTTCCAATTCAGTCTCTGCTGACAAGTGATTCCGGCAGCCAACTTTTCTACCATAGCCATGAGTATGATGAGAGCCATTTTTATTCAAAACTACCTACGTATTGGCTGCCTTTCGTGCATTTTTTGCCCTCACGTTCCACCCTTTCATCTCCTCACTTGAAGTGTGCGATATGCGCATTGTCCAAGTCTGTGGGAATCCCAAGTGGTTGTGATGGAAGAGTTCATCAATACTTCGAAAACTGCATGCTTCGTTATCATTCATCGACTTCCGATACTCTAGAATTTCGTCTTGGGTAAAATGATAACTTGTTCCGGGGCAATGGTAATTCTCGCGGCCAGGACATTTATCATCCTGACTGCTGAAATTGTATACATCCCGCGTAAGACGTAGCGCGGCCTCAACCATGTGAGGGCCTTCGCCCAGCCATCTATGACATGTCAATATCTCTGAAACAATGTCACGAGAACCAACCAAGCAAAGATAGTAAGCTAAATGAAGGAGTCGCATGAAAACCATACTTACTACATAAGTGCTAGCAAATTTTTTTTCATCGAAAAGGGGCAACTGAGGATGATCGGGATATACGCACCATATGTACCTCCGGGGCGAGTTGGCAGATATAGTACCGTACCAACAGACTCTGGTTCGAACTCGATTTTGATGGAAGCTTCCTGAATGATGTTCACCCAGTGCTAGTAATAGTAATATGCACTCGGCACAATTTGAATGGTATCACCAGCACGCAAAGCTCGGACCCAAGCTTCACGAGGCGCACCCAAGTCATTTCACCAGGTGTGCCGGTGTTCATGAAACTGATCGCTCGCCCGTTTATTTTCACATATCTGAGTGCCTTGCGAACTATGTAGGGGCGGCCGTCCACGTGTTGAATAAGTGTCCAAATGAAGTCAACGAATTATCATCTAGTGCCGTCGCTCAGCCTGTAGCTACCTTGTTTAATGGATTTCGGGTACAGATGATTGGCCTGGTTTACTATGGATATATAGGTTACCAGACCCTCAACCTTAGTACCTTGATCTCGTGCGACGATTCTGAAGTACACAGCAATAACCGCCTTCGCTCTTTTTGGCACTCGAAGCCCAACGCATGGTTTTTCCGTTCAATTTTAATAATTTCTGTTCGTCTAGTGGAGCACTCGCTACGATGCACCTCCATTGTAGACACATTAGAGATTGATGTTGGAGGAGAAAGGGTGATATCTGTTTTACAATAGCCTTCGTAAACCATCCCGTAGAATCAACCGCAGCATACTAAGTGTGACCAAAAGAAATTAATAGCATTATTAGTATAAAATGACTACAGAAGTTTAACGAGTAAGCCATGAGCGTAATGGAAAATATACCTACCTAGGTAGGTAGGTAGCTCATGCATCAAGATACATTCGTATTAGGAAGTGAGCGTTGTAAATGTCGTAGAAAACGACTGCAAGTCACGGTAATGATTGGGGAAGCAATGAAAATCCAGAAGGTCAGACCCAGCCCTAGCCGCACAAAAGCGTAAAAACAATCCGCCCTTGATGTCCTTAGTCCTGTTGAAAAGACTTCATCTATAGTGGTCTGCCCATACGCCACTATTCCGTCATTCTTCAAAGGGATATACCCCTATGGCTCAGATTCGATTTGACTTTCCTTAAAGTCGTTGGTTTCTTCGCCATGTTCTGTACCCCTCTCTGTCATTCTTGTGTCCGATAAGATGCGATCATCTTCATCTGACACTTCTTCTACTGAAGCTGGATGTCCTTCTAGGCCAGCTTCAGTAGATTCCAAACGAGTGTTATCAAAATCCATGAACGTCTGGGCAAGCTCATAGGTATGCTCGAGGTTCTTGACAGTAAAGAGAGACCCGTCCATCTGGAAGGTATATTCCCTAGGTGAACCTAGGGTAAATTCTTTCTCGGCTGCGCAGCATCCAGGTCTCAGACGATTGGCGAAATCTACCCACTGGCTCTTCCGCCGTAGCCTTTGAATCGTTTGCTGGGCCGGAATGAACTTTGATGGGCTGAGTTTGTACACAATCCACCGGTTTGGGCCTTTGTCAACGTATCTCCAAGTGGGCGGATTAGATCTGATGGGCTCAAAATAACCATTTGCAGTCCTCCACACTTGGGTTAAGTCACATTCCAACATTGAGATTATGTTGCCCTCCGCTGAACGGAAATAGAAGTACTTGTATGGCGATTCAAATGATAAACGGACCGCACCACCTATTCCTCCCTTAGCAAACAACTCGTTAGCTCTTCCCATTAGCTCCTGTGGTTTCGGTGACATTTCCAACTGTCTCTCTAGTATTTTCATACCACCTTTGTGCACTTCCTCAGTAAATTGCACGTTTGGTCCTTCCATAGCATAGCTTAAGGACGTCACTGCCGTGGTCGGAGATGCTGGCTAGCCATAAGTGAGCTAAAGCCCAAAAGATGCAAGGTAGAACTAAAATAGGATTGACCCGGTGAATAGAGTGGCTATATGACTTACTTGGCTATCTACTGCGTTACTCCTAAGACGTGATGCAGAGCGTGATGCTGACGATCCCAATTCCTTGACTTGTGCGCGAGGGACGCGCGGAAGGGGCGCTTGATGGAATATTTCCGGAATCCAATTTGTATGTTCTGGGTCGTATAAAATCCTACAAAGAGCTCTAGGAACAACGGTGGGTACATCAGGCCCTCGCATGATATTCCCAATAGGAGAGACAATGAAGCCTATGTCCGTAAGCAGAATAGGTAATTGCATACGCAGCAATTTTCCGCTATCTTCGACAACCTCCTTAAGTTTATCGTATTCCAGAAATGCGTCGCAAAAGTCAATGAGGTCGTCTTCCGAATTACCGTCATGATTCACTTGGGGGTGTTCTGGATGCAACAAGTCGAGGAAGTCGATCAAAGAAGGGCGTTTCTCCTTGTCCAAGCTCGACAACATCTTCTCAATGGTCGCAATAAAGTCCTCCATGACGCCAAGATATGATGCCATGTTGATAGAATGAACCACTCTAAAAGCAAGATGTCTTGCCGCTACGCGTGTCTGTTGCTTAGCCGATACGTCGCTTGTAGAAAACTGACTAATGCTATTGATTGCGAGCTCAACCTTAGCTCTTAGCAAGTAAAGAGGTAGGTCGTTGCCAAATACAGCATGGTTTTCCTCTGGGCTCCCGTAGACCTTATCCAGAAGCTCCCTCACTTTTCCAGATTTATCGTCTCCGCTGGACCGTAGAATACCGAGAACCTTATCTAGTTTGTTCCATGCTGGCGCAATAACCTCTTGCTGAGGGTGAAGACCTTTTATATCGCAATAACTGGTCAGCCACACGCCGAATTCGTAGTGGTTTCTTGCCTGTTCGTCAGGCTTTCCCCCTCGATCTATTTCTTTTCTAGCCGTGGATGCTGCCAGCTGTTTTAAAGCAGCTTCTCCACTCATGACAATTCCGTTGAATAAATCCAAGACCCTCTTTTCATCGTCGGAAGGTTCGTCGTCACCAGGCTTGTAGATGATGTCATGCTCAATCTGCGACCAAGCATGCATAACAACTGTTCCAATCTGAACCTCAACCTTGTAGTGCTTGTCCTCATAGTATTTTGGGATCGCATCTCCTAGTAACTCGACAACGAGGTGCGTAGCTCTGTATCCCGGAAATAGCTTCTCACTAACTGGAAACGTGTTGTTGAGTCTGGGGCGGTTTGAGGTGGTCGATACATTCTCTAGCAGATTGACGTAACTTCTCAGTTTGTCCATGTATTCGTCCCCTTGGGTCTTTTGGGTGGTCTGTAGGATTTTGACCCGACCGCTTCGTTTGAGAAAGGATACAACTTTCTCAACATCGTCGGGGAAATAAACACACACCCTCACACCCCCTAAGTCATGGAGGGCATGTATCATGCTCTCCTGATCTTTAAATGGCCCATAATCGTTGATCATTTGCTCCCTCCCAAGATCCTTCCAATATTGACCCCAGTCCCCATGCATATGACGCATACGTTCTCTGAGATTCTGTCGCTCCATACGGGCAGCCTGTCGCCTTCGAAGGGATTTCTGTGCCGAATCAAGTTCTTTGATTCTAGCAGTAACCGGAATCGCCCGAAATGCCCCATCACCTATCCCGCTATTGAGGATTTCGGTAACAATTTGGACATGTTGCCCAATGGCGGCCGTTTTATCGGCATATATGAGTTTGAAGTCATCAATTAGGTCCGGACATGGAGCCGTGTCTCCCTGGGAAGTCATATTTAAAGTGGAGCAAGTTTTGATCGAACAAGAAGAGATACTAAAAACTGACGACCTAATATAAAGATATATGAATGTTGATGCATTGAAGTTCTGAAGAAAGATCGAGGACGATTTAACGGAGAACGCACCCTTTATATAAGCTTATGAGAACCTCGAGACTTTATTTACCGGTACGAGCCTCGCCAAGTGCGCGATTTAGGTTCGACCACTATTCGATACAAGTGGCTTGATACTCCTATTCACATAGAAGCATAGGATGAAGTGGCATAATGAAACTAACCCTCCATTTCGGCGTGTCCTAGTTCCCGCCTCAGGCTGAGCTTAGTAGATCACGCCTTGCTGAAAAAAGGGGCGTAGGCGGTTCAAGCACGATACACTAGTCTAAAGCCTTCTACACCTTAGTGTAAATATAGTAACGTACCTAGGTACTAAGTTAATTCGTACCTGAATGTAACTTTTCACAAGAGGGAGAAAAGAGAAACATTCGATCCCCAAATATTCCTGATAATTACGCGCTTATATCATCCAAATTTGGATATTCAGATACCCTCCCTTTAAGCACTCGAGCACGGTAGAAGAAAGAGGCACAAGGCTCCAGTGCGAATAGCTTCGCATAAGGTACCTAATATAGTTGAACCAAATCGGTCTTCTGTATTGCATTGAAACCTTCTACCTCCAGAACCATACCAGATGCCCTACTATTGTACTATTGAATACCTACTCAAGCCTTTCTATCCCACCTATAGCCATTCACGCCACTGCAGCCTTTCTTCTTCTACACGCCAATTTCAATGTTGCTAAAACTGAGGAAATAGGTAAAATCGAGGCCGCCAAGACTACTAAGAGAAGGGGAACAGCGGTCGCAATGTATATCCAGAAACCATCGTCAACGACGGAAAATGGTTCGCTCATGCTGAAGAGTGTTGCTATAAAGGAAAGTGGCAGAAATATGAGAGCGATATACGTAAGGCGTTTGACGTATATGGCTTCTATCGTAGATCTCCGCGAATCTAAGAGTTGGATAATGGACGTCATAATGGGAATCATTGCCTCAAGTGCATTCCCGTTCTGCTCTATTTGTTCCATGACCTGAACAATATCCCGCACTAGAGCACCTCCTTCAGATGGAGGCATGTCTTCGCGCTGCTTGTTGGTCGGGTTCAATGATGATTCAATAAACCATCTCAAAACCTGTAGCTTGTGTAAGCTTTGCTGGCTCCGCCGTCGCCATCGGTATAGATCAATGATATCCTCGCTCTCGAAGTTTTCAAGGCGCTGCCGAACACTCTTGATTGAATATTCGTAAGCTTTAACATATCGACCCATGATAAGCGAGTACGTCAGCCATTCATCAATAATTAGCCTAACTGAGCCGACAGCTAGGAAGTAGATGTCATAAGCTGTTGGTGGGCTCGTAGAGGAGTGTATATGGCCCTGCAGTAGCTTCACTACCTCCTCTAACATAGAGTTGGATGGTACGTCCCTAGCCGCAGGGACTTTACAAAATTCCGAGAATGTTTGGATTTTGCTTGAGCTACTTCTCCTATTGCGAAACGGCATCTGTCGTGTTTGGAAACGAATTCCTTGGGAGCCATCCTCTGCCGCCTGAATACCTATAACATCGGCTGAGACAGAGTCCATTAACATTATACCTAGAGAATGTTAGGTATCTATGCAAATGTGGGATTGAGATGGCGTCAATAGGGGATTTAAGAAAAATAAAATGGGACAACTAGACTGGGATATCCACGTACAGATCCATCGACCATTATCAAGCCGTTTTTGTAGTATAGAGAAGCAGGAGCGAATGAATCCAATATGTTTTCCAAAGAGCGCCGGGAGACATCGACCTCGTCGTGCCAACTTTCCGCATAGATGAAGTTCATATGGGATATTTGAGTGTACGTCATATTCCCCCAAATCAATTGGCCTTTGATAATGAAAATTCGCGAAGCTCTGGGACCCCACGTAGGACGGAAGCGATGTCATGAGGGATGAGGGTGGGTGTCTTTCAATTTCGACAAAACTGTTCTCGATGTGTCCAGAGAAGAAGTGAGGGTCGATCTCAAGAATTCTGCCTAGAGCCTCTACTGTCTTAGGCGTGATGTCCTCTACCAAAATACACATCCCAACAGTACTCGAGGCCTTCTTTGCAACGAATTCAAGTGTGGCATCAGCAAGTGCATCAAGGCGTAAATTGGAGAGACTTGTGGCTCTGTTTTCATCGAACTCCAAACACGCAATATGATCTCCGAGCTCCTCAATTTCTGACCCATCATAGGTTTTTAGAAACTCAAGTAAAGGTGACAGATTAGGGAACTGGTAAGATAGATGCCTTACGTAGTCCGAATAAGTCGACATCGGTAGCTAATTCGAAAGTGACAATGAATGTGTACTAAGTAGGTACGCCTAATCATCCAAAGGCTAAGTAAATAGGACGTAACACAAACTATTAGTCGTCCGCGAAAGTGAAGAAAGAGAAAAGAAAATTTAACTCGGCTCAGCAGGTGAATTTTTTCCTTTCCTCTTACTATATTTAAGCCTCAATATGGCGGTGAGGCCGTTCTAGATTGATATCAACCAAGCCTGGCGTAACTGCGCAGCCAATCAAGTGTCGAAGCCTTACTCCTGTCTTTTATGTAGAATGAGGTGGTTTCGGGGCGCCACGGTGTGAATGTTCCAATGGCTTCAGCTGAATGGAATGATAATCGTGCACAATAGAAGACAAGGGAAAGTGAGAGGAAACCTGGTGAAGCGCCACCCATATACGTAACTCCGCGTCTTAACTAGATACCTACATACCCAGGTACCTACCCAACTAGGTACGCAGGTAAGTTAGCATTGACGGGAATATCTGATCTCTTGCAGCTGTATATTTAAACCTAAACTTGGAATGTGGCATTTTCGGATACCTCAATTACGCCATACCTGTATTAATCCAGTAACATCCACGTGTTTTTAGAGCCTTCATACTGGGCCATAAATGCAGTTACAAGAACGTTCCCCATTATACCATGGAGATTTTTATTGAATTCCATTTCAAGATACGACTAAGCCCCAAGGCTAGGATTTGCGCAATATGCCGAAGCCTAGGACGGTCATAGAATACGTGTATTACAGCGTTTTTCTGAGACCGTTGACATTATTCTCAGTGGTATGACTCCTGATGTCGTTGAGATTCCGTATCTTCGAGCGAAAACGTCAAGTGAATAAGCCGATTACAAGTGATCTCTATTGTTGACCTCTACTTATAATGGCACTTTTATTTGACTACAGACTTTTAAGACTGTAATTGGAAGAATTGGGTGGGTTGGGTGAATTTACCAAGGGGTATAAACACTCACTCCAAGAATTCTCTCTGCTATGCTCATTATGTCATAATCTCGAATCTAGGCGGCCGCATATAAGTATTCAACACACTACTCTACCAACCCCTTCGAAACGTCAAACTCTTTTAAAACGGTAAAATCACCCGCAGTGACACCGTCCAACCATCTCAACAACCCCCCTAATGCTCCAACACAATCGGCTTCCCCCTCTCCCAATTCTGAATAGACTCCCTAATATTAACCCAATACCTCAACCTCGTAACCTCCCTCCTAGCCCCAACCTCATCCCCCTCCTCAAACGCCTTCGCAAGCACATCCTCGCTCCTTCTAATCCTCTCCTCATTCTCCTCCCTCAACGGCTCAAGCTCCTCCTCGCTCCCCGCATCCTCAATCGCCTCCCTCGTCTCCAGCACCAGCATCAACAAGCTCGGGTCCTCGACCCTCGCCGTCTCGTCGTTCGCAGCGTCGATCCCCCGCAGCGAGAGCAGGTACTGCGCCCTCAATAACGGATGCGCTAGCGTCCGGTACGCCTCGTTTATGCGCGCGGACGCCGCTTCCGCGCGCCGCTTCTCTGGCCCGGGGGGCACGAGGTCCGGGTGCGCCGTGGCCTGGAGGGTGAGGAATTCGCGGCGCAGCGCGCGGGTGTCGATTGCGAAGGGTCCCTTTGGGGGCGGGCCTTGGGGCAGGGTCTGTGGGAAGAGGTCGTAGTGGGTTTTTGCCTTCTTTTCTTTTTCCTCGAGTTCTTCTAGTTCTTTCTCTGCTTCCGCTAGAGTTTGCGCTTGTGCTTTTTCGTCGGTGGGCGCGGAGGCCGGGGTGGCTGTGCTGCTTGACATGTGTCGAAGCTGTGGTATGATGCTCTTGCAACCTTGGGTTCGGCATGTGGCGGATATTAACTCGGTGGATTGGCCGGGAGGAAGAATTCTGCTTGGTGCGACTGTGGTGAGTGTGGCAGCGCGACTGAAGCTCGTTGATGTCGCATAGTTACGCTGGTGCTGCTTGCAAGCGTCGCAGATGCGCCACAGCGGTCTTCGAGGTAGTAATGAGGATCGCATTTCTCTAGGTTGCTTACGACCAAGCTTGGAAACTTGAATACAGTAGTATATTCAAACTTCAAGGTTTGTGGTTCATGTCTGAAACGTGAATGTGTCTCTTGTTTGCTATGACGGCAGGTTTGGAGTTATTTGGAGAAAGAAATAAATTGGGGGACGATGACGTTTATCGCGGCTTGCTCGGGTGTAAAATGCGCTTATCGCAATCTCCGCGCCGATCGTCGGTGTTTCTAGTGTTACCGGGCTACGGGTGAGTTCAACCCCTTTTTGTTACCCGCAACGATGTTAACTTGTACCCCTGAATCATTGCTCCCTTACTTCATAATTGGGGGCTACAGTTATTTCCTACGTAATAATAGGTGCAAGTTATTTTCACTGTCTCGGATGTAGACTTTAATATAAGAAACATTCTTCCCAACCACAAAAACGCCTCTCCGATTACTAGATGGGGTATCCTAGCTAAATGTAGATAATTATAACACAGGAAGTCATTTCATTCCTACTGTCGTTGATGCCGCCAAATCCTGGAGTATCCCTTCACGATGACCTCTTTCCATTTCCTTCAGAGGGTATATATACGTAAACATATGCCACAAAACATTACCACTTAAACCAATCCGACTCACCTACTCATGTATCTGTTCATTTCTTCAAGGTAGCGCCACATGCCGCCACCGCCCGCGCTCTGTATGAAACCATCTCTCCCGGTCTTTCTTATCGACCACGTTTCCACTATACGTATTCCAGCGACCCGTGCAACCCTCTCTCCCCTCGACTTTCAAGTTTTCGCCCCCATCGCCGAGGACATCGGAAATATCCACCAGCCCCCCATTCTCGTCGGTAGCGCCCTCATCCGGTGTAACACAGTACTTAATCTTGGACTCCACCTGCCCAATAAAGCCCGCAATGCCGTAATTCTCGACCACAGATCCATCTTCGCCCATTACATTTACGGTGAAACGCGGCGTCAGTCGTGCTGCCTCGAGTCTGCTTTGCGCCGCAAGCCGCGACTGGGACAGATTGGTCGATACCTTCGATGGGAATAGCTGGTCATCCATCGGGAAACTGAGGCCAAAAGAGGGGGTTTTGGTCGGCGTCTTCGGCGTACTAGGCGTTGTCGGCGTAGCTGGAGGACTAGGTCGCGATGTACACTTGGTGATGAGACCACGGAACTGGTCATTGCCCATCTCGATACTCTCCATGGGTTTGCAAAGCGCCTGGAAAATCCCCTCCGGATCATTAGGTGTTCTTAGGATTCGAAGCGAAGGGAATCCGTTTGCTGCTATGCTCCGCGCGAGGACCGAGTCTGCTAGGTTGGGGCCTGATTTGTGGCTCGTGATGTCCCAGTGTAACTTCCGCAGCGACGGTGATGCTAGGTAAGGAAATAGCCATATCATCTCATTTGGCGGCATCAGGGGCGTACAATTCTGCGCCAAGGCAAAGGTCTCTAATGCTGTAAGGTTAGAGAGAACCTGGCTGAGCGCGGGTAATGAGTCCACATCCATATGTTGAAGGATGAGTTTCCTAATCGACCGGCTCGAGGGACGCCTCACAAAGGACGAAAGGCCTTCACTAGATACACCTGGAAGATGTGATAATGTAAGAGTCTCGAGAGACGGCAGTGAGAGTAGATTTGCATCATTAAAAGCAGTAAATGGTAAGTGAGATAGATGAAGGTTCCGAAGGGCCGGTAAACGGGACACTATATCTGGAATGAGGGATATCGGAGTTAGCGTTGCGCCTGGGAGGCAGTGTATCGACAAGGTTTCAAGATGCTCCCAATCTGTATGAAGTTCGAGAAAATCCTCGCTCTGTTGAGGCATAAGGTCCCCCGGAGCTTCTTTATAGTTGGGATTCTCCGAGTTTAACAGCGCTGCAGCATTTGATAGACGACGCTTCCTTTGAAATTGGGAGGGTTCCAGAGTCCAATGCATCTCTAATAGCTTGCGCCTGGTTGACAAAGCATGAAATAGACGATTGAATGAGTAGTCGTGATTCTGATGGAATCCAATTAATCGTTCAAAATTAGGACATGCCATAATGACGGAGGCCACTAAATTTTGGTATAGATCAAGAGGAACACCCTGAGGTATAGCTGGCGCTTTTAGGCTACGCACCATTACTGCCAGCTCAGGGTTCGATCTTAACGTCCGACGAAGTAGGACCAGGCGTGAGCCAAAATTCAGTTTATATCGCTTCTTTTGCACATGCGAATCCGCCCCAACAAGTTGGATATCCTCATAACTATATTTGCTGTCAGCACTCTTCTTTCATGTCTCCGGCGCTGGCATAAATCTTACAGTGCTACTCGAGCAACCTTACATAACTTCCGCGCCGATACAGCAATGGAGCACATGTCCCTCATCATGCATGTTGCACAACTCGTGCTGCCAGGCTTTAGGTGCAAGGTCCTCAATTCGTCCAATATAAGTCCTAGAACTTCGTCGGGTAACGCAGCGAAGAGTTCCCCGGTTTCCCTCCTCCGTCTATATTGTTTAATCGGCGCCGGTCGCTGCCAGCCATATTCAAGCCTCCGCGGACTCGAGTTCCAAGAGTCAAAGCTTGTTCTGCTACTAGTCGGGCTCGAAAGAATAGCGTCGAAGGTATCATTCGTTCTAACCGAGCTCGCAACACTCGAGGCGTTACTCGAAGCTCTTCCAGGTCGGTTGTATATCGCCGGCCGCATGTCGATCTGCGCATAGTTACTCATCATCGAGGGTGGAAGTTTCGTTGGTCGCTGAGCTTGCTGGGCATATGCAGGTCCAACTGCATTGGAGCTGGACCGATTGGTCCTAACAATGGATTCCTTTGCCGTGGAGTCTCGCATCGCAAAAGTCTCAGGAGTAAATCCGGGGTCGTGAGAAACATACGCAGGTCCGGGACCCATTGTGGAGCCCATCACATAAGACCCTGATGGCGCTACTGGTTTCAGTAAGTTATCGTTAGATACCGGTTGGAAAGACACTACAGATGCGGATTGGGATCTCTGATGTTTTGTGAATCTAAATTGAAATAGGAGGTTAGCAAAAGAAACATCGGCTAAGAAGTGACAGTAACAAATGTAGAAATAACAGAGGCTAAGATCGTCGTATTTAGATGGGTCCATAGAGATTAAAGAACAGGCGTGCCTTGCATCATCCAGGTCAACGAAACTTTTTTTTCTGGTATTTTTTGGCAGAGTCGTAGCTGTACTACTGGGTTAGAGACCCATAGCCCATGCGCACGTCTCTAGCTTATGAACGACTACCCTAACTTCAGCCAGTTCGTATCTAGTTGTCTAGCTCAGACTAGTCTGAGCCATCGCAACTTGTGATAGGCGGCTATTGGGCTGTTGGCAGTGAGGCTGCTTTTGTGTAGCGCACCTCTGTGGAAATTAAACAACCCCTGACGAAACGGTTGTGCCCTTATGAAAGCGGCATATTATTTGGGAATCCTAAAGCAGCCAAGTAAAGCATGACGCCATATCCAAGGAGAAAAATAATAATAATACGGAGTTGAACTTCACCCGTAACATCGCGTACAACGGTAAGCCAGAACGTCCAACTTTGGTAATCAATGCAACTGATTAGGAATAGGTAAGGAGGAGTTACTATGGTTCTGCAGCTGAGACGAGCGCTGATCTCCTCACTATTGTAGCCATTCGGGGAATTTATAGCTAAACGAACAAACTTACAGGGTTCTAAAATTGGAGTCAATGGCTTCAATCTGGCCTGCCAGGCTTTGTCGATGGGGACGTTCATCAACGAGACTGCCCGGACGGATTGCTGACGGGCTGGCTGGTATTTGATCATTTGTCTTGACGGGCACCGAATTTCTTTTCTGAATCTTTCGCGCCAAAGGTCGCGGTTTGAAGAGATGAGTATAAGCAATTGCCGCATGCGACGATCGCCCCAAGTTTGACGACGTAGTAGTATCCATTATTGAAGGACCGTCTTGCCAGGTTCAAACTCTCAATGTGTTACACTTCAAAGTGCAAGGGTACTTCGGCTCTCGAACTTCCTCTCGTGGCTACGCTTCGGGGCGGCTACGGCGTTCATTGATTTGGAAATCGAATTGAGGAATGCTTGTAGAGAGCATTTAAGATGCCGGTATTATAACAAATCCTTCTCTTTACGCTAGGTGTTCGAGGATTAAACGCGAAATACTAGAAATACAATGGGGACGATGACTTTGTGTACTTCGTGAAAAGAGCAGAGTCGAAATCCGTTCCAAGGAAGAGCCGGTTGGGGCTAAATGAAGAAGAAAGTTGCAATCAGCCCAGATACGATCGGATGATGAGAACTTTGATCTCAGAACTGGGGGCGATGCCGTACAGCCGGGAAATGGGTGTTTTAAACAGATTGTAAGGGCTCAGGGCTGAGAATTACCTCGAAACCGGTATGCGGACCAGACGGCCTTTTTCCAGGAAGCACGTCTTGTCAGCCCGCACGGCGGAGCATAGGTACGTTTCGTCGCATGCTGGCTATTCCCGCTGTCATGGCTGTCGATGCCGTCCAATAAACACTGCCGATTGCGCCAAGGTGGCCTACTCCAGTCAAGTTCCTCACGCGCCACAGGGATGGGCTCCGAAAGCAACCAGATCTTAAACGCCTTTGATAATAAAAAGCTGGGCCAACTTGTGACAGACTAAATTGATAGTCGGACTTGTTCTGGCCAACAAGCAAGGTTGTAGCTGGTCAATAGCATGAGGGTCCTTGAACGCCAATTGCCGAATTGGGAAGGCTACCTAGCATCTCATGAGAACAGCTGAGGAACTGTGCGACACAAGACTGCTTACATTGGATTCGCCCACTCTCGCCGCTCGGTGTAAAATCCATATTAGAAGCTTCTAATTATGGCACCCGCATTTCGTTAGCTTAGGTACTTAGGGCGGCCTACCCTTAGATCTATAGGATTCTCGCCTATCTAGCAGATGAGTTTTGCCTGGGACTTCGCGTGTCTGAACTTAGAGAGATAAAATGAATCGAGTAGACCAGAGTACCAGATACATTTAAAAACGGATATCGAGTATAGGTGGATGGAAGCTCGTTGATTGGTGATACCTTCCCATCTAGGTTCATCACGACTCTCAAGTTCAGCTTTCTACTGGAAGAAAGCCAATCTATGCAGCCCATACCGCGATGAGCACACCCTATCGTAGTTATGTTTTGGTGTATGGGAGTGCGGGGAGGTTGGTGAGAAAGATGAGCTTCCCAACCCTTCTTTAGCAACAAGACATCTGATCTAATCCTGCGCCGATACTCGTCATATCCGAAGAAAACAATTAAGACTAAACCGTGGACCATAAATAAAAGAAAGAAAACTTCGAGACCTCACTAAAAGTGTCTCCCTATCTTTATGAGTGAACAGTGAAACTGAAAGTTTCGTAGGCAGAATATGAAATTCATGCGCCTATATGTTTATCGATAAGTAACCAAAATCGCGGGGTATTAGATATGATACGCCAAAAGGAAAGTGCAAAGCACTATGAGGAATATAGCACCCAAAACGCCACTAGCTCTAGATTAGAAAGCGAAACCTTTTCTAAATACAACATCACTCCCATCTCAACCGGCAGTCCTCCATCGTTCTGTTGTTACTATACCTACATGTATCTAACCTAGAATCTTTTAGCGAATCTCACAGTCTATCTCGACACTCTGCTCTTACCAGACATTCTTTCAATAGTCCACTATCCCCCGACTCTCATTTCCGATCTGATTCGATACATAATTACAAGCTCCACCACGTTCTAAATACATAAATTGTAATAGCGTACATCGCCTTGTAGAGACGCCCATGACCAATTCGGTATGGAGTACGGTCTACGTAGAGAATATTTACTCTGCGAATTTTTGATCAAATAGTCTTAGCAGTTCCAGAGTAGGCCCGTGACAAGTGACCCTGACCCCAAGCCACACATATGTAGTCCTCTTCACGACGGACTATCTAGAACTGTTCAGCTATGGCTCTCGAAGCAAGCAGTCTATCGATAGGAAACATAAAGCCTGACGGCGAGAATTCGCCCACGACCATATGCCTGCAGGCTTTTTCTATGTTCTTTTGCAGTTTCTCACGATTCGCATCTTCAGCTTGAGGCGTGGCCGGCACCCAAAACTCGCCTAACCACGTTGGGGAAGAAAAGGTGACATTGGGGACTTCACTATGCTCGACCTATTGATAGCTATTTAATATAAAGACTCTGCGGATACCCATCCTAGACGTAGCATGGGCATTTCTCTAGTTTAGAACCCTGTACCAGTCTCCCTTCTTGGTCCCACCTATGGGACAAGTTATTTACAGGAACTGGTCGACTCACAACTTGGCCTTCAATATATCCATCTTCTCGGAGTCCTCTGGTAGGGATCCTGGTTCCGGCCGGCTTTTCGGACACTAGTGTATTGCCTTGGAACTGGCGTTTAAGCATCGGCTTTTCCCCGGGAAGAGACTTTATCATAGGATTTCTCAAAGTGTGAAAGGGTCTGGTAAAAGAGGTAAACGCGCAGGTACTAGTTGAGGCTGTTTGCCAAATTACATGGATACCTTAGGTAATATATGATTACCTAAGCCTAAACCCCTATTGGTACCTACATGTAGCTACGAGTTAACTCAATTTGTCGCGCAAGTTATTTTGATCCCATCCCCTAGTTCATGGCCGATGTTGTATCATGAGACATTTAAGATATATCC
Organism: Hypoxylon sp. EC38; assembly: GCA_002120335.1. NCBI lineage: Eukaryota > Fungi > Ascomycota > Sordariomycetes > Xylariales > Hypoxylaceae > Hypoxylon > Hypoxylon sp. EC38. The sequence continues at coordinate 197,348 of KZ111261.1, forward strand.
AACAACTATATGACGAAATTAAATGATGGCGAAGCTTGGTATATGCTCTTTACATCGCCTCCTAAAATTCAGGAGGCCTTTTAAGGTATGGATGTTACACTTCTCCAACAAAACTGAAATATAGCTGGTATTCTCACCCACGATGATATTCGATGTTTAAAGGCCAAGGAAAACATGAGGATCGGGTTGGAAGAGCTGATATGAAGCGAGACAGAGGTACTATAGGATGTTAGGAGTGGACTTAAGGGATATCTAGTCAAGTTATAGCGTGTCTCACGCTGCATATAACGTTGTATTAGGATTTGTCTTCTGTTTGGTTATCAGCTCTTTAGTTATATACAGTAGATGAGTGCCATGTGCCCTGTAAATAGATTGGCGAGCAGTTAATCTTGCCACTGTGTTATGTTATACACTCAATGATTAGAGCATTTATCATAAGGCTCAGATTATAATAATATCTTGTCCATATCGATTGGTGCGTGCCGTCTTCGATGTGACCTAAAATAGGGGTCGACATTCTGTGGATAAGCTTTTAGACATCGCCTAACGATGGATTATTCCATAATAAATCCTGTACAAATTCTCACTATTGATTACAAAGATCAAAAAGCACTCATGTATTAAGGTATCACAAGCCCCTTTGTTACTCAGATAAATTTGTTATAGAATGTCACAAGTTTATGTATTTTAGATGTCACTTTGATTGCAAGTTCCTGAACGAAGGTTACACGCTGGATTATGAAAGAAACTATTATTTTCAATACTCACAGGTTTTCCTTATTAATCTAGAATCAAGTAAACACTTCACGAATCGAACGAAATACCTTCTATCCTCTACATCATAACTCTTTGCTCAATCAGAGACGCATCTGAGCACATACCTTGACGGTGTATATGAATTGAAACTGAGGGGCCAGTCAGATACTTTCAAAATGGATGTATTCTGACGAAATTCTTTCGTTCATCCATAGCCAAGCATTATACTCTTGAGTAATGTATGGATATTAGATCTTGAACAGTTGAGTAGGTGTTGCACTTATTTGTATATCAGTGACTAATTCTTTAATTATAAGGTTGAACTTGTATAGATCCGGATAGTGATTGGGGCAAGGCTCGTATGATGCTGTCAAGTATAGGAGAGTGTTTGGGATTTACTAACTGCCGATTCTACCTACCTAACCTCCAAGCTGTCACCAACAACCGAGCCATTGTGGCTCATATGTATAGGTATCGGTCAATCCATCGATTGGCTCGGATCGGGCCTATTGTCGTCACTCTTGGCAGGATATGAGCAAGTTATAATGCGATTGCTATGGGCCACGGGCTCTTTCTTGTCTATAGGATATTTGCCTTTTCCTCCTTGGGCGAGAGCATAGTGCATAACAATGGAAACAACTCCATTCACCTGAAGAAACACATTCTTTAAGTATTAGAATTTGGACCCTCTCATGAACATCTACTATGCTTCTGTGATAGGTCAATTTCTTATATACATAGTGACTCACGTAACAAAAGTAGAGTCTAGTCATACGTCTTCTGGGTTTCCCCTTGCCATACTACGTATTATCTCAACTCATCTCCGCATAACTTCTATTTATATCCAACAGCAGGAGAGTTACCCTCGTAACTTAGACGACGTATCAGAGTACCTAACTGAGGCTAACAAAATATCTAAGCGCCTAAGACAAGAAATCATGTCCGACTTTGGCAGTGAACAAGGGAGAGACGAACAACGTTCGCCCCCTACCGAGCTGGGAGCGTCGGTCAACGCCCCTTTATCCCTCGCCTTAGCATCTGAAGCACAAGCTGGCCATGCTGCCAACACTCCTGAGGGCGTAGGCTCTCCTCAGGAGGCGGGTGAGATAACTAGAGGCAGAGGTGGACGAGGTCGAGATCAAATCTGGCGGCGAGGTGGCCACAGTGGAGGTATCGGTGTTCGAGGAGGAAGCCCTCGAGGAGACAGCCCTTGGAGAGGTAGTACTTCGAGCGGAAATGCGTGGAGAGGAAGAAGTTCTCGAGGAGAAAGGCCATGGGAAGCAAGCTCCTGGAGAGAAAAGCCGTGGGAAGCCAGTTCTTGGAGAGGAAATTCTGCGGGCGATACTGGCCGAGGAGGAAGCGTTAGAGACGGTGGTGGTCCCAGAGGCGGAAGCACGCTTTCCGCTATGGCGACACCGTTCACGCCGCTTAGCCAGCGTGGTAGTCAAGGTAAGAAGAAGCAATAGGTTCTAGAAACTCGAGAATGCTGTGTCATATCGGAGTTTCAGAGCTTCTAGGTAGTCGTGTTTATGATGACCTTGCGATCCGAGGCTAATGACTGTTATAGGCCCCCTTCCGTCTGCCCAGGGATCGGCTCCTCCCCCCCAGCAAGACCGCCAGCCTGCTGCGGTACAGCAACGGCCAGGCCAGCCCTCCCGTGTCGGCAGCGGGAGTGCCCTGGCGAGCCAGGCAGGTCCTAATGCCATGACTCGAGTCCAGACTACTCGTAACACCCTTCGGCGTCGCGCCCAGCCGCTCACTCGTGAGGTAAGAAAATTCGCTTAATAATCAACAATTCTCGATGTATGATTAACAAGGACTTGATAGGGGCGAATTCAACTTGAGCGAGAACGGCACGAGAGTGCCCTAGGATTTAATTATTCAGACGACGAGGAATTCATTCCTCAAATTCGGGACCCTTAAGGAGATATCGGAATGGGTTGGAAGGTATGGAAAGCTGGATTTCTCGGCGCCGGGGTTTCTTCTGTTTTGCTAGAAATCATGCCTTTGAGGTGTTTAAGGAACTTTGAGCGTTCCTATAAGTGGTGCGATGATCTAAGGGTTTCTCCTTTTTTTTTTCCCGCTTGTAGCGACCTGCTCTGAAAGGAGCCGCGCCCTCTGATGCTACCAGAAGCACTAAGGGAAAATGCTAGTTAGTCTTCTTTGCTTTACACATGAATCGATAAGGATCATATTGTCCTTCGTGAACAATTTGTCTCTTGACTCACTCATATTATGAAATTGAAGCCAAGGGTTACTAACTCTCGCGTCGTCTCGCGTCTGGCTACCGTGTAATGAGTTTGGGAACCCTATAACAGTTGGTGACAAAGGATTAGTTTATTCAACGCCTTTTGTGAATTAGTAAAGTGATCTCAAGCGGCTCAAGGTTAATGGTTTAGGAGGTGTAAACATGCCTTTGTGCTTCAAAACTATATGTTATGTTTGCGTCTTCTATTTTATTATACGCGAATAAACCATATAAATGCGTGACGCGATCCATCATTTTGTATGTGCGTCGTTGCTTTGGTCAGGGGTTTCCGTACCTTCTTCGAGTTCACGAGCAAGCACTTGTATATGTCCTTATCGATAAACCCTCGCTCCTTCTCCCCTAAACATCTACACAGTACATAAATTCTGCCACCTAGACACCCGCTAACTCTCACCCATATTCTTCACCGCCTGCGAGTTCCAGGCACGACGTCCCAACCCCCACTTTCCCAACTTAGGCATTGTCCTTTGTCCCACGTATCAGGCCGAAATTTCGAGAACAGCTGGAGAAAAGAAACAAGCCAATCTACATACATACATTCCCATCCACCTACACACCTCTTACCTACATGTACCGCTAGTCTCAGCGGATTCCCTTACGATCATTTCTATCCTCATTCGCTTCATACTTCCGATCTATCACCAGACTCGGAGCCGATACATAGGTATCTAATCGACTATGGTACGTACTCAACCGCTGCTATTACCCCTCCTTTCCGCTGCAACCAGCCGTGATACTAACCCAGCCTCGCTCGCGGGCAACAGGCGACGACAACGAAACAGCGCCTAGCGCTTGCCATCTGCGACTTCCTATCGACGTCGCTAACCGACGGGACGCTTTCCGCCGAGGACAAGGATAGCATCGACGTAGCCATCAACTGCATCGGCGAATCCTTCAAAGTAGACCCCACGGACACCGAAGCCCTCAAAGCCGCGACCGGCACGCAGAACCTCCTTCAGATCTACGGCGTCTACGAGAAACTCAAGGCCACCACCACCTCCTCATCCTCTAAACCCACAAGCGCCACGACCCCCGACGCCACCGCCACCCCGCAAGACAACAACAACACCAAAATCCCAACCGAAGACGAAAAAGCCCAAGCAGAAGACCTCAAAGCCAAGGGCAACCGCGCCATGGCCTCCAAGGACTACCCGACAGCCATCGACCTGTACACGCGAGCGCTGGCCCTGTACCCCAACAACGCCATCTACCTATCGAACCGGGCGGCAGCCTACAGCGCAGCACGGGACCACGCGAGCGCGCGCGCGGACGCCGAGGCCGCCGTGCGCATCGACCCCAAGTACACGAAGGCGTGGTCGCGATTGGGACTGGCGCGGTTCGCGCTAGGCGACGCCAAGGGGTCCATGGAGGCGTACAAGCAGGGGATCGAGCACGAGGGCAACGGCGGCAGCGAGGCCATGAAGAAGGGGTACGAGACGGCGAAGCGGCGAGTAGAGGAGCTCGAGGCCGAAGCTGCGTCCGATGCGTCTAGCCCTCGCGGTGGAGGTGGAGGTGGAGGTGGAGTACCTGATCTGAGTAGTCTGGCGGGCCTCTTCGGCGGTGGTGGTGGAAATAGGGAGGGTGGAGGAAGTGGAGGCGGGATGCCGGACTTCGGTTCTATTATGAACAACCCCATGTTCGCGAGCATGGCGCAGAACCTCATGTCCAACCCCGAGATGATGCAGAACCTGATGAGCAACCCGCGTCTGCGCGAGATGGCTGACCGCTTCTCGAGCGGTGGTGGTATGCCTGATCTGAGCACTCTGATGAACGACCCCAACATTGCCGATATGGCCCGGAATATGATGGGCGGTGGTGGCAGTGGTGGCGGCAATGCCGGTGCTGGACGTGGTGCTGGTCAATGATCGTCCATGCAGTTGTAGATACGATTTGTTAACTCGAGTGCGAAGTAATAACCTGGCGATTCCTAAGAGCGGTTGGATGAGACGAGCATAGCGCTACTGCGAACTGCTAGAACGCCCTCAAAAGGTGAATGGGAATAGCAGATTCGACTGGCATTTCATTTTTCTGCATTTTCCCCGTCTATGAATGGCCCTGTTTGACCTAGATTACGAGCATACATCACGACGTATGAGGACTGGGGGGATAATAGGGGAGGAAAAAATATTAAAGATTCACCACTTGATGATTGATGGCATCTACTAATTAATGTACAAGATGATCGCGTGTAACAGTGGTGATGATGAAACAAATTTGGTTAATTTCGACCTGAAAGCCAATAGAGATGGGAAAAAAGGGGGGAGAAATCAATGCTCGTCTAATTTTCCGCCATACACCTCGACTCCATACCATGCCGTAGTGTTCCTTCGTTTTTCTCTAAACAGCATGCCTCAGCGTCCTTTAGCGTAACTTTTTTGTCCTCAAATGCCAATAGGCTAACAAGAATCGAAAATAAACATCATGATCGCACTTTTTTCCGCCTCCCTGATTTCCCCCTCCATCACTCCTGGTCCCGCAGCCAGCCGATAAACATCATTATTTAAAATCGTAGCCGATTAATGCGTCATATGAAACATCCACCATTGACGCTTTTGTAATACCTCCAGTGTGAAAACGTTTTCCGTATAAAGCTGTAAGAATACGCAGACGAATCGAAACATTAAATATGCTGAAGCAAATGGGATGCGTCTACGCAGACGATGAGAAAGCGATGTAGAAATGATGTACCACGTAAAAGCGCTCATTAAAAATGTGAAATTACCTTCCCCGAGACGTCGAACCACTGCGTTTTTGCGAGGCTCCTGTGCCTTCTTTCTGATCTAGTTTGGGGCTAGAAGGATAGCGTCTTCGACCTCTCCCTCCGCGATATCGACCTCGATTTCGACCACGAAAACTGCCTTTGCCTCTGACAGACCCTGGTTGGGGCTGCTTGATATCAGGTGAGGTAGGTGTAGGTTCAGTGTGATCCTGTTGTGGTTGAGTGCCCTCCCTTTCTTCAGAAGCGACTACAGGCGGAGTCGGCACAGGTTGGCTAACGGAGCGAGCAGGGCTCTCTGGGAAACGCAGTACTGGTGGCTCTGGACAAGATACGGATTGGAGAGTGTTTCGACGAGGTTTAGAATCCGGGGCCTCAAAAACACTTGGTTGGCCAGCTGAACCAAGGGGTATGGTTGGTGAAATAGCATCGTCATGTTTGGTCAAAGGACTAGCCTCACAAGCTCTTATGGCAGTGGAAATAGAAGCGGACTCCAAATCCAATGGTGGTGCCGCATCGGGAGAATCGGATTCTTCCTCAGCATCTTCAGCCCAGCTGTTTCGTAAGGGGGTCGTAGGTATTAGGTTCGGCGCGGCTGCAGAACGAGGAGTGAACTCCGGAGCGCCAGGATTCAACTTTGAACCCTGTTAGAGGTTAGTACCAGTCAAAAAATCAGGATTGATTTTTTGACAGATCTACCTCTTTTATATGCCCATTTGGAGTATTCACAGCTTGCCCATTGGCCTTGCCTGTCACAATAGACGTTGTGACCGTTGGTGTTGGTCGAGGAGTTTGAGTACCATTTGAGGTATTGACACCATTTGTTCGCTCATCGCTAGATCCGTCTGTTTGTGCGGCGCTCGGAGTCACTGACACAATAATCCCTCCATTCTCTTTATCTTCCCTTGATTCCTTAGGTTTCACGAAAATCTGTTTCGACCAAAGTTCGGCATATTTGCCGTTCTTGGCGATCAGTTCTTCATGGCTACCTTGCTCAGCAATTTCTCCATTCGCAACGACGAAAATGGTGTCGGCGTTCATAACGGTTGAAAGGCGATGTCTAGGATTTTCAGCATCAACAACTCATTCGACCAAATAACGAAACTTACGCTACAATAAATGTGGTACGACCTCGACACAACGCGCTGAGACCTTCCTGAATTTTTTGCTCCGTATCAGTATCAACAGAACTGGTCGCCTCGTCGAGAAGCACAATCTCCGGCTGTTTGAGAATGGCTCGCGCAATCGCAATACGCTGCAATTCACCACCAGATAGTTTACTATGGCTCTGTCAGTCATTACGGTTAATATAGTCCGCTAGATTGTACTCACACGCCACGCTCGCCAACTCGAGTCGAGTAGCCCTCAGTGAAGCCCATGATGTGGTCATGAATCGCCGCTGCTTTACATGCGCTATACACTTCCTCGTCTGTTGCTGTTAGTCGAGCGTATCGAATGTTGTTCATCACGGTATCATCGAAGAGGATTGGTGATTGCGGGACAATGCCAATAGCCTGTCGTAAACTGAATGGCCGGAAAATATTAGTAACAAGACATGAGAAATAAGGAATCATACCTGGAGCATTCAAAAAAGGGAAGAAACGAAGATGAAATTGAACATACCTAGAGATTGTCACATCTCGGATATCCTGGCCATCAATTAGAATGGAACCGCCTGTCACATCATAGAAACGATCAAGGAGCTTCAAGATCGTCGATTTTCCAGCCCCGGTTGCACCAACAAATGCAACTGTAGTTCCAGACGGAACAGAAACTTTTACGCCCTTCAAGATGTCCTTCTTCTTGTCGTAGCTGAAACTGACGTTCCGAAATTCAACTTTACCACCCTTGAGCTTCAATGGACGAGCATTAGGTTTCTCGACTACGGTCGGCTTAGTCGTCATCACGTCGAGAAGCCGTTCGGCATGCACCAGATCCTGACTAATGTTCTTTCCGAGTTGAGAGAAGAAACGTAGAGGAGATGTGAGCTGACCCCAATATGTTAAAAGCATAACAAAGTCTCCAGCAGTAGCCTGGCCATGCGTGATTTGATAGACGGCCAAGAATGCGCCAGCAAGCAAACCTGCAAGGAGTATCAGATATTGGAAAGCATGGCCGACAAAATAACTGGAGTAGAGTTCCTTTGCGGCTGAAACCTGAGAATTAACTGCTACTCCGTATCGTCTCTCCTCATATGGGACTTGATTGAAGGCACTGACGGTCTGCCAACCTTGGATACCGGCCTGACGGATGTAATGCTCCTCGAAATATCTAGAAAAAAAGTTTGAATTTAGTCAACCATAAAGCGATATATTAAAATAGCTCTCAAAATCAAAGTGAGTTCCAAATTGAATTATCAGAGTTGAAAATTAAAGCCACTTACGTCCTCACCATCTTCTTTCTCTTCTCCTTGAAGCTGGCGATGATGCGAGTAGCAGTCTGGATGAACGCTACACCAGTTGCAATGGTAATAAAGCCTTCATATGGGCCGAACTTGGTAGACAGGTATGTGAATGCAATGACCAAGTCAATCAGCATTGGCAAGGCCTGAAAACATATCGAATCTAGCATGTTAGAAATCGAAGTCCCGTTCGAAATAGCCACAATGAGATCCGAGGAGCTCTTTGAGTCATGAAACTCGGAGGAAAGGTTCATAATGTGTGAGTACGCCGCGGCTGTTAGTGCTTCCTCAGAGTAATACTCAATAGGCAACCACAGCATCTGTCTCAGAAGGTTAATTCCAGCTTCGGAAGCTAGAAGTCGTAAACCAGCAAAAATTGCAACTTGAATCCATGGATTGCTCCCAGAAACACCACTTAGAGAATCCATAACGGCGCCATATTGTCGAGGAATCAGGAAATTGAGCACATTTCCAGCCAGAAGACAGAGGCCCACGAGAGCAGCATAGAGCTGTAAACGGCGATTGTTGACGGGCCAAATATACGGGAAGAAAATCAGAAAGCCCTTGGCGTATGCAATCCAGCTCCCTTCATTTTTCAGCCGCTTCTCTATTTTCTCTCGAGAAATTCGCTGTTGACGTTCCCACGGCGATTCGACGTCTCTAGGTGAGTTAGCAGCTTCTGTATTCGTTGCTTCCGTATTCGTGCCCTCCGAATTAGTACCGTAGCCACTATCCGCTGATGTATGAGCGCCATTCAACCGTCCATTCGGTTTAGGGATCAGTGGCGCTCGTTCTTCGTCCTCATCTATATCAATCCCGCTTTCCCTCCAAAGGAAATATACCAAGACGGCGGTCAAGGCAAGAATGCAGCGGACAATAGTAATTGAGGCGTCGAGTCGAAGGAACAGAGGTGACTTGTCAAAGGCGACTGGTGCCGTCTCTAATGGATCGCTCGCGGCGATGAACAAAAGCACAGCATTTACAGGCTCCAATGCAAGTGCAATGAGCCACGATCCATAGTACGGATACCATACGGTGCCGGATTCATATCCGAGACTATTCTGCTCGGTCCCAAAGATTAAGATGCACGAAAGGAGTCCGATAATCGTGTCCTGAGATGGCCATCTCCCCCATACGGCGATCTCAACTACCTTTAGAACGACTTGAACCACAAAGGTGCCAATGAAGGCAAGGAGAATATAGTATATGGCCTTACACCGCACGTGTGGTAATTTGGCCGAGTCGGAAGTTTGAAGCGTGCAAACCGCGATAGCTGAAGTGACGGCAAAGTATAGAAACACCACAAGCGGATAGACATAATGCAGCGTAGCCTGCAATTTCTGCAGCTCCCCGTCCGTCATTCTCTCAGTCGACTACCTGGGCGAATCTGTCGAGCCCGAGGTATGGAGAAATCTCAAAATCGCAGGGAAGGCTGTGGTGAATTCAATAGAGTTCAGCTGAGACGAGGTAATAAGAAGATAAATAGGCCCTAGATGCTGGAATGTCAGTTTGAAACTCTCTCGACCAATGTAGTTGAATGTAGTTGAATGACTGAAAAGACCAATAGTGACAGCAATTCAGCAAAGAAAAGTGTAGGGTTGCGCTTGTCGCCGTCCAAAGGATGGCGATTATTCAGAGCGTATGTAAGTACATGTAAGTAGAAGTGGAAGTGGAAAATGAGTAAGGGAGGCGAGTTACTATCTTGGGAGTCAGACGGTGAATCACTAGGAACCAACAGCGGCGTTGAAGGAAGTAGCCATTTCTACGTTGGCTCAGATTTCGTTCTTTCCCCTCGAAATAGCTAGCTCTCTTTCTTCATTTCGAAGGGGGGTAATGACAATGGCCAATGGGAGGCAACATAGCAGTTGCTTGCTTCAGCTAACTAATCGCCAGGCTCCAAACTTTAACGCAGCAACCCAATACACCACGATGTAAATGGATGATTCTATATACATTCCAACGTGTGGGTGCGAAAAGCGAATATAATGGGATGTGTAAATGGATTTTGAGGATTGGGCATCTTGTGTCAGTTTGGGGGGGTAGAAGGTGTGTGGATTGGGATAATGATTTGAGATGATTGGGAAGAAAAGGGAAGAATGGAAAGATTGGGAAGGAGTCAAACATCAGCCCCAGTTGCTAGAGTCCTTTGTAGGTATCAAACCCCCAAGGTAAAGGAAGGAAGGAAGAACATGGAGATAGCCACCTAAGCTAGCGCCCTTTTTCCCTCTTATCGAAACCTCTATGCAGGAAGGCGTCATGGTGAAGATCATCAAACATTGGACACGTAGTGTAGTGACTTACCTAACCAGGTCATAGTCCTTTGGGGGCGACTGATCGAGGCAGCTTAGACAGTTACCGACACTGCCCCTCTTCAATGTTGCTTAGGTACCTATGTAGGTATATAAGCTGATGCGGTTCGACCTCAATGGCAACCCGTTGGTCGTTGGCTCATGGAACTGGGCCAGATGCACGGCTATATCCTAGCCCCGATCAGGTCTCGTCTAAACAATGGTAGCCAAACGCGTTTGCTGGCCTTTTTTTAAAAAAAAAACGCCTACCGGCCACCTGAGTGGTTCGGTCCTTGGGTCAGCCCTACGGTGATGCACACGCGGGCTGCAGTGTAGGAACCGGAGGTAGAGCTTTTGGTGAGGTCAGACCCGGCCGGGAATAACGAACCAAAGTTAGGTCGAATGGAGAACTGTAGAAACTAAGTCTGAGGTAGGTCGACAGGGTAAGACAAGCGAACGCCCACAACTTAATGCTTCTGAATCTCAGTATGCCTTGTGCATAGGCAGACGTTGACTTAAGCGTCGGCGTATGTAAATCTCGATGTCTAGAGGTAAGACGAAACACATGACTTAATGTGGAACGATGAGTTGTGTACTAGTATGTAGAGAGCTATGACTAGCACGGGTGATGACATACCTTGGTAGCTATGAAAGGGGTCCCTCCGCTCCGTGTCCGAGATCGACAGTCATCTTAATTTCAGGTATGCTGCATCACGCATCAAGCATCACGCGGCATCCAAAACGCGGTAGAATAGAGTCTAGAAGCGACACTAGGCACGCCTCGGACCACCCGGCTAGCATAACCGGCCATCGGGGGTACTAGATAAGAACATGGGGGTCAGGGGTGGAAAATAACATTGACAAGCATGAGCCGCATGGGACAAGGGAGAGTCAATGCCATCCCTGAGCTTGATATTCCCGCCAAGCCACACTATATAGCCATTTCATTCCCATTCCCGTAGTTTAAAGGCGGTGTGTCACATTGGATGCAAACCAAAACGTCGATACTATCGAAAAACATGTATAAATGGGGAGCAAAAATATCAGTAAGAGGGGAGAATGAGAAAGAAAGGAATCCCCGTTGGGAAGTCAACAAACAGGGGATGAGCGCTGCGCAGTGAGGTCTACATACGCTAGTCTCGAATCCCGGCGGGATGCCCTATTCGCGAGCCAAGAGTATTGTTTTTGGGGCTGACTCTGGATCATTTTGGTTTCATTTCATTCATCCCAGCGATCCAGCCTCCTCGATAACGTGGTTGACGCTAAAGCGAGCCATTTTGACGCCACGGTTAGTCTACCGGCTCGTCAATTCGTACCAAGTTTGAATTGGTACTAGGTGGTGACCCAGCGAGCCGGGGACGCGTGACTAAAACCCCAATCAATCAAGACAACAGTCCATTGAAAGAATTGTGTTCCTGGTGGGACAATATTCCCCGCGAAGTCTCTTGCTATCGTTCAACGAATGACTTCAGAAATTCGAGTCGATCAGCTGGCCCATTGCAGGAGCTTGTCGTGTAATGACACGTCAACCTAATCGGAAGACCTTTTATTGTGAAAATGCAGCCAATAATTGCAAAACAGGGGCGAGCAAAGAGAAAAGCAGGGGGTTGCTAGGCGAAGCAACCACGGCCCGTGATTTCAAGCCTTCGTATCCCTATCGAGACCAGTGTGCTGACAATTTAGTGGAATTTTTTTTATTTGATTTCCTAGGCTGGTAGGTACAATACAGACCGAGGACGGCCCCCAACTTCTTAACTGGTCTTGTCGGTGTGCCAATATTATTTATCGGAAACTAGATGGTCTCAGGTCTCACTACCACGGTCCCGTCCGGGAATACAGTTTAACGTGACGTGACACGGGCAGGCCGTTTTTTTTTTTGTTGATGGCAGCGGTGGTTAAAATGAGCTGGCTAGACCCGTCTTACGAGAGAGTGTATCAGTGCCCAGAACACGTGTCGGCAGCAAGACAGCGGAAAGATAAATTGGTGTATCCATAGCGTCGGATAGGGACATATTTATATATTAGTTCAGATGCAGCACTATGTTGTTGTGAAATGGATTATGGTGGGTTTATTTGGAGAGTTTTAGAGAGGAAAGACAAAACAAAATTGAGGATCGCACCCACCGGCATTTAGGCATGCAATGATTTGCGAACCCGACTGGATGGATTGCCAATAGTGAGGGAGCCAGGGGGCTGGTAGAGATGGGGGGTGGGGGGTTTAGAAGCTAGCCTAGAATATTTTCAAAAGGCAACTTCCGTATTGCAATTCAAATATCATACATGTAGCCGGGAACCTACATCTTAGGTACCTTGGTAGCCAGGTAGGTGTTTTTTTCTTTCTCTACCGTATTTGCTTAGCTTAACTTAGCTCGGCTCAAATCCACACCATTACCTTCCAAATCGTTGTAGCTCAATACATCATTCTTTCGGAGCATTGTTATGTCATGTCTATGTCAAATTGAGCAAACTCAATAAGGTCCCCACCAAACATGTTGGCAGTAAACCGTTTGTGCTCTGTACAATGTACAGGTAGGTTAGGTACATTAGGTACTCATCATACAAATTTGGGTGGTTTTCATATACGCTTCTTTCGGGTTCTATTACCATTATGATTTTGTGGCGTCAATCTGTCATTTTATCCGTCAATCTACCCGCTCACACATCTCTCTCATCGGAGATTCCACTAAGATGAAGAATCGATGCTGCTAGCCGGTCCAATCATATTCTTCACGGACGGGGACATTGTTTCATATGCATATGTACCATGTAAGGTAGTTTGCTGTTTGTAGTAATGGTCTAGCTGCAGGTAATAGCGGTCTCCCGTCGGAAGTCCAAGCTCGAGATATGCGGATGTGATATATCACAACCGCTTGTCTCCGGACAGTATCTGTTACAAGAAAGACTCAACTATACCGTCTAGCCGAAGAGTTCCACCCGCCTAACAGTCACAAATGTTTGATTCCGATACTCAACATCAAATATGAAGATTGTTGTCACCAGGAACCGAAAAAAAAATCAATTAGTCATGAGTTTGCGCAAACTTGCGAACCACGCAATCCGATGACTCAAAATATGCATGCGCAATTGTTGAGATTGCGGCTCTTTGCGTAGGACCGGCACAGCCGTGCTGACCACCCAACTAAATAACACCGGCATGCAGAATATGGCACGAGACTTCCTTAGGGTAATGACTAGTTGCGGCTGAGATGCCTAGAGCCTCACCTTTTTCTGGTTCTAAATCCCATTTAATCCAACCGTCAGACCGTTCCTAAGCTGAAGACCTCTTCCCCACGATCAGTCATCGTTGTCTAGTGGATACCTATCCAATCAGACTAGCTCCTCCCAAGCGATGTCGTATTCAACATCACGCTACCAGGTACTCTTATCGGCAGATATCACCAGTTGAAGAATCTCTTTCCAGTCTAATCCTTCCATATTTTTACACTTTGTGAATCCTTGCTCCGTTGAGCTTAGAAGACACCATACCTTATTTAGACCTTATTTTCACTATGAAGCCATAACCGACCCTCCTTTCTAGTGCCAACGCAGAGCATCTAACGCGCAAGGCGTTTTTGGTCAGATGGACGGTCCTTTGTCCGATCGGTGGTGTACAGAAGAAATAGCTGATAGGTCAAGCCGGGAATGATATGTCGAAATAATATGAGGGATTTGGTTATTAATTTGCATACGTATGCTTAGAAATGGATACGGATGACCGACGCTTACTCGTTCAAGCTGCTTCTGCAGTAAGATCGGAGGAGTTTGAGTGCTTACTTGCATCCAGACGATGGTATACCGAGGAATATATCCAACATCGTTAGCTGTAGCGGCATGGAATTCATGAATTATCACATTTCTACTCTCAAAATACCACTTAACCTCCGCGAAAGGAAAGACCTACCCGCACAGTTGTCTAACTTGGTTCTGTGGCCTTCTCAGCACTACATCCAAAGCACCCCTTCAATATCTACCCGGGTAGGTGATCGACCATTAATTTGAAAGACACGGTACATACTGCGGTAGAATGGATGAGTGAGAAGTGTATCAACTTCCTTAAATGTTCATGAGAGGCGGAGCTAGATCCACACCAAAACCCGGATTTCGATCCTCTTGCAGCCAGTGTTTTCAGCGGCGTTTGACAAGGACTATGGGGCTGTAGGACTATTATTGAAGTATATACTAAATTTGAGCAGCGTGAGGTGCTTAGGACAGACGGTCCTGGGCCATAGCACTGAGATTACAGTGGAGCATCTATTAAGATATTTCCAAAAGAGGCATCTGCCAGACCATTCAGAAGTCCAAAGACTACGATAGCCGTTTACTTTACAGCATGGCAATACTACATTGGAGTTCTGAGGATCTTGGATCAACGTAACACGGAATATTTTTAGAGCCGCATAGTAGTAACAGACGTTATAAGTGAGGTAGGACGCAAGAGGGGACACATGTTCAAGTCAAAAACATGGTAGCCGCGTATCAAAGGGATAAAGGGATAAAGGGATTATTAGACTGCATACTTACAGATTATTCCCAAGCTGTTCGACTCAAATGCAGAAGGAGAGAACTACGCCAACTATAGTTTACCAATGATCAGCACTAGGCCACTTTTGAAAGTAATAAGATAATTAACGGCGGATAAATACCATTTACGTAGATGATCTAGATAATACAATGGTTTCAATTGACCTTCGAACGGGCTTGCAATGAATAGTTATTCATAGTAAGGGATGTTCTGTGGTAAAGAAGGGTTGAATATCAAATAGAAAATATTGTAGAATAGAGGAGGTTCTAAGTGCCATAGAGCATGCAGGGCTATATCATATACTCTTATTAGGGAGCTCAGTTTAATGGTTTCAATAACTAAGCCACGAGTAGGTATCCGGTGACGATACTTTCAAAGTAGAACCAAGTTTCCCACCAGTATAATATCTAACTAATTAAATTAATAATAACGTTAGTGATTAACTGTCTAAATACAGGCGTCGGATCTGAAAGCAATATATAGGGACAATAAGCGGGCGTTATTAGAACTAACAAGGTAAATGATCTGATAAGCCTGAAGATATCTAGTATTATAACAATAGAGAAATCCCTATGATTTTCGGAAACTCCATCTACCGACCGGCTCTTAGGATATAACTTGATGGAATACCGACATACGTAGATCATTATGTCCTTTATACCTCTATTAGAAGTTAAATCCTATGAAATATTCATATGTTTATGAGACGCTATCATGGCAACCGAGCTAGTAAGAAAACGCACTGCTGCCCACGGCTGTGCCGCGGTAGCGCGATTCGTGACAGTCCTGACCAATCCCCCATTTCGAGAAACTGGGGTAGTGTCACGTGGCGTTACTATCATTTCGATACATGATCTTGTCTGAGCCAGCATTGCCACAAGCGTCTTCACGATATTATCCGCGGTTTCGTTAAAGTGTAGAGCAGGCTGTCCCTTTGTTCAATATACTCTCCCTCTAATACCGGCCTCGATACTATCGTCATGGCCGACACCGCCCCCAAAGTCCCCGCAGAAGAGCGCCAAGAGCCTCCCGAGGCAGTCGACAGGAAAGCAGAAGTGCTCGCGAACCGAATTAGGCAAAGCAAGCACTTGATCGTTTTCACAGGGGAGGGAATATCGACGTCCGCTGGTAAGCTTCTACTTCAGTTATACACATACGGTCTGGTCTAAGACTATAGGAATTCCCGATTTCCGCGGATCCCAGGGAAGGCAGCCGACGGGTGGAGTCGGTACCCTACAAGCTGTACCAACGCCTACCCATATGGCGCTTGTAGAGCTGCAGAATCGAGGAATCCTTAAGTATTTGGTTAGCCAGAGTTGCGACGGCTTACACAGGAAGAGCGGGATTTTACCAGTGAGACTGTCAAAACCCTCATTGAAGACTCAACAGGTCACGACTCATTCCCTCTCTATCGTAGGACCAAATATCCGAACTTCATGGAAACAATAATCGCGAACACTGCAAGGACTGTGGGAAGGAGTACATGCGCGGTATATAGCAACAAGCTTGCATTGTCATCGTTTATAAGTACTAACCACGGGCAGACTTCCGAGCTGTTGCCTCGTATGAGAAGACGGTTCACGATCATCGCACAGGGAGAAAGTGCGCTTGTTGCGGTGGAGTCCTACTCGACAGCATCATCAATTTTGGCGAGCCCCTACCTGCTCAGACCCTGCAGCTAGCTCTTGATCACGCCAAGGAGGCAGATGTATGCCTCGTCTTAGGATCTTCTCTTACAGTAAGCCCAGCGAACAAGATTCCGATGATTGTGGGCTACCATAGAGGTACCGCGCTCGCGATTTGTAATCTGCAAGACACGGCTTTGGATGACCATGACCTTGCGGATCTACGCATTTACTCCAGGACGGATGAGCTGATGACACGGGTGATGGCTAAACTTGATATTCCCATTCCGCCCTTCATCCTTCGACATCGTTTATTAGTTCAGATGGAATCGATGGATGATGAGCGACAACAGCTAAGGGTCAATGGCGTCGATGTGGACGGCACACCCGTCTCATTCCTCCGTTCTGTGAAGCTTGAATACAACAGGTGCGTAGCTCGCTCAGAGCCATTCATCATCAACTTCCGTGGTGCCTTGGATCTAGGGACGGAGCTGAAACTCGAATTGGAGTTTATGGGACATTGCGGGGAACCTAATTTGGATATTGTTTACGAATACAGGGGTGAAGAGGATGCGCATACATTATATCTTCTCGAGTATAATCCGCAGAATGGGGAGTGGAAGGTGACCAAAAAGGAAGATGTAGGTGGTGATGGCGAGGTAACTAGCGAATGATTTCTCAGTGTAGACGTTTCCAACGGTGCCAATGGACTTCTACGCTCGACTCAAATCCTATACGCAAGGGAGATGATACTAGATCCAAAAATTAGTCGCTCTAACCTGAAATCTATTACCTCACGCTGTACTCCTCATACACACCCTTACACCCCAACACCCATCCCAGCACAACCGCCGCGCTCATCACCACCTTCGTAGCCGCACCGCCAACCCAACCCTCGCCCAGAATAACCGGATAATTATCAGCGCGCCAGAACAAATTCCACAGCTCAAGCTCCAAAAGCGCGCTGCCGCCACTCTGCGGCCCCTCAGCAGCGTCAAGAATAAGTCCATTCAAATTCCTAAAGAAAACCTCCTTGGCACCATCCCTCGGCTCCGTCCACTCCCTCACAACTAAGACATCTCCATCCCCGTCCCGCTCCTCCCCTCCATGCGCCCCCTCATTCTCTCCGGGTGATTCAGCCCTCCGCCATTCATGCACAGCCCTTCTCGGCACCGTAACTACGCCGTCCTCGGGACCCGCGTCGAAGGTGCGGCCCGAGAGTGTGATCCTTGCGCGTCCGGCGAGCACCTGCAAGAACTCGGTGTGCGACTCGTGCCAATGCGGACCCGAGGTCCACGTCGAGCGCGGGGGGACGCTGATAGTGGCTTGGTCGGGCACTGAGAGATCATATATGACGGCTGCTGGGAGCGGCCGTGTGAATGTGTTTTTATCTGCTCCGCGGGGTCTCCGGACCGTAGGCATGCTATCTAGGAGGGAGATGAGCTTGGTGAGCTATATGCTGGAAGGGTTGCGTGGTAAGTTCTTTGGTGAGGTATGATCCTGGTATATATGCGGGGCATTCACTGTTATGACGATAAAGTGAGTAGACGGCGGCATAAAGAAGCAATAGGTGCCTAGAAAATGATTTTCAATCTATTGAAATGGTCGACGAGAGACTCGTACTAATATACCTACCTTATGTATAAATACTACGTCTTACATGGCTATTGCTATTCATATAGTGCTTACCAATATAACACGTTGAACTTGAACATGCCTCGCAATTTGCAAGCCCCCCATCTTACAAGCGTCGCAACTAGCGGCATAGTAGAATCGAAGCTGCTTACCTACGATAGTAGATCGACATGACGAATGCCTTTGATATATCCACATAGCAACGAGTTATGATATGCCGTAACCTAATTCAATACTTGGTGACCTGGTATTATCTTGGACCTGCATCGTACTGTCAGCTTGCTCGATCCTAGCTCTCTCCCTAGTAGAATCACACCCACCCTAAACACACTGAACGAACCCAACGAAAATTTTCGAATTATCAACCCTGAGAGAAGAGTAGAGACCCCTGTCTTTTCCCACATAGTACAGCTTTCTTGTTGGTATCTTACAAAAGAATTCGCTCACTCTTCTACCCCTTTTCACAACGAATAGGCGGCATGCCATTGTCGCCGTTCGCAACGCACCCATCATCGTCTGTAAATCTCCACGGGCTAAAGCACCGGTAGTAGTCTCCCACAAAACGCCAGCAGTAGCAACTCGTCCCACGAGCAACCGCCGCCGCCCCGCCATCTTCTAACTAACGGCGCAAGTTCCGATTCTCCGCATTCTTGATCCGTCTAGACGACCGGTTCATCAAGCGTCTATACTTGACCCACAGGAAAAACGCATCCTTCAGCACGACGAACAAGCACCCGCCCACGAGGCTGCGTCCCCACCGCTCCTGCAGTATCCCGGTATTCGGGCCGGTCGCGGGGCGCGTGACGAAGCGCGACGGCAGCGCCAGACGCAGCAGCTCGCCCATCCCGTAGCACACGCCGGGCCAGACCAGGGCGCCGGCCAGGAAGTTAACGGGCGAGCGGCCACCGTCCAGCGCCCTGTTGCGACGGTTATTCGCTCCGCCGTTATTATTATCGTCTTCTTCGTCTTCTATGCCGATCTGGATGTCGATCTCGAAGTCGAGCAGGTTACCGCCGCCTTCGGCTTGTGGCTCGTGGTGGTTTTGGACTGCGGGGGGTTGCTCCGTTGCTCCTCCGCCGGGGATTAATTTCCGCGCTTGAGCTTCCCATCGCTTTTCGAGGGTTCGAGATAGTGTGCTGTAGAGGTGGAAGTAAGTCGCCTTGATGGCTGGGTATAGTGCCAAGGCCCGCTCGGGAGATGGTGGCCAGGTGAGGTACTCGTTCGTCTGGTCGATGAGCGTCGCATACTGTTAGTGTTGTGAACAAGGTCCTGTTAGCAACAGGACTTCCAATGTTGTGTGCCGGATGCAGGGTGGGCACTGCTTACCAATAGCGAAGCTGGGATCAAGATTACCTCCCCTAGACGTAGCCGATTAAGTACGAGGCCTGGGGCAATGAGCGGGAGCATGGCAAAATGTAATAAGTTAATGGGCGGTCCGGCCTCTCCATGATCTGCCTGGTTCTGTTGCCGCATAACCTCCACGAGCGTGATATCGGAGTTAAGCAAGAAGTTCATCGTAGCTTCGGGACCCGCGAACAAGTCGATTGCCTTCGCGCCGTAGATGGAACTGCTGACCAGTGCGCCGGACGCAACGAAGCCGAACAGAATCCTAGGCGACCATCTGGAGAATTTGCGGTTGAAATAGTTGCTAAGCTGGATAGCGGGATCCCATCGCTCGGTGACCGTGATCGGAGATTTGCAGATAGGGCACTTAATCTCCTTGTCCTGCGCCTCGAGGTCGGTCACCCAGGCCATAAGACACTCATGATGTCCTTCGAGCGAACACGTGCAAGGTGTCGACCAATCTGAGGGCAGGGTAGCTTCAGGCTCATCCGTGAGGCAAACGAAACATCGTCGGGTATTCGGTGGAGGGTCGGACGAAGGGGCTGCCGGAGGCTGTCGGCTGTCGATAATTTGAGGAGCAGGAGCAGCCGAATCACCGTTGGGCAACTCAACGAGAGAGGTATCGGATGGCGAAGATGCCATCGTGGATGGACTACCTGGTGATTATGGGTTACAGGATAGATGCTATGCCATGCTCCGAGGGAATGAGATTGTACTTGTGAGGTAGATGAAAATGGCCTAGGTGCCTAATATGTTTCAATATGTTTCGAATCGCGGTGTGGAATATCGTTACTCCTATAGTATCGTGATTCAGTCGAATTTTTGATTTCCCATCTGTTTGATAGGTAACGATCGTGAGGCGCAGCATGCAAGATTGTAGATTTGGGATGATCGCTAGGGTGATATCATCGTTAGATACACGTTAAATTGCTTTTTTTAATGGATCCAATCCCTGCCTGCGCTAAACCAGGCTCTCATCAACCCCACCTGCTCCGCTTCTAGCTGCCCAGATGGGTAACATGGTGTATTTTTAATTGCATATTGATCTTCACAAATCAGCTATACCTAATATACGGGTAGGTATTTTCTCATATTGTATCTGATTCTAACAGCGTTCAATGTTATTACTATGTGAAGTCTTTGCACCGAATATCATAGCTAATGTGATGTGTGCTCGCATTTAGTTACTATATCAAGCTATGCTATGTTCTCTAAAACTTGCTATCCTCGATTATGTTGCCGAGGTAATATACGTAAGCCCAACCATCACAGCTCGAGTATCAGCATAGTGCGCCTCTTAAGTCTTGGCTCACAGTCACACTCACTCCTAGTTCTATGATAAGTATGAGTTGTCAATCTCAAGTTGGCTGCTGCCCTTGGGGGGTTATCATTCAAGAATAGATAGGTGTATATCTCGTCTTCCAACTCACCAGTCACTAAATATTAAATATATCTGTGATTTCGGCAATGAAGAATCTACAGAAGTGTACGAAAATCGTACCTAGATACGACCATATATGCTCTTACTACCTTAGAAGTAAAGTCTGAACCGTGCCGCTGTGCTGACGACGAGCTGCCAAGACGAGCTCTGCATCCGAATGGACGGTTAATATGCAACGACCCTGAAGCCCCAGTTCATGTCCAAGACCCTGAATGAGCTCCTGCCAAGGTACATATATAACGACGTTACGAACCCGCCTTACTTTGCCTTTCTTGGGGTAGGCGGTTTCGCATCGCCAGTCGCTCCGGTTGTTTGTATTCCCAAGACATGGCTC
>KZ111261.1:218778-257839 GCA_002120335.1 Hypoxylon sp. EC38
GCTCGGCCACGCGCGCCCAGAGCCGCCGCCATTGCGGGCGCGATCGCCCGAATCCTCGGCCTTGGCGCTTCCGTGGTATTACTGGCCAACCTAATATATGAAAGCGTCAATTGGAAAAAGACATTAGGGCTTTCAATTTCAGTGGTAAGGCGCCGAAGGCTATGCGATTCTTCAACTCCAACGCTAAATACAGACCTCAGGCCGTAATCGCACTCGTCGTAGATGGCTCGGAGCTGTAAGTTCATTCTTTTTGGCCTGACTCGAATGCCAAGATTTTCTCAACCAGGTTCATTAAGATTTATTGTGGTCAAGATATACCTGATATCCCGATCCGCTTTACTCAAAAAAAGACATTACTAACTCTCGTCACAGGATGGGATTGCTCGACTCGACGCGCACAATACCCCGAGCCTCTCCCTCATGTATAGTCTGTGGGGATTTATTGGTGCTCTGTCTCGCGATCCCTTCAATTTTTCTTCTATTAGTGAACAACTACCATGATGGAGCCGACGACGAGCCATATCCCTGGGAGAATACCGACTTCCTATCCCTGGCGGTTACGTGGGCTATATGGTGAGTGCTAATCTCACTTATAGTTAATTTGAGAACTTTAGTCCTGTTAACCCTGGAGATCAGTGGTCTAAGATTTATACTCCTTGTCTGGAGTTGTGTGGATTGTTTTATTATCATAAGGCGTCCGAGCCGGCCTGAAAATAGAGCGACACCCCCAGATTCAACGAGCGAGCTGCGAGATGTTCCGCCTAGTGGCTAACATAGTATCAAATTCATACCTAAATAGAGTCTGCTATTTGAACTATGCCCGTTATAATACCCTCGCAATGGAATGCCCCTCCCCCTATTTACATGATGAATGCGTATTTACATGTGGAAGGTCGAACGATTAATCCATCTTCACTATGCAACGCTATAGTTGTAAGATCCCTTCAATGGGTAGCGCATGCTTGCGCGAGTCCATCCGCCATGGGGCATAGGACCTGTCGAGGATGTGGTCTGCAGGCAGTACCAATGCAGCAAGTGATTTGACGACTGCATCCCGTTATGTTGTATTTGGTAGCCAAGTCATCCTGAGGAAAGGTGTATGCGAGGCCCTGGCAATCCTTGAAGGGATTAGATGGGGGCACGCCCACCTTGAAGTCTCGGTTCGGATTCGCACACGTCTTCGCATTCATCGTGGCGTTTGGCTGTGAGTATTTGTTAGTCATTGACTTTGACCAAGGTTTTAATGGCATATGACTAACCGGACACATATTGTGTAGGTCTAAGTTGCAACCGAACACTATAGTGTTGTTACATTCGCAAACCAGTGGTACGGTGAAGGCGTCGCTAGAATTTTTGTCAGTTAAGTCAATCTCGTCGCCGCTCTCTGCCAGGCCGTACTCACACGTAGCTGACATCCAACGCAATAACTGCAGGGCCAAGTAAGGTGGCGTTTATAAAGGAGCCTTCCAGCAGCGTAGCTCGGTTTAAAATATCACTGTAGCCGTCTTCGAACAATGCTACCCGTCCGGTCCACTACGCATCTGAAATTAGTACATGCCAGATAACGGGGAGACACACCCGGAAATCCTGATGTGCATTTGGTAGAATTTAACTTACTCCAGTTGGAAGTGCGAATGTAGCTGTTCCGCTACGACTGATAGTAAGCGCGTCGTTCTCCTGTCTAACAGCAGTCGGGCTGCCAACACCTTGCCCATGCATGGTTACGATTCCAGCTGTGTGAGAGTTAATCAAGGTAACCGTGTAGTTGTCGCTGCTTGGAATCCATTGCGCGGGTTGAGCTGTGACTTGAGGGGGGTTTCCAACAGCAGGAGCTATTAATGTTGGGTTTGCTAGATCTGTTACTTGAGGACCACCTCCGACGGGGGAAGCTATCGTCGTTGCGTTTACGGTAACACCTTGCGCAGCTGCTAAAAGCCCCATGGCGACCGGTATCCCGAGAACCGGGATTAACTTGGTAAAGAATGGCTTCATTTTGTTCTTAGTATTCTAGAGTGTATCGGGATCTGGTGATAGAAGGGAAAATAAAGGAGCTAAAGTCAACCCCGGTATTATTAATATAGGTTAGTATCAAGAGAATTCATGAGAATCGGTTCGCTCTATAGTGTACGCAGGGGAGCGATTTACAGACCTCGATTCATGGGCATTCACTATATTTGATGATTCACGGATGTGAGTAGATATTCGTTCATAAGTGCAACTTAGTCGTCTTGGGCTGCTGGCTTTAGACAGGAGAACAAGTCCTATGTTGACTTGCGTATCGTGGGACATGTATTCTCGTTGATGAAGCTTAAAACTCCACGCCACGTCAGAGTTCCCTTGAAGCTGATAGACTCTATCCGCTTTGGTCACTGTCATACCCTTGGTCATTGACAAGATCCAAACATCTTGGAGGTCGTGGCTATCTTGTGGTTTGTGACGTATTATCTGTTGTGTCATGTTGAAGGTTACTCGAAATGAGTTGCGGAGTTCCAGGAACTGACACGAGCTTAGTTCATGTGCCTGGCTAGAATCATTCTGTGTCGGTCTCGTCAGGTGCACGGAATAAGCTTACCTAAACTATATCAAGAAGCTTAGATGTGAGCATGCGATGCAATCGTGTCTTTCTGGCTATGCGCCAGGGACCATGACTAAGCCTAGGTCATGGTACTGGTGTGAGTTATGTTTTGCCAATGTGCGTTCATCGCTTTCAGCTCTCGTAGGGGGGATGAATGCCTCCGATCGGATGAAACTATTCTAATTAAAATAATAGATCCAATTAGATATATTTCAGTTCTAAATGTTCTATAGATATGCAAAAATCAATTCGCCGGCGATAAAGCAATGAGGAATATGGATCCAATTGGACAATGATCACAGAATGAGACGGTGGCCGTGGTACATAGTCGGCTTCTCATATGCATTGGATGTGGTTGTGTCCAAACGCTCAGGGAAACCCTCAAATGAGACGGCAAAGGTGGCGACAGAGTGGGCGACAAGCTATGGGCAAAGTTAGGCAAACGGCATCTAAACGGAAGAGATTATGTGTGAGTTAGGGGGACCGACCTTAGTGTTGACTAACCAAGCGGTCGAGTTGACATTGCCAAGATCATCACACAATTGATGATAGCAAGGGTCATACCACTCGCCTGCTTTACCGCCAAACATAATTTCCTCCTCTTTTGTCTTGACACCTTCAGCACCTGTTGCGATACCTCCTCCTGGGATGCCGTTGCGGATAAAGGCGTCATAGTCACTACGTCCGTCGAAAGGGATGAAGGTATAGTTAAGGCCTTGGTTCGTGTACCAATCCACATATAAATCTCTCAGCTGTTCTGAGCCGACGGGGTTGACAGCGTTCGTCGCGTTATAGACCTGGTAGGCAAAGTTTGGGCTACCCATCATGTCGTAATCCATGAAAAGACGGATTTTCTTATTTTCTTCTTCAGGTAGGACTTCAACATAGTAGTTGGACCCAAGCAGACCCTCCTCTTCTCCGGCCCACCAAGCAAAACGCACACAGTTGTTGACGGTAAAGTTGGTCAATTGTGTTGCAACCTCGAGAAGTGTCAAACTGCCTGAACCATCGTCGTTGATACCTGGTCCTTCAGAGACGCTATCACTGTGACCACCGAGCATAACGCAGTTGTCTGGGTCCCCCTCAACGGTCTGAGCGATGATGTTGGTGGTCTGAATCTGTTTAACCTCGGAGTCGATGTATGCGATTGAATCGACGACCTCGCCTGCCTTCAGCTTCTGGACGATGGGGCCGGCATCCTTACCCGACAGACCAAAGGTTGCGACATGATTAGGAGTAGGGTTCTCTAAGGTACCGGACACGGCACCGGACTCGTAGTTGTATACAATTGCCGCAACTGCTCCCGCCTTACCCGCGAGCTCCGATTTAGCACCAAAGGAGCACGTCCCACGAAGGATGAAGGCGATGTTTCCAGTTACGTTATTTGGGTAGTCAGATGCGTTGCACCCTTCGTTGTCCACGAGAACAAGATCGCCATAAACAGGCTCTCTGTTTGCCGTTGGAGGTGTCAACGACATGGGAGAAGCAGACTCTGGCACCTCATGGCCAATGACCAAGCGAGATTCATAGACTTTCCCTAGAACGGCAGGGAATGGCTGCTTTGAGAGGATATAATAACCACCAAGACTTTCCAAAGCAGAGTAGATGTATTCTAACGTCCCTCTATGGCCTATAGATTTAAGTATGTCATATGAGTAAAAGAGTTATTCATGTTGGCATAAATCATATCATGTAGGTGTACATACCCTCACTCCCGATAACTCGAGTTGGATGTCCATACTCTGGTTCTGACAGTTGCGCAATACTGTAGAGCTCTTTTGCACGACTAACAAGATTCTCTATTTTGATACTGTCCTGCAGTTTGTCGGTATTGACCAATGATTTGCTAAGCGTGCTGTCAACTTCTATCGGTCTCTGCTGTGATACTAAGGGCATCTGTAGCTCGGATGCAGTTGCAGCGCCCAGCGCCGCAGCCAAAAGCATGCAGGACCACAGACGTGTAAATGCCATGTTAGTCGGTCTATGATCTGAATAGTTGTATGACAAGGTGAGTTGTAGATGATAAATGACAGGGTGATGGTCGGTTTGTTTTTGACAGGGTCCGCGACAGTGTCACCAGGGGAGATGACGCTATACCATTTAAAGTTAGACTTGGTACAAGGCCTGCGCAGGGATTACGGATCGTACCTAGCAGCTGCCTAGTCGTGATGCCACCAAGCCATCTGTGGCGCTACGATTTGGGCGGAAAAGGGTGGGGAGGGGGGGGGGGAATTACGTTAAATGAATAGAAATCACGGAAAAGCAATGACATGCAATAAAGCAATATATATTTTATAGATATTTTACCTAGACGCTATGTTCTTAAGCTGACTCCGATACATCATCCCATATAGCTTCCAGTTCGTCAAGAAACAGAGTCTCTTGGGTTTCCTTGGTGATATCTATATTCTTGTCATTGGTCACCTTACTTTTGAAATACTCATATTGTTCAGGTAGCCCGAGGTCTTGAAGTAGGGCGAGGCCGCTGTAACTCCCATCATACTTTTGTCCTTTCTCGAGTATTCCCATAAGGTCGATAGTGTTACCTCTTCTTGCGAAATCAACCAGCCTGGTCACAACTGCCAGCCACTGAACGATGAGAAGGGGGTCAAGAGTACCCTCCATGCTCCTAAACTCGACGGTACCGGTATGTCCGTCGTTGTGAGGCAAAGGTATATCCGAGGCCCCCTCGCAGATTCCTTGAAACCCAACACTACCCCTTCCCTCAAAGTGAAGCGTTCCAGTTTTTGCCCCTGATTGCTGCATGATAATCTTTTTCTGTCTCGGCACTGTCATCTTTCGAACAATCTCCTTGCCGTTTTTTGATCGCCAAAGACATTCAAGTTGTTCAATGTCGCCGACAGACATAGCAACTGTCGGAAGAATGGCGTGCATTTCCTTATACCAGTTTGCAAAGTTCAACTTGCTCATGCCATTTTCTGCTATGTCCTCTTCCAGGTCGATAGCGCTCATACGAGCAAGACGCGACTTGGTCTTCAAGGGCTGACATTCTGGGTGTCCACTACGCGATGGATGCGCGAGCTCTTGCACATACCTTTCAAGGAGCCACCACATTGTGCAAAATACTCGCAAGGGTCTGGTGCCCGCCTCGTATGCCATGATATCGTGCCATTTCTCTCCAACATGTATCATTAGAGATGTTGTAGGAGGCAGACGTATGCGGAAGGTACTACGAAGAGCTACGATGACGTTATAAATTTGGTCAAAGTGATTTTCCCAGCTTATATCCCGCTTGCTAGACTTAACCTTGACACCGACCCAAGTATAAATTCCTGAGAATGCATCATTTTCGACAAGTAGATCTTCGTCTGTCTCCACAACCCACTGGCTGTACGCAGTCATTGAAGAGACTGCCGCAGACTCGTTGTCCATTGCATTCAAATCTTCGCGCGTTGGGAATGGGGGCCCTAGATAAGTCCATGATGGAACGTGAGCTGTTCCACGTAGACAATGCAAGACAGCAGCCTTAACTACCTCTGAAATATGGGCATAATTAATGCCTTCTGGCACAGCTATGAGCTTCCTGGAATCATCTGGATGAGGATCATCTTTGCCAACAATTATAACGGGGATCAAGAATTGCAGTTCAACTCCATACGAGATCGGATAAAATTGGCTGTTCCCAATAAAAGGGAGATATTTGCGAGTAGCCTTAGTAAGACCCGACATTTTGGAGTACCCTACCTATGTAGTGAAGTAGAGTATAGATTTTCGATATGTTGGGCAGTAAGCTAACTACTAGACGTGAGATAATCCTTATTATAAATATATAAAATCTTCCAAGCTTGTGTTTGAATTTATCCAGGTGCTTATTAAATAAACAAAGAAGCATATTCTTGTTCTTTATAAGAAAATGAAATATAGCAAAGCCACCAGTTTTCAACAGTGCATTGTTATTAGGTACCTAGGCATTGTCATAAAACCAAGAAGTCTTCCATAGGCAGCCTTCTACGAAGGAGGTACTAAGAGCTAAAGAAAATTATAGTAAATGCGGTCACTATTAAAAACAAGTTGTACTTTACAAGAATTAAAACAATATAATATAAAATTATACAATGTTAAGAGGTAGGAGGTAGTTATTGTGACACTTTGACATGGTATCGTTAATCGAGATGCGTAGGTGAGTTCAGTACATTTGTCGAGAGTCAAGATCAGGGTTAGGGTTAGGGTTGACAACACTGTCTCGTACGACCTCATTCTGCGTTAACGCCTTTGCAATCCCAGCTCAACGCTATTTAGTCCACTTTGAACTATCTTTTTCTCAACTACATAAAATACTATGAGCTTAAGGATCCCGTGATCAATACCAAACCCTTCTGGCCTTTGCTTACTACCACATTGCCTTGCGGTCTGTGTTATTGTCTCAAGTCCCCACCAACCCAGACTGGAATACCAATTGTCAAACAAGGTTTTTAGTTAACTTGCGTTCATCCACTTAGCCACCTTGGGTTTGTTTCTATGATCACAGAAGTTAACTGTCTACGAAAAACGCCGTGAGACAAGCAATAGAATGGGCAGACTCCGTGACAGTGTACCTCTTTACACTCACGGTCCGGGTCCCTAGTGCTCCCAGGATATCTACCTATTAATCTCGAAGTGAAATCCATTTCAAGCAGCGAATCCGTGGTTAATACCGACCCCGTGAGCTGTTGTCGCGGAGCAGGTCGACGAGAGTGAATAGGTACACGGAAGTTTAATTTAATATTGCAACAGGGGCACTAGGTAGTAGGATCAAGGTAATTCTCAACGGCTGTCTTCTAAATACTACTGAACGGCGCTCAGTGCCCCTTATATATAGGTGTCTGGGCTTACATAGCCCCATTTTAAGCCTTAAAATGATCAAACCCTAACCCTAACCCTGAGACGTTAGAGACAAGGGTCATAAAGTACCTAGGTAATATATCCTGATATTCTGATAAATTAATACGAATAGAGCTTGGTTTGCTTAAAATAGACCTTTACACGATGATAGTCTCCTTATTCAAAGGGAACAATTGCTAGCCTTATCGTACCAAGGTACACATGTGAATGAGATAGGTGTGTACTCGCTGACTAAGCCCGTAACAGAGTACCTACATGTAATACTGACATACGCGCAAGACTGCACGGGACAAGAGTCGCCCACACTAGTAATCCATTTCACGATCTTTGGTACTAGTCCAGATGTAGAAGACGCTCTATTGCATATTACTATTCCGTCTAAGCTAGTGCACTCCACGGTTCCTCACGGGCCGGTCGCTAGTACGGTCAAGAAAAACTCCATTGCTCCCGAATGCACCCATTTGATAACCCTGAACTGGCACAAGATATTCCATATCCTTCAGTGGAGTTACAATTAGATAAGATCGATTGTTTGGGGGGCGGGGGGGGATGGGTGCCCTAGACCGAATGCTTCCAGGGAACAACGTCAGCTTTTGACTGGATATAGTCGCTGAAGCTCAGGCCGATTATATAAGCCGTATGAGTTTCACATCTTGACGTTTTAAACTGATGAGTGAGTATTATGAATCCCGAGAGCCTGGCTTATAAGATTTTCTCTTCCAAACTCGGAACCGTTCTATACGTATTTCCCCGTCGTCCTTCAAGCGGGACATGATTGTTAGCCTCGGTAGATAGAATATAATTAAAAGGGATAGTATGGACAAGATATTGACGGGAATGCCTACTATGTCCACAGTTTTCCTGTAGTGTACGTGAATATATCCGAATATCAGCTCATTTTGAGTCTGTGATCTGTGCCAGACACTGAACCTTGGCTAAATGTGAGTATTTAATGTCAAATCCTTTTTGGCCCTTTGCGAGTGGCACAGTCCGGTTGGTATATCGGTAGGGGTTAAATAGGGCGAGCATGATGGCGGGCTAGTTGGCAATGAACTCGGTGCGAATCTTGATCGTACCCTGATTGTCTGGCATAATGAAGCCGACCGTCCACCCACAAAATTCCTTTCCATTGATATCGGTATGTACTGATGACTTGGGCTCCGTTGAGGTGAATCGTACCCTCTTCTCGTCAGGCGGGAAGTTGGGATATAGAGGTGGGGTGGTTGGTTGACCGGACTCATCCAAAATGATACCGTGCTCTATCTCAATAACCCGTCGAGCTATCGCGTATATCTGGTCTACGCCCCACAAGTTCTCTCGCGGAACTCCAAGTAATGTCAGTAGGCGTAAAGCTTCGAGTCGCATACTCAAGTCGCGGCATTTCGTTGCGACGCCGTGGAGAATGGGCATAAAACCAGTTTCAAAGATAAACTGTGGATGGCGTTTGGTCGTCGGGAGACGAGACCCTTTGGGAATTGCGGAGTCGAGAACTAAGCATGCATCCAATATTCGCCGGAAGCCGTTGATATGCGAGTCGCAACACATCTCGTCAGGCTCGAAGGCCATATCCAACCAGATTCGACAGATTTCGTAGCGTACTGAGAGAATGACGTGTGACATCAATTGGAGGAAATCCGCCCCCAGGTTGTAGTTCTCGGTTAAAGGAGTAACTGGTAATGTCGAACCTCCGCCTAAGCTTTTGAATAAGGTCTCCCATTCGTCTAGGAGACATCTAACATTATCTCGTTCTGCTAGTCGTTCGGGCGGCACTCTCTGGTATCTTAAGTTCCCAAAACGGTATTGATCACCCCCTCGTATCACCTGTAAAGTCCGGCTCATTATGGTGTCCATCGCCAGCTGAGCATCAGTCCAAGTATTGAACGATATCGGAAGAGGTTGATCAAGAGATACTAGGTCAGGAAAGTCATGATGTCCGTGCCCGAAGAAAAATGGAAAGACGCTTAATCGCCTGAAAACAGGTACTAGGTGTTCCCTTGCCCAGGAGTAATTGACATGCTCTAATAGAGCAATGCCATGTTTGCAGTGTTTAATGGCGGCTTCTTTGTTGGACTGTAGGAATTCGATGCAGATGAAGAGAATGCAGACCAGGAGGACCAGGGGTTGGTTGTCGGTTGTTTTTAGCTCGCGGATAGCTGCATTGTAATGCTGCAGTGCAAGACTATTGTCTCTCAGTTGCACGCCGGAGTGGGCCGCTGATTCAGCCTGGAACTGTTCGTACAAGGAACTGATGGCGACAACGGAGTGCCTTACAGCGGGCTCAAAATTGCTGAATTGCATGACGAGATGGGTCCAGAAGTACGGATCAGTGGCACCCGATAGGAATTGGGCCGTTTTCTCGCAGAAGAATTGTAGTGATCTCAGCTCGTTTGGCTTATCAACACTCTGGAATAATTGACGCGGGCGGTGCCACAGCAGCCCAGGGGTCGGTGTAGAGGCATATCCGTCACAGGGGCGACCTGTATTGGTACAACGGTTGCAGTGCGGCTTTGCCTCATCGCACTTCACCTTGCGTGCTCTATTGAGTGTTAAACCGAATAATTGATTGGTTGGTACTTGGTAGGTGGTATGCTGAAGACATACTTGCAAGTCAAACAGCCTGTCCTCACTTTGCGACTTCCTTTCCTAGCCATGGATGAGGGCTACTTGGGAAAAGTTTGTCTGCAATTTCATAAAAGGTTCTAGTCCGAGGGGTCCGCTGAGACCGAGTTGCGTTCCAGTGTATCTGTTCCAAACGGAGTAATGAATATCGAATGAGTACTGGAACTAGTGCTTGAGATGTCGCCAACTTATGATAGATATCCTGACACGCGACTTTACCGGGAACTTCCAGCGGGGCTACAGGGGTCAAGTCCGAGCTGGCCAGTTATACCACGTCGACGGTGTGCCTCCGGCATATCGACAGATGAGATCTTTATAAGTCCTAAACTCTTGGCCAAGAGTAAGATCTAATTGAATAAAGCAAATAGTTCAATCCGGCTCTGCAAAGAAAAAAAAAACTTGATTTGCTACCGTTACGACCATGCAACACTATAAAATATTGCTGCCTACTCTCAGCTTGGCCGAACGGTCCTGGAGCCACGGGCGGTCTAGCTTCGCTCTAAGAGGTAACGTTAACGATTGGGTGCTCTACGGTACTTGAATTAGGAGGGATTTGCGCCGGGAAGCTTGTTTAGCTCTTCCAATTTAAGCCCACCAGGCCACTAGCAAAAGCCCTGCGCAGGTGCCTAGGTCCTAGAATAACATACCTTACTATATGACTACTACTTCCACGTGGTTATATTTACGATAAGATTCCAGCAGGACGGATTGGTGGGACCATCCCTTGTAGCGCCGATTCTTCGGTGCTGACTTGCATGGCATGGTTCAACTCTGACAGGTATTCAACTACAGGGACCGACTCAAGCTAGAACTCGAGGGCGGACTTCTACCAGTAAAGCGCCCCAACCATATCAACAATCTTCGACATCGGCGGCCCATTCTTCATAGATTTACATAATACCCTGTTAACGAGACCAAATTTAAACGTTCCGTTATAACTAGAAGTCGAAGAGACAGCAGAGCTATTATAGTGTTACACTACGACTGACGCCAACTGTAACAAGAAGGGAGGTGCGCATAGCTAACCACCTACACACTATCCTCATCATTGATATCTTGGGAAACCTGCCTCAGAGGATTGTCGCGGATCATACCTCGAATATAAAGAGTGGACAAGCACGTCTTAGGGTCGCCAAAGATCGCCTGCTCCTGCTCGTCGGTAATCGTATCGCGTTCCGCTCCAACCGGACAGAAAATGTACGACCAGTCACTTCCCGGTGGCGGGTTATCACGCATAATGTCGAGCACGTCGACCCAGGAGCCGCTCATCAAGTAAACAGTTTCCAAAACGACTTTGACTCGCGTCTGGAGTT
The DNA here is from genome assembly GCA_002120335.1 of Hypoxylon sp. EC38. Classification (NCBI taxonomy): domain Eukaryota; kingdom Fungi; phylum Ascomycota; class Sordariomycetes; order Xylariales; family Hypoxylaceae; genus Hypoxylon; species Hypoxylon sp. EC38. Next base: position 230,128 of record KZ111261.1, read on the forward strand.
TAGCATACAATTCTCTCAGCTCTTCGAAATGAAGCGGGCCCCGGAAAAAGACATAGCGAAGTCGCGGCCACGTTCTAGTCAAGAGGAGACTTCCGGCGCTCAAAGTAGGAACTTGTCCATTTGGCCACAAGAGACCCATGTCTATCCTGATGTCCTGGATGGAGTCCGTGTCTGTGCAGGCTTTTACGAAGCCCTGTAAGCACCTCAGACCTTCCTCGTCGTCGAATAGTTCATATACATTAGGATTCAGATCAAGGCCTGGTTCGAATGTGAAGCTAGTGAGCTGCCGCATAGCCGTTTTGAGGCCGTTAAGATTTTGGATACCGCCGGAAAGATGAGAATAATCCGTCATTGGTGCAATGCCGTAATTGACACCTGTTAATACGACTCCGGTCTCATGAATAGCCAGTGGAATCTGGCTGAGCAACTCGAATGGCACAATATCGATTTCCTGTTCCTGGGCATCCCTCCACTCCATCGGCCTAACAATATACTTGACGAGATCGTCGTTCTCAATCCCCTCAACGAGTAACAAACACTGTGGCTCGGGTACAGTATCACCGCCAGTTATATAAAGAGATCTGGCGATGGGCATTCTGGCCACCGCATCTGCTACTACCTGAAGGAAAGTGCCGTTGGTCCGTACCCGCTCCTGTTCGAGATAAGCTTGTCGATATTCCTCATGGGCGCGCTTAATGAGTCGTACGTTTCTTCTATCCTCACGGTCGAAGCTGCTATGCTCATTATTCCCGGCCAGCTTATTCCATGAATCCAAGATTCGTCTAGTTTTACTTATTATTCTTGCATATTCACTACCCTCGTATTCCCTAATATTTGGGATTGGCATGACTGTTTGTAATTCCCTAATGGAGCTCCTTACTCGCCGCCACTGGTAAGGGAGGAAGCATGAATGAAATTCGGTTGCTAAATCGAAGGCGAAGAACCTGAGTGACAGTATAACTGTCTGTATTCCTCGGGCAATCAAGGGATGGCGCGATATTTCATCTAGACGGGCCAGAGACGCTGAGTTCATGGAAACGGAAACAGCAGTGAGAAGAAGATGAGAGCTCTCATCACGGAACCTTCGGCACACCAACCGAATGACCTTGATATATTCCACACTGCTATCGGTGTGGTGGTTGACTCCCCATGGAAGGCCTTCTTCGTAGTATGGCGGGCCCTTCACGTATACGAAGATTTGTGCTAAAATCTCGTTTGGTAAGTCCAGAATATGGAGCGGCTTTCCATACTGGCTCTGGAGGGATGCCATCGCATGCCCTTAGATGCAGTTCCAAACCAGACGAGCAGATTTGAAATATATAAGTCGGATATTACAAGTCGAAATTGATGAAGAAACTTTGTGGACGGTCCAACTGTAACAATGGAGAAATCTGATAAGACTCCACACGGATCCAGTTCAATACATCCTAATGGGTTACCTCTATATTCTATATGTAGAAGCTCACCGCTAGTTCATAAAGGTGCCTACCTCGCGTAGTCTAATAAACGATAATAAAATTCCACAGAATTATCCAAACTTGGTTCATTACCTATGGGAGTTATGCATCGGCAAAGCTTCATACCCAACTATTAACCCATAGCAGCTGGGTATTCAGAATTACGTAAGCTACCACGAATTAAAGAGGGAATACAATGAGCTACGTGGAATCCGGACAGCGTTACATGGCCATGTCCCGTACGGAGAAAAACACCAATAACTAAAGCGACATGCTAGGCACCTACTTAAGCACTCAATTATTACTTGTCACTATGACTTCTTTATCAAGTCCTTTAGGAGGAACAGTATGCGAGGAGTCAGTGGTATAAAAGTGAGCTATCGTCTACTGGCTATCACTTTGTGCAGGACTTACTTCCAGGGCTCCACACTTCCTCTGGTAGTCGCTGATTTAAAGCATAAAGACGAACATTGCTATTATCCGAAACTTATTGCAATAGTATGCCGAACCGCTCTTTCAAGATGCTAGAATAACCTGAGAACAATGACGTACTACCCATCCACATTGATATAAAGGATCGTACGCTTGGTAGTCTTTGGTATCCTGTGTTGATATAAATAAATGGTACTTTGAGCTCACATCCCCATAGGTACCTACGTACATAGCCTGAAGTCCAGTATTCCAATGCACCCTGAAGATATCTATGGGCAAGCAGTAGAAGAAATTTTGTAGGTCTCGATTTTCACCATCTGGCAAGTCACGCCGTATAACCCGCCTTTTTATACGGCGTCTTTGAGCCAGGTAGATCTAACCATGGGTAGATGATCGATTGCAATACTTTTGCTCATGATAGGATAATTGGGTTGGGTACCAACCAAGCGGAAAGGAAAGGGGTTAATACGCAGGTGACTCAAGCCTTGCACGAATCCTAACACAAATGGCGGACCACGACATAGACATGGTAGATACCGACATACCAATGATGGACTACGATACAACAGTCCCAGTCAGGGGTTTAATAGCGGCATATTCAGGCAGTTATTCATCTCCAGCAATGATGCAATCCCCAATGGAAGGATTGTCCGGTACTAACCACCATGTGTCGATCCCGAGTCGCTACCATCTTCCAATTAACATCCAACCTCTAAAACGTAAATGCGACATCTCCGAGGATCACTCAGGGCAAAAGAAGAAGCAAAAACGGAAACTTTTTCAAGTTCCTCCAGTTCTTGTTTCGAAAGTCCTTTCATATGCCATGGACGCACATCCTACCTGTGTATTCGATCTCTTGGTACCTGATTGGCATCTTTGCCAGAGAAAATTCCGCCGCGTCGAAAGGCAAATGGAGGTATCGAGAATTGTGACTTACACACGAAGTAGCGATAGCGAAGCAAGTAGTTTCAGGGTAAATTTTGATCACGACGATAGCGACCACGTTTTCCTGCCCACAAAATCCTTCGATTATCGTATCTTAAGACTTGGCCTATTCTATGGTAATGAAGCCATCAGGGCGTTTTCCAAAGAAAGCGTTCAGGTTTTCAAATTCTCGACGGACGCAATTCCCGACAATATCACGGAAGAATCCTTCTTGGAGCCTCTGGTAAATGTGTTCCCGATTCGCGGACGGCGAACAGTAGACATCCTCCCGTACGATGACGAGATAACTCCTCGACCGAAGAGAAAGACTCCTGGTGGCGAGACTTACATCTTTAAGCTTCTACGACATATCGTAATCCATTCGCCGTTGAGGCTGATGTATGCTGATGCTCGGAGAATAGTAGATCCCGACACCCAGATTAGCGATGCCAATCTCGAAGCCCTTGATATGGATATTGACTTTGATCGCGCCTCGTCCTTGTGGTTATCTTGGTCGCAGATGCCTATGCTCGAAAGCGTCCTTCTGGATCTTCGGGTTTATAGTCACGACACGAACACTTGGCGGGGAATTGTCAGTAAAGAGGATGTAATAAGACGGGCACAAGAAATGTGCCGCTGTCTAAGGTTAAAATTGCTTGTTATTGCCGGCTTACAGAGCTATAGCTTCAAAGTGAGCTATCGGTGTTATACAGTCCAACGCATCGAGGAGGATGATGAGATAGATGGTGAACCAAATTGGTTTAAGCTTTTCATGGGTGCTCTACGACCAGGGGGGAAACTGATCCTCGTTGATCGTTTGGCAGACATAAGATTAAGCTAGTAGGATTTTAGTATCTCCATATACGACCCAGGCTTAGCCACTGAGATAGAGCTTTCGGATGATTGTATTGATGTCTGTTATCCTAGCTCTATAAGGTGGATGAACAACGCGTGAAGCGGTGAAATTACTGGAGAATTACTAGCCTTAAGAGCTTTAGTAGAAGCTGGTCACATCCATACGTCGCACTTGTATGCATCTCTAGGGGCATCCATCGTCGATTTTCAACTAAGAGGAAGAGGAGGACAAGGTGTATGCAGCTATCAGTAATATTGGGATAACTACCTAAAGTGATTAATTCAATCGATATCTCTTCATATGAACTTGGACTTTTTGTTCATCTTAATGGTATTCAAGTGAGAAATAGCTCCTTAGGGTTAAAAAATCTTATTTTATAATGTCTACCTGACATTAGGCCTTTAATACCTATGATGATTCTTCGGTGTGCTTGGGTAGTCATGATTCAGGTTACCTAAGATATTCTTCATTTCAATATACCTCTAGTTAAATACCTATTTAAGAGGAAATCCTACCGGGTTAGCAAAAGCAAGGGAATTCGGAATGCCTCAGCCGACGGCGAAATAACGTCTTCCTTCGAGGACGTTGCTTCCAGTCTTTCATTTAAAATCCCAAGGTCCCTTTCGAGTTATTTTTTGAAATGATTGAATTTAAATAATTCCTCTGTCTTTCTAGCGGGAAACTCGTCTTTCTCTCTTTCAGCGTACCTTTAGTATTCAATAAATTCGCTTACTTAATTGGCCGCTGACTCAGCACGACGATGGATCAACTCACTTCAATTCTCCCTCCGACACTGGGAGGTTACCTACCTTACTACTTGCTCTATGTGAGTTCGCAGTCGGCTTATCTCTTCTGCTGCTAGAGCCGGACTAACGCAGGATCCCGCCTTAGGATGGTCTCGCTGCAGCAATCCACGCCGTCGTGTGCTACGTAAGCAGTCCCACGGTAGCGCTGGCGCCTTTTAAGGGGCCCGAAGCCCCTCCTCCGCATCCCGTGCTAGCGCACGTATACGCCATCAAGAACTTCTACACAAGCACTGTCAGGATCTACGCCGCATATTGCATCACAAACCCTCAATTATATGATCTTGCCGCCTTGACCTTTGTCGGAGTGCTCTTCCTGTATATTACCGAAGTGTTCGTGTACAAAACTGTGGGATTACGGGAAGCAAGTTTCCCCTATGTGATCGCGGGTAGTGGCCTTGTTTGGATGGTTTTGCAGCGGGATTGGTATCTATCGCAGTGACACGATCACACAGAGGGTCAGTGCGCACACCGATAGGGCGGTCACCGTAGGTTCGGAACACGACTGTTTAGAACGGAGATATCGGATATCTACCTGCTAGGCATCTAGTTACTAAAGGCGAAATTTTATGTGAATCATACGTATTGTGAAAAGATCAGCACGACTTAGACCTGATTGAGGCAGTTTCGACCTTCTTAAGGGTTTTTGGAACACTATATACCTACGTAGGTAGGATCACAGACATCTTTCACTGACTCATTTTGCGAATGTTTGGCTCCTCGAATCATATTTCCTCGCTATCGTTCACAAGATGCTTCAGTTGGTCACAGCTTCGAGGTAGTGTTGCATTGTCTCACGTGGCTTCACCTAGTGTTTGGTGCCACCACACTGCTCGGGCGAGGGAGGGTGAATTGCCACCCAATTAGGTATCCAAGGCGACGTACGATGGAGTTTCTAAATGCACGTATTCAGGCGCTAAAAGCCGGCCCTGAAGGAATCTTACACTCTAATGGGCTCCCCGGCTTACGCGTGCCCCGCAGACGCCCGAGAATATGATAGGGGGTGATGAGTGATCTTAGCACTTTTTTTTTTTCAAGAGCCTCACTATTCATGATTCGAGAGAGCCCCCAAGTTGTCCAAGTGTCGCTATTGTCTCGTCTATCTCATTGTTCTATTCGTTCGTAGAAATTGAACCACTCTAGTTGTGCCACATACAACTCGCTCGTAGCTATATGAATACGATGGCTCCAGCGATCCATTTTTAATTTTATCCCATTTTAATCACCGGCAACTTTTTACCATGTTCTCGCGCTGGTCATTTACTACGACAAATCGCAACGGGGAGTTTTCAAGCCACCACAAGGACGGGCGCAGGCATCGCTCGCGCCCTCGCGACCCCGTCCGGGAAAGGAAAAGGATAGACCTCTTCGACCTTGACTCCACTATAACGGGGCGGGATCCCCTAAATATCGGAATTAAGGAAACCTGGAAGCTTGGCCACGTAGCCGAGAAACTAAGGAAGCACTATCCGGACGGGGACCAAGAAATTTCGGAAGACGCCGAAATACGATTCTTCTGGGTCGACAAGCCCCTGGAAGGGGACGATATCCCTAAAGGGGCTTCTTCTTTGCTTTACCGGGTTTTGGGGGAGAAAGATGACGGCGCAGTACGTCTCGTATGGCGAGGAGCCAACCTGAAGCTCCGGAAACACCAGTTAGATGCCATCACCCGAGAGATTGCAGCGGGGCGATCTGTAGGGAGTATACGCGAAACCACCTTGAATCTCCTACGGGCCTCTAATGAGAAAAAGGGGCTCCTCCTCCGCGATGCCAACCAAATCGTGGTTGAAGCAGCCGGTGGCCTGAGAGAGGGCCCGTTACAGGGCAATAACTGGGAAGCGCGTAAAGTGCAGGCATGGCTCTGCAGGTATCTGATTATCGATGTAAGACCGCCCGACGACTACTTCGTTCTACGAGGCTTTAATGAGCAATACGTTTGGCATAAACCACATCATAACTCCCGTGGTTATGCAGACGTATCCAGGCTCAAAAACTGGCTGAAGGATGAGGTTCTAACGTCAATCTACCACCGCAAATCGCACCGGCGCGGTATCGAGGCTGAGGATATCAAATTGGCTTGCCGGGGTAAACCAATAAGGAAACACAATCACATCCGTCCCGGCGAGACTATCGACTTTGAAGTGCCCCGTAGCGTAGAGGATAAGTTCATCCGCGCTGAGGCTTGGCTCGTCCCTCTCTCAGAGGAATGTATTGTATGCAGCGACGAGAAGAGAGTCTCGGAAATGCCAAATAGACGCCGGATCACGGCGGCCTGTGAGCATAATTCCAACATGTGCAAGGAGTGTGTCGGAACCTGGATAGCTTCAAGCCTGGACACTGTTACCTGGGATCGCCTGAAGTGTCCTGAGTGTCCTCAGCTCCTCAAATATGAGAACGTCAGAGCCTTTGCGACCCGAGAAATATTTGAGAGATACGACACGCTAGCCATGAAGGCTCTCCTTTCGAGTATTCCAGACTTCATGTGGTGTCTTAATCCCCGCTGCAACTCCGGCCAAATCCATCCTGCAGGCTGCGCCCGGGCAAAATGCTACGCTTGCAAGCGATATCTCTGTGTACGACATAACGTGCCTTGGCATAAAGGAGAGACCTGCGAGGAATATGAACGGCGCGCTCGCAGGCAGAGAAGAAATGACAAAGCATCCGAGGAACACGTCAAGGAAATCGCCAAGCCCTGCCCAGGGTGTAACAAAAACGTCCATAAATATACAGGATGTGACCATGTGACCTGTAAGTCCCCATTACCCCTTTTAAACAGTGGAAGAGCCTTTTAACTAATAAGAAACTTGAAGGTATTTGTGGTCACGAGTGGTGCTGGTTGTGCTTCGGCCGGTATTACCGCGACGAGCATGATTTCCTACAGTGCCACCACAAGCGGGAATGTCGATATCACGACAACCCGCCGAACTACGAAGGAGGCAGGGCCTTCATGCCATTCCTCAATATGGCCGGTCCGCCACCCCCCGCACCACCGCCGATCTTCCCTGGTGGGCCGCCGAGGCCGCGTAGAGTAGATGCGGCCGCCCAGGCTGGACCTAGAGACCGCCCGCCTCGTGCCCCCCTAGCAAACGAGGAGCTGTTTGGGTTCCTCCTCAGGCGCCAGATGCATCGGAACCCCTTCGATCCTAATATAAACGTCAATATGGTACGAGCCGGCCAGCCGAATTTTATGGGCCCTGACTTCTTAGAGGATGCGCTCCTCTTCAATCTCGGGCATTTGATGCAACGTGCCGAGCGCGATAGATAGGCGAGGAATATAGTCATATAACACTATACGACTCACAGAGAGTCTTATATACGGTCTTTGGGAGGGATTTTGAGTATACCAAGGGCATTTACAGTGCTAGATGGGCCGCACACGTTTCTAGCATGGTGGCTTGGGTTCATTTGACAGATACCTAACCTTCAAGCCGATGTGTTACTTCTGATATTACATGGTATATGACCCTTCTCAGATGTTTTAGGATAGTTTCATATATATATATATATATATAGGTATATATGATACATTAAGACTGATAGCAACAAGGTCCAAGATGAGAGACAATTCACTTTGTTAAATGATGGTGTCATCATACATCCTATTTCTGTGGTATATTTTATAGATCCTTACCACGAGAACAGCTTCATGACCAACATTAGTCTCTTCTTTCTTTTTGGAGCTGCAACTTGATGGTATGCGGCTTCAATTAGTTCACTCATGCCTTTTGTTCTTGTTGGGGATCTCACATATTGAATCCATGGACAAGAACAAGAGCGTTAGGAGACTCCCTATTTCTATTACAAAAATCATTATATCAATTCCTATGTGATGCTTCAGTATATTAAAATGAGTAGCCGATACTCCTTTTCCTAATATTCCTACCCAGTCCTAACTTTAGGTAAGATTCCCTTTTGTGATACTAGATTTACGGGGTAAGCCTCCCAACTGGTACCCCTACAACTTATTTTCAGTTGTATAGCTTTGGTACCACTTCTCACTTCTCCCTGAAAGGCCCCATTGCCTTGGTATATACTCCATCGGACATATCATTTGAGGTGCCGATATGTCGCCATCGAGATCAAGGGGCTTCCTAGGTGTCCATGCGAAGGGCGGACCGGCCATCTTGAAGCCTCTGTTGATATACGTATCTTGAGGGTATTTTCCCGATTTATCCTCAGCTTCTTTAAGTAATTTAATCAGTTGGCGATAAACTCTGACGTTACCCTTACTATAGAAGGCCAATGCCCGGAAGACGTTGTCTTCGGGCGACTCTTGTAAAGCTTCGGCGTCGCCTTTCTCCTGGGTCTCTAAACGCTCCAACTCGTTTTCATAGAGGCCTATGAACTTATCATTTGGTCGGCCTTCTACAAATATTAGGATCTTTATGCCTAGACCGTCCGCTATTTGCTTTATGTGGTTAATTAGCTCGGTCTCGAATCCACAGCCTCTGGCAGCGGCGCGAACGCAGATCTTATTAACAACTGAATTTAAATCAAGTTAGTGTGATATTCGCATCGTAATAAAGCATTTGATACTCACGTATGAACTTATCTGTTATAAACGAGGGATTCGATTTCCTCAGGCGTTCCAAAAACGGTTGAGCCGAAATCCGGTTCTCTTCAAGGGTCAAGGACCTCTTGCCCTCAGCCCACACGATCGCCATCGGGCTCGGCATATTCCACTGGAAGGATACCCATCCAACGTACCTCTTGACTCCGTTATTATTCTTAAAAAGAAGTTGGTACTGTGTACCCGGTTTGTTAATTGCGACCTCGTGTTTCTGCAGGATTCTCTCGAGGTCTCCCTGTCTGTACACGCACGGGTGGGATCGTAATTCGATTTCAGCGATGACACGGACTCGCTCAGGGGTCCCTTTCTCAAAGGCTAACGCCATCTTCCTTTTTCTTACGATTACTGCGCTCATAAATGTGCAAAATATTTCAAGTATTAGCGCCTCGGGTGACTGAGTAGGTACTCAATGTCTAGAGAAGGAAGATTTAGATTTACCTCAATGCTAGCGCTTTAATACCGAAGTGCGTTAAATATTTATATTGGTTAAGAAAGATAATTTAGCTTTAGCCATGGTGATTAAAGAAATTACAACCACCTACCTTCCTAGTCCTTGATCTTCTAGTAAAGGACACACAATCAACCTGGAAAACAAGGCCCTTGTCCATCCCTGAGAACAAAGCCCTGTGACTCAGCTTATTGTAAATTCAAAGCACCTAGGTAACTAGCAGGTACGATGAATTTTATATTGCGCGAAACATTACATGGAGTATTACATAGAGGGCTTTTAACCTTTCTAGCCTGTCAAGACACGCATGGCCCCATCGAAAGGTTTCAGGGGGCAGCCCACTACAAGCCAGCGTCACCAGTATACCAGCGCATTGAAAGCTTCATTCTCCTATGGTGCATGGTAATCATGTAAGTCACTGTCCCGCCTCAGTAGTATTGGCATTGGGACTTCAGTGATCATCATTCCGCAAATATTTCCATCTTACTGCTGAGTAGTGGCCTCCGAAACAGTGTTCTGAATTGATGAGTCGCGTAGCATTGGTCGTTGTCAGGTTGGGGGCCAATATTAGGCAGTATGCTGAAAACAATGGCTTGGCCCCCTTTATCTAAATGGTACTTCTGGCCCCCTTCGCAATATTTTCATAACATAAACCGGTCCTATTTCGTTGTCTTAAACGGTCCTAGAGTTATTATCTATGTGTATGTATCCTATGTACTAACATCAACCCAAATGTCAAAGTACAGAAAACAGGACATAGTAGCTAGCCTTGCGGGTACATGCAACTATCAACCGGTTCAGAGAAGTATTCCTCCTCGCAGTCAAAAGCTATCCATGCATCGTATTCCGTTACGCTTCTATTATACATGCCAACTTGGAGGGTAGGCTGTGCTCCCGTTTTCGTAAATCATAACGTCGATTTTGGGTACCTCCCTGCTGAGCCTAATAGAGGGCTCTTGTCACACGGGGACAGGAGCCGGTGAAAGAGTATGGTAGGATCGGCTGCCAAGAATGAGTTGGAAGAAACCTATTGGAGTGTTGGGAGTCAGGCGATAGCTGATTATATGCAACCTGTACCAACACGAGGATGTTAGGTATGCCTGAGGCCAGAATGTAACGTACCTAGGTACAAATAGGAGCATATAGGTCTACTTAAACTCCCCTTCTCAGAAAGAAGAAGGACCTTTTGACCCCAAGAGAATTATTAGCTGAATCAAGAACAACTGTTCCACACCCTACACAGCCCTTGTCACAGCTCTATAGCCGTTCCACTAAGCTTCCCCAGGTGAGGCAACCTGAATAAAGCTCATCATGGCCTTGTAAGGACTGGTAGGGTTGCGAACAGCCTCACCCAGACCAGTCATTTAGACATAGAAAAAGGATAATCTCTACTACGGAAGACCCAAGACAAATTGATCTTCTCGGTAACAAATTCAAGTCTACCATAATAACTACCTACCCATTCTATGAGATTCAACGCTAGTTATGTCAGCCGCAGACACTCTATGTATAGGTCGCTCTTTCACCGCAACACCAGGAGCCATTCCTATTCCCTCCAATCTCCAATCCAGTAAGCCCTTGCATTCTAAGCCTTTCCGTAACCATTCCGTCTAGGTTAGGGGATTTGGATCGATTTCAGTTTGTCTTTAAACATGATAAGATTATTTTCTCGGGTTCCTCCTGCGAAAATCTGAGAATACTAAGTCAGAAATAGGTAGATGACCCTAGTAAATACCTACATGTAGGTAAGTAGTGAGAAACCTACAGGTTCAATGATTTCCTTGTAGCGCTCACGAATTTCCTTCATGTTCTCGATGTATTCGTTGTACCGCGTCTCAAAACGCTTCTCGTCGTCTGCCCCGTCTCTTCTGCGGCCCAGGAATCGACTTCGCGCGGTTTCATACGGGCACTCTAGTACGATAACCTTCAGTGGCTTGCAGATCTAGATAAGATGCTATATTAGTATGCTTTGTTCTTTTACACTCTTTGAACACATCTGTCCGTCTTCTAATGGACTTGCCTTATCCTCGAATGCCAGTGCTTGCCCCATACTGCGCGGGAACCCATCGACCAACAGAACAGAGTTGAAGGCGCTAGGTTTGGTGACTTTGTAGCCGATCCAATCTTCGAGAACTGGTATCAGAACATCATGTGGTAACAGTGTGTTGGTTGCCATATGATCACGGATCGTGTTGAGATCAAGGTTCCCTTTCTTGTAGCGCAAGTCAGTTGCGCAGAGATCGCGCAGATGGTCGCCCACTGAAAGGTGATTACAGACAAAGCGATCGCCAAATATCTTGGGTTCCTCGAGGACCGATTTGCAGAGAGTACCTTTGCCTGACCCAGGAGGTCCAAGAACGAAGATGATGACAGGGGGGCGCGATTCAGAAGTGTTTTCCTTGTCAGATGCCATGTTGGATTATCTGGTGATGTTCTACAGTTTCTTGTAATAAGGCTTAGCTCTCATCAAGCTCTGCCGCGAGAGACCATGAGGGCATATATACAGGAACTGAGTGCTTTTATCCCAGGTAGCGACGAAGTGAATCTCGTCGTTTCCCCACAATTAAACCAGATTCTTAATTTGCTTTGACTTTCCATAGCTTGTTTTGACCAGATAGCGCTTTCCTCTACTAGCCAACCAAATACAGAGACACCGTTTGATCGATATGTAACAGCCTTGCTGAGAATTTTCAGGGATACATATACCCCTATTTCGATGTAGAACCTACCTAGCAGTAAGGCTAGAGATCACCGCAAGGCTCTCCAGATGTAGTCATACCCAGTCCATAGAGTATGAATAGGTACTGGGTGTGTATCTACAGCACTGGGAACCCAAGAACTCCGCCACAGTTAGTACCTAACCTAGTTACATGTAAGAGGCAGTCACAACCTCCAATCCAACTTCTCAGGGGCTGATGACTAATCAAAATGAATCCCTGGATTGCTTGATGTCGGCAAACAAATCGGGGAAGCAGAATATCTAACTTAATTTATCTCAGCGCACGCATTGGTGGGTCACAGATCGGAGCCAACCTTGATTCTTTGTTCACACGCATCTTTCTTTGTGGATTGTATGACCGGGCGTATGCGACTTCCCGCAATGGGCGGCAGGTAGGTGGGGATCAGAGCAAACAGCTCATCATGACGACCAAAAAAAACTGTATTATATGGAGTCGTCATTATTTCTGTACATTTGTAAATGAAATCGGCTAAGGAAGTTGAAGGCCAACAAGCTTCTATGTTGGTATTTGGTGTCGTTGGAGAAAAGCGAGTGGAGGAAGTGTAAGGGTGCTAGGCTTCATTCTATTCCAACTATCTTCATAAAAACGTATTGGCTGGCTTTTTGTATCACAGTAGTTACGCGGAAGCTCGCAGCGCGCATATGCAACCGCCCGAAAGTCCCGCGGGAGTCCCGCGTTGTAACCGATGAAGTACAGATATATGACCGGCGTTTTGAGGGTGTAAAGGTTGGTTTGTGGGTCCAGCCCAATAAAATGATATAGGCCCGACAAGCGCCGTATCCTTCAAAAATATCTAGATTTACCTCTGTCCATTACAGATATCTCTCTGTTTTACCTCCCGAAACATTGAAGAATTGAAAGGAAGACAATACCAATTATGTTGCTGAATCTCATGTTCTTGAGTTGGACTTTTCCTGGTGCGACTCTTTGGGTTGGTACCATTTGGGTAGGAATCTACCTCGTGTACTATTGGAGGCACCGCAGCAGTGACGCGGTGAAGCCAGTCTCGGTCAGTTTTCATTTCACACGGAAATGCAACCTAGAATGCGCATTCTGCTTCCATACCGAGAAGACTTCCTATGTAGCTAGCGAACACGATATGAAGAATGGACTCCGCCTACTTAGCGAAGCCGGCATGCGCAAGATCAACTTTGCTGGTGGTGAGCCGTTCCTTTACCCGAAAAGGCTGGCTATGCTCTGCCGTTTCTGCAAGGAGGACCTTGGCCTCGAAAGTGTCAGCATAATAACGAATGGAACACATGTTACCAGGGAGTGGATGGAGCAGTATGGCCAGTGGGTTGACGTCATGGGTGTCAGTTGTGACAGCTTCAACGAGGAAACGAACAAGGTTATCGGCCGCGGCACCGGAAAGAACGTTGAGCAACTATTTCGCATCCGCGACTGGTGCCGCCAGCTAGGCATCAAATTCAAGCTTAACACCGTAGTGTGTACACATAATTGGGAGGAGGACATGGCGGGCATAGTAGGGGAACTTGACCCATTCCGGTGGAAGGTCTTCCAAGTGCTATACGTGGAAGGGGAAAATGACGCGGAGGAGAAGGACACCCGGCTTGATAAACGCAAGCGGAACGCTAGGAAGCTCCTTATCTCAGACGAGCAATTCCAGACGTTCTGTGATAAGCACCGGCATCTCAAATGTTTTGTCCCCGAGCCGAATTCACTTATGGCATCGAGCTATCTCCTTGTCGACGAGTACCTCTGCTTCTTAGATAAGGGCGAGGGTGTTGAGAAGCAATCACGGTCGATCCTGGAAGTCGGAGTGCAAAAGGCACTCAGTGAGGTGCGCTGGGATCAAGATGCCTTTAAACAGCGAGGTGGATTATATGAGTGGACGAAGGATGTTGTCGAAGGGATGGAGGGTGGTTGCGGTTCAGGGGATAAGATGAAGACACTGTTGGATTGGTGAGTGGGGGGTTGGCGGGGTTGGCGGGGTAGGCCAGGGGTGCTAGGGTCTAGGTATGGTAGATTGTGCACTAACCCAGCCCTAGAGAATTGGAACGGGAAAGCATTCATGGATGAAAAGAGCCGCACTAGCTGCCCCTTACAGCCCTATTACAGGGCTTGATGATACTCATTTCATGTTGTTGTTTAACACTTCCTGTCCTTTATAGTAGGTTTCATTCCTCAATGAATGATAATATAGTTCCTCGAATTGAATTAAATGGAGCCCAACGAAGAATCAGCAAGTAGCTCGGAATTTGAAAATTTTTTAAGACACCACCTGTTAAAAACGCTCCGAGGATAGCCTCACAAACAAACATTTTCCCTTAAGCAAAATCCATACAACCACATGTCAATATCTACTACACATAAACGCTTTCTTTAGACACCTTGTGATCCGAACATTGCCTGTGTATTACCACAAAGGTACCTAGTAGGTATCTGCATCCGATCCGTGCAACACTGTGTTTCGGTTTGACCACCTACATATGTAGAGCCACAAGTCCAGAAAAAACTATTTATTTCGTGTGAGTTCAAGAGCCGCGTCGAGTTTTGAGTTTTAATCTCAAATCTCAAAGCAAGAAAAGAACTGTTAACTAATCCTCATGTCGTCCAGCGGGTTACAAGAGGACCAGATGGCTTTGAAAGCTACGGCTTCGATGCTCAAGCGTATCGTATCCAATGTCGAGGTCGAGCGCAAGTTCAATCCGGGACCAAAGTTTGCATCTCTTCTCGCAAGTAGCACCCGGACTTCGACTCAAGGACAGCATCAAGAACACATCAATCACGATGAACGACTTCCCTTCTCTGTCATCAACCATCCAGGACAGCTTATCCGCGACACGTATTATGACACAAAGGACGATCACCTCTGCACTCTAGGCCTATGGGTTCGCCAACGCAACATTAATATTCTCCCTCTCAACTCTACTCTACCAATTACCGACCACAAAGACAACACGGAGTGGAACGCGAAAGTCCGACTTGGCGGCCATTTCCGCAACTCACAATTTGTCGAATACGACGGAAAGAAGAAGGTCTCTGAAGAGGTCCTCCGCATCACCAACTCGAAGATGAGACTCGAGGACTTGCAAGTAGCCTCAGATCTGCAGTCACGCCGGACGGAATGGGAGGTTTTACGTCTGGCCGACGGAAAGGCGCCCTCGGCGAAAATGACAATCGTCGTGGACGAGGTCACCGAGGCCGGCAAGGAGAATGTCGACGAATCCGCTTTCAACCACACTATTGGAGAAGTGGAGTTGTTTCAGGAGTTCGTGACCGAGGAGAAAGACGACGCGGAGCATGAGGCGCTCAGAAAGGAGATCGCTGTGCAGAGAATGAAGGAGCTCGAGGAGTTTATGCTCGCACATCCGGATATTTTCTCCACGGACCCGAAGCCGATTGGCAAGCTCTCGGCATACGAGACGTGGCGGACTTTGCGCGGCCAGTCTTGAAAATGTCAGACCCCACGCTGCCGACTACGATATCGGGAACGGCTCGTCTTTTATTTCATTTTAATCCTGTTTCCGACGCTG
This sequence comes from Hypoxylon sp. EC38, assembly GCA_002120335.1. NCBI lineage: Eukaryota > Fungi > Ascomycota > Sordariomycetes > Xylariales > Hypoxylaceae > Hypoxylon > Hypoxylon sp. EC38. The sequence continues at coordinate 245,856 of KZ111261.1, forward strand.
GCTACAAGGCGTTCTTTCTGCTCGTCTTTCCCAATACACCCTGGTATGACGCCGTGGTCCTTCGTTGCGCAGTAGATGACGCCCACGCATTTCGACTTTCTTTTTCCGCTTACTATCACCAATATCTAAAATTATTAATAAACCTACTTCTTTAATAATCCGTCCCTAGTGATATAATAACCACCGACACTTTCCATTTTCGCAACTCCCGACGTGTTTCAATTTAGATTGCTGCCATCTATTACACATTCTTAGTTTATTTTGCTACTCTCGTTGAAAAGGAAATGTTATGTTGTCGGACATGATCGTACACAATAACGACGAAATCGCCCAAGCGGTAAATCAATTGCTGTAGTACCTACTGAAACCCACTATACTTTGCCGATGTCTCACTATATTTTAGTATTTACAGGGGAGTATAGGTGCCGTGAATTATTGGAATCCTACGTTGTAGCACACACACCTATTTAGCGAAGCGTTTTAGCCACTAATTTGCCTTGGTCGCTAGCTCACACTACGAGCCAGTATTGATATCATGAGTTTCCCTTCTCAATGTCGATTTTGACCTCCTACTTGAGGTGCAATAAGGAAGTATATGTGACTAAATCCTGAGCCCCTCATTTCCCCTCTAGAATCCGCCATCAGGTCTTATAATATGGGGTATAGATAGGCCTAGAGGACAGTCTATTAGGTAGGTGGTAGCTAATCTAAGGACTTGGCGAGATCCTCCACCATCGCAATTGGCTACGTCCGATGTCGTCACCCTAAAGGCGCGTGGTGGATATCGATTACCAACCATTCCGACTTTTTCTCCTGCGGCGAGCCCCGTCGGTTACCGGGGCTCGCAATGTATTTCAATTTCACTGTCGTCCCCTTTCCCACAGTGGAATATATCTTGGTCTCTCATACATCTATCCCACGGAAGCGAGGTTCACGATGGATGAAACCCAACCCTTACTGCAAGATGCTCATCTAGTATACGTCGAAAGAGAGGATGATCCCTCAAGTAAGGACATTGTCGATTTCGATCCCAATGGCGATGCGGAAAATCCTATGGAATGGCCCAACGCCTATAAATGGGGCATAGTAGCCCTGCTCGCCTTCATGGCCTTCACAGTGTATGTTCCCGAGTCTAGTCCAGGGTTTGGATTTAGCATGCTAATTCTTCGCCGCAGAACATTCACATGTATCTCCGTTGTGCCTGTCGCAAACCGTATCGTAAAGGATCTTGATCATGGCCACTCCAGTAAATCTGCGAGTGTGCTTTTGGTGACAATCTGGGAACTTGGCGAAGCCGCTGGTCCCCTGCTCATTGCGCCGCTGTCGGAAGTATTTGGCCGCTACCCCGTCATGAATGTTGCAAACGTTCTTTTTATCCTCGCGACAGTTTTGGCGGCATTGTCTCGAAGTACGACGCTTTTCATTGCTGCGAGAACTTTAACAGGACTAGCCGTGGCGTCGAATGTCTTGAATCCCGCCATTGTCGGCGACATATTCGCATCGGAACAGAGGGGCTCCGCAATGAGCTTGATTCAGCTTGCACCGCTGATCGGCGGCGCTATCGGACCTACGATCAGCGGAGCCATCGCCGAAACGATGGGTTGGCGGAAAGCAATGTGGATGAGCGTGATTTTGGCCACTGCATGCGAGGTAGCTTTCCTCACTTGCTTCCGGGAGACGTACAAAGTCCCTATTCTAAGACGAAAGGCGGCGAGACTTCGGCGCGAGACCGGTAATCCGGCGTTGCGAACGGTATTCGACACCGAGAATGGTTCGAAATCCGGAAAGATATGGGGTGCGATTGTTCGCCCCTTTACGGTGTTAGCGGGCTCGGGCGTCTTACAGGTGTTATCTCTATTCGGCTCTATTATTTTCACGTACTTTTACATCTTGGCCACTACGCTACCTGAGATCGTAGAGACGAGATACAATTTCTCCCCTGCTGCTGCGGGGTTGGCAATGATCAGCTTTAGTAAGCCAGCCCCTTGAGCGCTGTTCAGAACTCATCATGCTAACCCCGTGTAGGTATTGGATCCGCTCTCAGCGTGGCAATCTGCAATTCAACGCTGGACAGGATTTATGTTAAACTCCGTGATTCCCACAAGGGCGCAGGCCAGCCGGAATACAGGCTGCCGCTAGTGATTATCGGAGGCTTTACCATGCCCTTCATCACCGCATGGTATGGATGGATTACTCAAACTCACGGCTCTGTGTTCCTACTCCTGTTTTCTGTTGGCGCAATAGGTGTAGCACTCATGCTAGGGTTCCTACCGCTCTACGCGTATGTCGTGGACGCCTTTGGGCTCTACGCTGCTTCCGCTATGACGGCGGTGATCGTCACGAGGTGTCTGGCAGGAACTTTCCTACCACTTGCCGTAGGAGCGCTCATCAGTAAGTTCGGCTACGGTATAGGAGTGTCGATATTCGCAGGCACCAGTCTTCTTTTAATCCCAATCCCTATTCTGGTTCTTAGGTACGGGAAGAAATGGCGGCAGAAGTCCAAATACACTAGAGATGAGTAGATAATTCGACCTCCCTGGCAGCATAAGCGAAGAATTATTATCGCCCGTTTAGATATAGATCATTTCTGCGATATAGAAGCCTCCATTACTAGAGTAACCCTGAAGTATGAGGGAAACTAGCCTCGAGGTCAATCTGGAAGACCCCGGTTTGACTGGAGATAAGTCAGAGGTTCCAAGTTGCTGTAGAAAAACCAAACGCCAGTCTTGGGTTGCGCTATCTATTAATGACCTAGTGCTTAGGGTCGATACCATGTATTATTCAAGTGTAGGGGAGCATCTCGCATGGGTTGTGTCGACCGTCTACCTAGATATATTAGTAATGGAAATAGCACCCTGTTACCACACCAAATCAATGTGCATTTCAAGCCAATTCCTCGCAATACTAACCCCTGGGGCGAAATACTAGATAAGGCCCATCATTATAGGCACCAAAAACGTCATAAATCTGGAATTCATCCTCTCTATCTCTCCTATCCGTCCTTCCAGTAGTTCCTCCTCCAACCTTACCCAACTGTCCAGGGGCTGGCTCGAAATTAAAATACCACAAGGTTTTAGCTAGGACGAGACTAAGCTCGGCGTAAGCTAGGGGCTTTCCTGCACAGCTGCGAGGCCCAATTGAGAACGGAGTAAACGCTGCTCGGGCAAGGTTATTCTCCTCCAGCCATCTCTCGGGTCGAAACGTGAAGGGGCTCGGGAAGTATTTCTCATTATGGTGGAGGGCGTAGATGTTAACGCCAACCAACGTACCCGGAGGTATCGTATGGCCATCTATTATTAGCGGCTGGCTTTGGTCGCCGCTAGGACCCTGTTCCCGCCATAAAGTTGTTGAAGAAGGGGAGGCCATGCGGAGAGACTCGTCTATACACGCTCGAAGATAGCGACAGCTCGCAAGCTGCCGACCGGTCTTGATTTCCTCGGCTGACGTAAAGGTAGACCTGATTTCCGCCGCAAGCTTCTGGTAGCAACTGGGATTGCGCGATAGATAGAAGAATGCCCCGGCGAGCGCCGTCCCCGTAGTATCACCCCCTATAATGCCATCAAGGGTTTAGGACGAATCGAAGGTGCGTAAGCATAAGCAAATAGGTACGTACCGGCACCAAAGAAAAACACAGCTTCAGGCCAAAGGTCACTTCTTCGAACATCCTTCAAGTCCGTCTCCAGCTTTGGGGCAACGAAAGATAAAAGATCGCGTTTAGCGTCAACTGGTTGAGCAAGGCGTGTAGTAATCATCTTCTCCACAGTGGCAAGAAGGCGCGCTCGCATACCATTTGGAATAAGCGACGCGAGAATGTCTAGGCGGAGGTGTATAAGAAACGGGAATTGCATGCACAGGTTAATGCGAAAATTCGAAAACATTATTGCCTTCGTCAAGAAGCGATGTTCTTCACCAGTCTGGAGCTTGAGATCGTAACCAAAGCCCAGTTGTCCGATGATATCCAAGCCGAGATGGCGACTGGTAGGTGTCATGTTAACTGGGATTGAGGTTTCAGACGCTCGTAGGAGGACTTTGAGAAACCTGTCTATCTGCTCTAGTAAAGTAGGCTCAAATTGTCGAAGCGAATGGTCGGAAAGGGCTTGACCCACAAGCCTTCGTTTCATTCGATGCATAGTCTTATCTCTGGAGTTAAAGACATTATATTTATCTGGCTGGACTTGTGATGCCTGGTAGATAGAAGCCTTGACCAGTTGGTCATTCTGGTAGATATCTCTCTCAAGTTCAGTCTCAAAGTCATAGTATCGTCTTGCTATAAGGACACTTACCCCGTAAAGCCGTGGCAGTGTTAAATACCAATTTATTTGGGCCTTGCCTTATGACAGGACCTGAACAATCTGTCAGACTTTCAACGTTTATCTACATGTGGTTGATCCCTTCCCCATACCGTACTGGAGATGGTCATGGTACGTCTTCAAGTGTAAACGGCGAGCCGCCGCAAAATAGCCGGCATACGCATCTGAGAGCTTAGCAGCAAGTGGACCGGGGTACTTGCGAAGTGGATGGAAAAGTAGGCGATAGATGAATAGGATCAAGAGCTAAAAAAAAGAATGATTCCCGTCTATGTTAGCAAAGTGAAGTTAGCTGGAGAGGAATGACATGCTTCTTACGGAGAGGCAGAACGTGGAACTCGCATATCCAACGAAGGTATTAAGCGTGGCCATGATTAAACGTTATACTATATGGGTATAACTTTATCTTAGGAAAAGAATGAGGGGACAGAGAAGATACCTAGGTATCGGTCTATGCCTCTTCGGAGTTTCGCGCATTATTGTGGTACTAATGTTGCAACCCATATATTCGAATATTAAAGTGGAAAAGTGTATTTCCAAGAAGAGCTGAAAGGGGGGTCTAAAATCTTACAAGAATATACAAATCAAAGTTAGACCGCGTAGACCAATAGGAACTAATTGGGAGACGATGTTGGCTGTTACATATGTAGTTAGAAGTTGATAGACTGTTGTTGGAAGTTGGCGGATACGGTTAGAAGCTGACTTCAATCTACTAAGCAATAACACGTGGCGAAGGTCATCCCATTTCAAAATGAACAGCTCAGTAACGAACTAGATAAGAAGCAGCCTTCCGGCGAATTATTTGGCTGCGCATATGATCACATCATGAGCTATTTCAGCCAAGTCGGATCTGAGTTATCAGTTTATGCAAGTCGTTCGCCGATGACGAACTCTAATAAGAGAACTTCATTATAGCTATCTAAGGTGGCGCCAATATGTAGTAAGATATTACTTTTTCTAAATTTCTCATGCCTGGTACAAGCTCTATCATAGTTGAGTTTACTCTACAAAAAGGTCACTTCACAAGAGAAGTAACATATGGCTAGTTCATAAATTTATATTGACTTCAACACGCCCTAGTCGGACTGTAATTCTTTATATTTCGTAGGTTAGAAGGTATGTTATTATAGTATTTATCCCTTGCGACTCTGTGATAAATTCCGAGGGATTATTTACTTTTTATGTAGTTATCACATGGTGCTTGAGCCTATTGATGATGAAAGGTATGAGTAACCTCGAAAAATAGAGCCTGCTCCGTGTGCCCCTAATCCGGCAACACTTGCAAAACTAAGCGTTATATATTTCATTATATGGTATATATTTGCCGTTTCCTGTACGGATGTGCCTATGCAAGTCATGACGCAGAACCTTTGACTAAATATGTTTGGCATATGGGCTGGAATAGCAAGGTTTACAAACGACAAACATAGTCTTATGTTGTGTTTGGAAATTCTTACTATTGAAGACAGTATTCTATATAATACACTTCTCTCCCCGAGCTGTAAGATACGTCATGATCCCTAAATTGAAGTTACTTATTTTATATGATAGTGTCTACGACTCCACAGCGAGAGACCTATGGTAAAGTCAGTTGTTGTTGACACTTACACGACATAAGACACAGTAGACATCGAATTTAGAGAGATACACTAGTACAAAGGATCTACAGACATAGAAAAGGTTTCTGGTCTACCACCCTTTAATTCCTAACGAAGACACAGACAACGCCATAATATTATTTCGCAACTGCTGAGAGATATAGCGGTAGATCGTCATCGGGGCGGATGTGGTCCGTGCGCCTTATGACTACATTACTACTTCAATAATACCTCCTGGTAAGGTCTCTATTAGTGACTTAGATACAACTCAGGGTCTTGCCTCCAACACATAAAATCCTAGGAAATTACTCTTAAAAGCCATAAGCTTTGACTTGCTCCACGTTTCTTGTTCCATCCTCGATCACCCTTCAGGTTTGGCTAACAAATCGGAAACCTCGTGTCTAATGCGGGTACCCGTCCTGCCATCTAACCTTCTACCACAACATCTCGGGATCATACACGCAGCAAGCCTCCTTATTCTTGTTGACCTCGAAGAAAATTCTTCCAGAACTGCATAGTAGTTCTCCCCTTAGTCTCACTTGTATCGTTTGAAGCTTTTCCCTTGTCTACATCCACGTCAATCTCTTTCCTTCCCCTCAGTGGCTCACATAGCAGCGACTGAGCAATATCATCATGGGTGGTCTTGCATTTTCATCAGGCGAAAGCCCCCTCTACACACCACGAATGTCTCGTGCTGTGTATGAGCATGTGATCAAAAACTGTCAGGCCAAGCTCCGAGAGTTGTTTGTAGGAATTGCCAGTCCGATTCAAGGGCCGGCAAAAAAGGACTTCGGAGACGTGGACATCTTCGTTGTGTGGGACAAAAAATCTGTCCTTCCATCACCCAAGGTTGACAAGCTGGTCTCATCACTCTCACCATCAGCCCACGACCCCCTAGAAGCTGCGGTACGTCTTCTTGGCGCTGAGCGCTATGTCAAGGAACAGGCGAACGCCACCATCGCCATCCCCTGGCCCGAAGATCTACCTCAAGAAGTAAAGAAGGAGGATGCGAAAACACCTCGATATATCCAAGTCGACCTCCACCTTTGCGACTCCCTCGAACACCTTCAATGGATGCTATTCAAGCAGGCCCACGGTGATCTATGGAGCATTCTCGGAAGCATAATCCGTCCATACGGCCTCACCATGGACGAGGTCGGCTTGTACATACGCATTCCCGAGATCGAGAGCCTGAACAAGAAGCAAGCCAAGATCCTCCTTAGTTCCGAACCCACGCAGATTCTCAAATTCCTGGGTCTCAAGCATAGCGGCAAGGAGTGGGAAGAACCCTTTGCGTCAGTAAAGGAGCTATTCGAGTACGTAGCCACCTGCCGACTCTTCTGGGTGCGTCCCGAGGGCGGCGATGTCGACAAGAACAAGCTCAAGTCCAACGACCGCCGACGCATGAACTACCGCCCCATCTTCAAAAAATGGGTCGAAGAGTTCCTCCCAGCATGTCGAGAGGCCGGTCGCTTCACGAAACAGATAGCGACGCGGGACTCAGTGCGCAAAGAAGCGTTCAAGTCCTTCCCCGGCGCGCAGCGCGCCTACGAAGCCCGACTCCTCTCGTGGCGCAAGGAGCGGCAGCAGCAGACGCTGTGGAACGGCGTCATCAAAGCTGCCATTCCGGAGCCTCTAGCGGCTGAATTGAAAACGCTGGGCAATGCACATTGGCGAAGCGTTCTAGCGCACGCGTTGAAGAAGGTGATCATGCAAGATGATTATCACCTGCTCTCGGGTCGACCGCCTGCGCCTTTTCGTGACGCGGATGGGATATATGATGAGCAGCGGGTGAGACAATTCGTTGTCGATAATTGGTGGGATGTTGGGCGTGCTGCCTGGAATGAGAACCAGGAGAAGTACGCGAGGCGAGTGGCTGAGAAGGGGACGAAGCATTAGGAATCCGATTGCAATAATTCAAGGGAGGCCGCTATGCAGGAGGGACATGAGGAGAATCTGAAGAATTGAGTCTATTTGGAGTCTGCGTGTTCACGTCCGGTATGTCCTTCTAGTGAGTGGATTTTAAAGGCCGGCAAAAGGGTTACACGGGGTATTAGGGCAGATTTTCAAGGTTAATTAAGGCGTTCACAGAATTTGGCGTGATACCCGGCAAGGGGTTCTATGCTGTATTTTGTACAGCTCCTTGACTTGTCATATCAGAGCTTACTCAATGAATTTGATAATTCCTAGAAGGTTGTTTAATTAGGTGCGGAATGTCAATCGACCCAGAACACACCGATGACCAACTCCCAGTCGGAGAGATGCTGACGTAATGCATTTTAGCTATACAACAAAATCTACAGCTTGAAATCTGCGTTTGTCTTCTCCCATCCCTGTTGCGACGGTGGCTTCGAAGCCACTCGTTCCGCTAGTTTGACTTTGAGGCTCTTGTGTCTGTCCGTGCAAAGTTCGTACATAGTTGTCAGGTTAAAGAGAAGCGTGTGAGAGGTCTGGCCCGCATCAACTAGGCCCTCTAAAATATCCCTTGCCTTTAAATCATTAGTATTGACGTGGACAAGAGTGTCGCTACACTAGCTAGACACTTACCTCGGGCATTCTTCCAGTGTAGAGAAGACAGACAGCCAGATTCACCCCGACCATCTCATCGTGTATGCCATTCTCCTCCATCGAGTCTCTCAATGCCTGCCACTGCTGGAGCGCAGACTCGTACTCGCCGTCTGCCATGTCAGCTAAGGCATTCACAATGCGCTCGTCGGTTGAGTTGCCCTTTCCCTCTTTAACCCTGACACAGCGTCGTGCTGCTTCGACATCGCCTAGATGTAGCCAAAGAAGAGCGCGACTCATAGCTAGTCTCCCTTGCCCGTCGCCATCAACCTTAAAGGGCTGGTGCCCATCTCCCAGCGTAGCAAGGTGCTCGGCGGCACCAGCCAGGTCATCCATCTCGATAAGCGCACCCGCGACCTTAATGCCCAATTCAGAGAGCCGATGTTTCCAGAGCTCAGCTGCAGAATGATCATGTGCCTTCCCAGCCAGCACGATCTGTGCGCGGGCCTCGCGGGCTAACTCATAGTAACTCATGACGGCACGTCGCGGATCCCCAAATCCGATAGCTTGCAGCCGAACGCCCAGAACGCGCAGTTCCCAGGGGACGAGGTGCGCTCCAGTCAGGGGGTCTAAGTAAAAAGCCGAGTTAAGGTCCTCGAGGGCTTTCGATTCCTGCGCGGCGAGTGAAGTCGCGTCGATGAGGCACAGGCACGCTAATCGCGTGTACAGTAGCTCGAAGACGCGCGCATGATCCGTGGGGTCTACGGGAGGGTGCGCCGCGGCTGTGGTGGCGGATACGGGGCTGCTGGTTAGTGCTTGGACGGCAGCGATGGCCGCCGCACGAAAGTGGCCATGATTCAGGAGCTCCGGGATAGGGGTCTCTGGTGCAGGCTGCCTAGAAGGGTTACGGAAGGGGGCTGGGATGGAGAGTGGTGAAAGCTGGTGGTAGATCTCGGGTCGGAGGAGGAATGAGAAGTCCTTGGATGTTATCGGTGCACTTGATATAGCTGGTGACCTAGGTACGGGTGATGAGCGAGCTGCGGAAAGGCTTGTCCGTGGACTCGCCTGTTGACTACTGCTGAAACGGGCTGCTTGAGATGTGATGGGCGACGTTATGGAAGCTCTGTGACCTTAAAGTGAGCTGTTATTGCAAGCAAATCCAGGCATGACTAAGCTTACTCATCTGCGTCGAGCGGCCCTTTTGTCGACGATCTTGGCCGAGAGGCTATAGATCGGAACACGTTAGTAAAAGACATTATGATTTCATGTCTACCGATTCTTCGAGAAAAAAACATGCAACGTAGTAGAAAAGGGACATAGGAGAATCATCATGGCGTGGGGGTTACCGCTTTCCAATAGGTTAAAGACGGTAGCCTTTACATTGCATTGGAAGCTGCCATTGTATGTACATAGCCTATCGTCTCTTCTGAACGCCAAAATTCATTGAAGATATTGTCCTATTTTCACTCCAATAAAATTAATTAGAAAAAGAAGAAATCGGAGTTCAACTCACGTCTTGCTCCAGATTTATTCCTTGCATGTCCTTTCGGAGGATTTCTTTGTATTGACTGGTCCATGGCTCGAGATCTTTAGATAGAAGCCTACGTCACATTGGGATTGGGATGTCGCGATGATAAGACGTTCAAACTGTATATTCGGATAGACCTCGGTAAATTCTTATTTTGAACTTTTAATTGTACAAATACGTACATGTAGATAAGACCTACGCGTAGGTGGATGAATCCCGTTCTAAAGCCGATGGTTGAAACATCGAAGTTCCCATTGCTCCACCGTCGGTACATTCTGCCGTAATACAATTGCATAAGCCCCACTTAGCTCCCATTCACCCCGGACCATTTGATGATAATCCGCCAACGCGCCAATTCTTAAAAAACCATGATGATTTGACCCACTCTTAACAGGGGTACGCTATAATTATAGGGCGTATACCGCTATAAGGCCACTATACGGTAGTGGGCTTTAGCGCATATACCTTCTGTAATATTTTAACCAATTAAATCGCGAGCTTCGCGAATGACACATACACACACACACACACCACTGTCTATTCAACTGTCTATTCAACTGTCTATTCAACTGTCTATTCAACTGTCTATTCAACTGTCTATTCAACTGTCTATTCAACTGTCAGTATGTGTGTCTAATTGATTAGTTGACTGACTGACTGACTGACTAACTGACTGACTGACTAACTGACTGACTGACTAACTGACTGACTGACGAAGGTACTGATAGTTGATAGTTGATTTAATTGGTCAACTTACTGTAGGTAGCTATAATTACAGTGGTCTTATAGCAGTATACGCCCTATAATTATAGCGTACCCCTGTTAAAAGTGGGTTAAATCATCATGGTTTTTTAAGAATTGGCGCGTTGGCGGATTATCATCACCTGGTCCGGGGTGCCCATTCCCAGTCCACGAGGCGCGGGTCCCGCCGCAGCGGTCCTGGAAGATAATTGATCCACCATGTACTTTTTTTCTTGTGATTGATCAATTAGGTAAATCACACCGGGAGCACGATCACAGCAGTTCCATTAGCTACTCCAGGAAAGTAGATTGCGCATCTTCGAGATCTCGGCAGATACGCCTCCTACCGGTCTCTCCCTACCTCTTCAGGCCGCCATTGACAGCACCCACCAATACGAGACGAAGGCGATTCTGTACTCGACGAGGAAGACGAGCGATCTCCTAGGCGGGAGGTAACTCAGGCGGACAACAAGGAGGCCCCAGAGTTGATTTTCTGGAAGAGGGGGCCGAGTGCTTCGAGGGATTAGGATTGCGAAGACGAGCTACCTAGAATCCGAATCTAGACGGTAGCGAGAACTGCGATTTCCGCGACGACGATAACAGCACTGGTGACCAGAATATAGGCGACTCTGGAGAGTTTGTCCTAACGCTTAGACACGATGTTTACACCTACAATTTGCAGCCTCTTCACGAGGCTCCCAACGACCAGTTCATTTTCCGGACTCTTCCCTTGCTCGCGTCTCGTAGCATCAACACAGACTGCCGCTGTAGCAGCAATAGCGTCTCGATCGATACATACCACGGCCCCGCAAAATGCCAGGGCCCAGGGGAAAGGCACCAAGAAGAAGCGCAGAAAGGGGAAGGGCGAGGGTCCCGACCCCCGAATCGTGAACCTGAAGGCTTCGATGCCTCGAGCTGTTCCGGCTCCCCTGAGATTTGCGCGCAATCGCGCGCTCCGCCATTGGACTATTCACCGCGCCTGGCTATTGTACCAGCGCAAGGAACGGGAGAGGGAGCAACACGAGTTAGAACGGTATGTTTACCTGCCTTGCGCCGTGCTACGAGGCTATAATGACTAGTTTAAATTTACTGACACACCGCGTGCAGAATGTACCAGTCGATGCACAATGCCTGCGAGGAACTACGCAAGACAAGTGGACCCGGCACGCGAGACGAGGGATACTTGTACCGCGTGGCCATGGAAAAGAAGGGGGTATACGGACACAACAGCATTCCAATTGAATACACGAGGCCGCAGACCGAAACGCCGGCTCGCGAGCCTTGGAATCACGGTTGGACGCGATG
>KZ111261.1:257939-498274 GCA_002120335.1 Hypoxylon sp. EC38
TTCGCCGTCAAAAATCTGCGGATTTCTGGTCTATGTAGAAACTCCTTGTACTATAGAATTATCTCCAGCATTCACAAGGACTAGAAAGACATCCGGATCAATGGCATTATTACGTGATTTCTTCGTTCTGCATACACTACAAATTGCATGTTTTTGTTCTCGCCGTATTTTTCTATACCAAGATCGCCACCTAGTCTTGGCGTCCCAAGATATGGAAAGCAGAATTGTCCAGATCATTCGATCATCTACATGTAATTGCCGAGGGCTGCCGTCGGGATGCAGATGCCTTATTAGGTAGGTAGGTATTAGATAGATCTCCGATTTGTTTGCTTTCAAGCGGACTAGCGACAGTAGTGACGGTAAGAACGCAAGTAAATTGATCAGGGTGGAGAAATAGGTAGTGAGTAGTGCAGAAGCATTGGAAGAGGAAAAAAACGTTGGGAATCCTTGGTTGAAACCCCAGTGCACATGCTTCACTTTTTCTATGTTGGAAGCAAACTGTTATTAGTACAGAAATGTGTTTGTTGATTTGCTTCTTGCTTCTTCTTTCTCCCTATTATCCAATTATTTCTCACAAGAGACAAACCCCTTGGAAGCTTCAGGATCGCTCCACTAATCAGTTCATTCAGTCTGTTCCAACCTAGATAGACGGGATGTTTTTCGTAGTTCAATCGTGGGTGAGCGAGGGTAAGATGTTGCGCTAGATCTGTTCGACACTGTCGATGATGGATATAGATGATAGTGATGCTGAGTATGTAGATAGTAGGTTCTTGCCAAGAGTTCGTCTCTCCGTCTGGTAGATTGCTGTAGATATCAACCCCCTATTCCGCTGGCTTTTGGCACGCAAACTCCTCGCAATGCCTTCTCTTCCTCCTTGTCTCTTCTTCTTCGTTCTTCTCATATGTCAAGACGACAAAAGAAAATATTCGGAATATCATTGCCGCCAAACTCCACAATTTACACCCTTTTGACTGTCCCCGGGGAGATCCGTTTCGTCCTGTTCCCGATGTATGCCCCTGCGGTGCTGGCTCATAGTATGGCTCATAATATGACACAGCAACCACCGCCTTCACCTCTCTCAAAGGTAAGTAGGGCTGCGCGGGTAGCAGCTTCGAAGACGTCGTCGACGCCCTCGCCGCTAAGACTCGAGCACTCGAGGTACTTGCGCGCGCCTATTTCCTGCGCGGCCTGTTCTCCTTGCCGCTCCGTCACAAACTTGAGACTCTTCTTGCGCATTTCCTCGATTGCTACGGGGTCATCCCGAAGATCTTTTTTCAGACCTACTAGGATGATAGGGACGCCTGGACACCGCTCTGTTGCTTCTTCTATCCACTGTATCTCCTGTTAGCTAGAGTTCTTTTTCTCGGTTCCTGCTTGTTGCCAGTTGAAAGCGGTAATAGAATGGCATGTCCAACCTTGTGCTTTACGTTGTCAAGCGAATCCGGCGATTCGATCGAGAACCCTATTAGTAGTACGTGCGCCTTCGAGTATGCGAGCGGCCGCAGTCGTTCGTAGTCTTCTTGTCCTGCCGTATCCCATAATGCTAATTGCACCGACTTGCCGTCTACTCTGCAATCTGTGACGTAGTTTTCAAATACGGTTGGGATCTGACAAGGGGAGCGTTCGTTAGTCCATCGGCCTCGTAGTAGGACTATGATTAAATTTTGCTTACGTAGTGCTATATCCAAATTGTTAGCAAATACATGCAACCAAAGGGTTAAGGGGAAGGGGGTCGGGAGGAAAGTGAACGTACGGTTGGGAAGTAACCTAGGGTGAAGACACTCAGTAAAGAGGTCTTGCCGCAAGCTCCATCGCCAATGATGACTAGTTTCCTAATAGCGGTATTAGTAATGCGTAGTGCGTACAGGTAAGCGTAGCAGTGGAAGGCGATGCGCAGGGTTCGCGAGAGGTGGTCGTGCTTCCATATGGCGGGCTAGAATGATCACGAGTCTTGTAGGGGGTGACGCCGTGGGGGTGGTGATGATTCGAAGGTACCCGAAGGGGGATCGACGGCCGAATTGAACATACCTACGAATGACATTCTGCGGATTCGAACTCGCCATTGCTCGACGCGAAATATGCCAATCCCGAGGTCTTGCCTGTTCTCGTCGTCTGCTATCGTCGTCGGAACAAAGTTCTTAGACTCGTTTTACGTTTAGAACTGGATTAGTGAGGGATCGAGAGCTCGTTGCTGCTGTCCCCAGCTCGGTGAGTTGTCACCGCGTGGTGGATTATGGTATGTAAGCGCAGATAGGCTCCGGTGACCAAAGGTTGACGTGAGTTTAAGTTGCTTAGACAGGGCTTCGGGTCTTCGCGTTGAGCGCTAATAAGGAATAAACCGTCGTCGATGTAGGTGTTTTCAAATTTCCGGAGTTGAGATATTACTTCTCTTTTAATTCTTCCTTTTCGATCCTAATTTTTTTACTTTCTTCTGAGAGATTCTGACGGTTAAGATATGTTTGGGTTAGAAAAATTGTCGAATACGAACGGCCTGCGCAAAGGCCTAGACAGGGCCGGGTTTCGCGGTAGAATTTAAAGCCTCCGTTAAAGGATTCAGTTCTTGGTACGTGTTAGTAGCCCCTGTAACTTGGGATTCAGCTTTAAAAATGAAGGGATGTAATTGGTCGGGATCAACACCAGACTTAATCAGTTGCGAAACTGCCCAGCTGTATTAAACAAATATAGCAGCTCCAGGAAACCTAGCAAGTACAAGATAGGTAGGGAATTGTGTTTGATCCCTTTGCTCAATTTATATACATAATTTTTTTCTCATCATTCATAGCCGAGCAAACTTGCTCAAATGCTTAAATGGTATTACTTTCACTTAACACTGCATGCTGAGCTGATGTAAAAGCTGCGAGATACCGCCACTAAGCTGTAGCCATGCTAACCCCCGAAAGACTTGCTACGTTACAAGGTGCTGGCACGATGAGATAGATTCTCTTGTAGCTGTGCCACAGCATCAGATAGTCAAGAAGGGCATTCGTAAATGTACCTAATTGAGCTACAAGTACGATTGGTCTGATATAACTTGATATGGGCTGACGAACACCAATGGATACATGACTGAGTTGGCCGCCAGACAGCACAAGATCGCGAACTATGGGGGAGCCAGTCGGCGTCGAGAAAAGGAGCGTGAGACTTTCTTCGTTCTTCGGCCAGTTAAGAAACTACAAATCTCATACATAATAAGGACGGATGTTGCGGGGTTCATCTGATGATTGAGGTGGACCTAATAATACGCAACTTGTCTCCTTGCCGAATATACTAGCTGAATCTCGCAGCTTTTGATAGCCTATATCAATAGATAGAGAGTTTCAGGCTATCGATTCGACAACTTCGAGGGACTGAGGGATCAAATCGAGTTAGCTCATGGAGCTGACCGCTTCCGGGTTGACACGCTTGGCTGATTAAGATCGCCCAACGGGCTGCAGGTCTCAGCGTAGAAAAAAATGGGTAGTGTGTGTTTCTACTGCATACTCCCCCATCCTAACCCACTATAAAATACTATCATAGTATATGTCATACCGCACACTTGTGAGGAGATCATGGGGAAACATCGAGCCTGCCGCATCGGCTTAATATGATTGGGCCCGTAGCAACTAATAGCGTCAGTACTTCCCGATGCTGTGTTTTAACAACTCGTGTCCAATATACCAGCCGGTTGACCAGTCATTGTGATGTAGTACTATGATAATGTGCGTGTTTGCTTGACGATATTCGTACGGTAGTAACGGTTGTGAACCGATTCTACTGACCAAATTCGCAGAAGATAGACAGGGCGCACAGGGCCATGGAGCATTCGGTCCGGGATCAGTAAGAACAAAAGTATTCTGTTGCAAGGCGTGGAGCAATACTGAAACCATCCATTTGTTTGGGGGTTACTAGGAAAATGTAATTCCTTCCGCGCAGCACTCGATAGACTTGGGGAGGAATGTGTTGTGAGGCTTGGATCCCGTTCCTAGCTGCAATGGACATCCTGAAGTGAACTAACTGCATCCCTAGATCCCCAGAATAGGTAAACACTAGACGTAATATCTTTCTCCTTGATAGACGGCTGTTCTTATAGCCGGTCGAACCTCGCCAATTTTTTATTCATTACTCCAATATCGTTCAGAGACGTGGATGGACTTCCGAAGTACCAGAACTATAAACTGATAGTGAATGACGAATAATACATCATCTCAAGTACGCTTATACGAATGAGCACTCGTTTAGTATTGTCCAATAGTTGTGGCATCGAGTGTGGATTCCAGAGTGGGAGAATAGATGTTCCCCAGAGGTTGGCAATAATAAGGTAGGATCAACTCGAGCCATCAAGGGGTTATTTGTATTGGTCAGAATTGGTCTTGCTCATTTGCTGAGTTTCGGGCTGCCTCAACTTTTCTGAACGGGGGGTGGAGGGGTATTGAAGGTCATGTGACTATTGCACTATCCAGACAGCTGCCACATTACGTACCTATACTTATCGCTGTTCACGCCGGCAAAACTGGGGCTGATGAAGGTGAGGCTGTGTGGAGTTGGTTGAACCTGCCTTACCTAAGGCTTTCGCGACAACCGATCCAATAGCAAGTGTACGTACCACAAGGCCAAAGTAAGCTATGTATGTACTTTGAGATTGTACCTGCCTACACTGAGATTTCGACGTCTTTTGGTGGAAAGTGGAAAAGCCAGACGCAATAAACGCCAACATCAAAATCTCGCCGACCATAGCGAATTTAACCAACAAACAACTTCACCACGGCCACCAGCCACCACTCCGACTGCCAAACGGCTTGTACCCTAGCATAATTACCTGGTCAAGGCAGAGATAACACCATACAGTAAATTGCGGCGTCTGCTTCGGGTTCGGACTGTCGCCAATTTACCAAGTTGGAGAGGGGCAACAACCGCGAATTCAACTTCACCAAACAAAGCACATCTGCTCATCTAGCCATTAATCGTACTTACAATTTGAGTCGTCTTGTTGAATCTGCCTCTAGGAAAACGTGTCGCCCATTTCCGAGCTCTTCGGCCTGGAGTTTCTCCTAGTGATTAATCGCACATGACTCCGTACACCTTCGCGTCATAAACCTCCCTTTAGCAAGAATGCCTGCGAAAAACAATAACCGACAGCCGGCCACACAGGCTCCTGCATCATCTGCACCGAAGGCTACAGCCAAGTACACGAATAAGGATGGAACCAAGTATATTTCCGTTCCCAAGTCTTCTGCCTCTACTCCACCCGCTCAACCGTCGCCCACCACGACGTCATCCTCTAGAGGAGGCGCTCCTACTAATCCCCAAGCTGCCGTCGATGTACCCCCTGCGCAGCCGGTAAATCGTAAGAAGCAAAAACGACGAGCGAAAGCTGCTGCAAAGGCTGCTGCTGAGCAAGCAGAAGCCGCTGCGAATGGACTTCCTAGTCCAGCTTCCACCAGTAGTGCGCCTTTACCCGCCGCAGCAGAGTCGCAGAGACAAGATGTACACAACTCCCGGAATAGCATACCAAGTGAGGCCCATCCGTCTCATAATCATAATCACGATCACAATGGGGAAGACTGGGGAGACGAAACTGAAAGTGATGACGGCCACCACGACGACTTTGGCCAACCTTCCAATGGATCGACGCGGAAGTCTAAGAAATCTAAGAAAAAGAAGAAGAAGGGATCGAGCGAGGAATCTGCAACACCCAATCCCTCTGGCATATCCAAAGAGAAGATATGGAACACCTCTGGCCCAGAGGAGCGAGAACGGATAAAGCAATTCTGGCTTGGTCTGGGAGAAGACGAACGGAAATCTTTGGTCAAGGTCGAAAAAGATGCTGTCCTCAAGAAGATGAAGGAACAGCAAAAGCATACATGCAGCTGTTCTGTCTGCGGGCGCAAAAGAACTGCGATCGAGGAAGAATTGGAAGGCCTCTACGATGCTTACTATCAGGAGCTCGAGTCGTTTGCTAATCAGCCTCATAACCACCCAAACGCGCCTCCTATGTTCTCTCCCAAGAGATTCGGCCAGATGAGTGGACTACATCCTCCCGGAGCCCTACCATCTCGATATTCAAACCATCACCCTTCCCACGGTCGCATAGTGGAACACGTAGACAATGACGAGGACGAGGAAGAGGATGTCGAGGACTATAGCGACGTCGACGGACTAGATGAAGAGGAGGATGAAGATGAACCCGAGGAGATTTCTCGTGATACCTATCCTAATGATTTTTTCAATTTCGGTCAAAGTCTCACCGTCAAAGGTAAGTTGCATTCCATCCACCAATTCATACGTGTGTCCAACGTGTTTGAATAACATGTTCTAGGCGGAATTCTTACTGTAGCAGACGACTTACTCAAGAACGATGGCAAGAAGTTCATTGAGATGATGGAACAGCTAGCGGAGCGTAGGATGGCCCGCGAGGAGGATGCTAAGGATCACTACGCAGGGGGATATGGCCACGGCGTGAATGGCGCCTCACTACCTAACCCTCATAATCATCCCCCTCCCGAGGACGATGACTTCGAAGACGATGAGGAGGAGGAGGAGGATTATGATAGTCAGGACGAGGAAGATTACGAGGAGGAAGAGGTATCTAGTAAAAATCTAATTCGGACGCGCCTTTCGCTGATATTCTATATAGGACACTATGACCGAGGAGCAACGTATGGAAGAGGGCCGTCGGATGTTCCAAATCTTTGCTGCGCGTATGTTTGAGCAAAGAGTATTAACCGCATACCGAGAGAAGGTCGCCAGAGAACGGCAAGAGAAACTCCTCGAAGAGCTGGAGCAGGAGAAGACGGAGGAGAGCCAACGAAAAGCCAAAAAGGCCAAGGAAGCTCAAAAGCGAAAAGATAAGGCAGCACAGAAAAAGCAGGCGCAGCTCGAAGAGAAAGCAAGGCGAGATGCTGCCAAAGCGGCAGAAGATGCAGCCCGATTAGCAGAAGAGACGAGGAAACAGGAAGAAGCTCGACTCAAGGCCGAAGAGAGGCGAAAGAAGAAGGATGCACAGAAAAAGGCCGAAGAAGAGGAGCGGTTAAGAAAGGAGCAAGAGCGCCAGCGACGAGCTCAAGAGCAAAAGGAGAAGCAGCTTGAACTAGAGCGGAAGGCTCGTGAAGCAAAGGAGCGCGAGAAAAAGCTGAAGGAAGAGCAACGGCGCAAGGAGCAAGAAGCCCGCGAGCTCAAGGAACGTGAGACTCGAGAAAGGAGAGAGAAGCATGAGAAGGACAAGAGGGAGAAGGAATTAAGAGCGGCTCAGGCCAAGGCTGACCGTGACGCCAAGGAAAAGTCAAAGCAAGAGGAAAAGGAAAAGGCGACAACAAAAGCTGCGACACCTGTGGCGCCCATCCCAACGCAGCCGGCAAAGAAACAGCCTCCTATCTCAGTTCCTGCGCTTCCTCACCAGCCCACGAATCATCCGTCGCCACAAATCGCCATTGCGACCCCTGCTCTACCGAAAGCACCAACTCCCATAAAGCCTCGATCAGCATCTCAAGAGGTAACGAGATCAGCTTCTCAAGCTTCTCATTCGGCTTCTGGTCCGAGCCAAAATGCATCGCCACACACACTAACTCCGTTACATACCAGCCCGGGTCCCATCGGTCCACCGAGAAAGGTATCGTCCACTGGTCCAATGAGTGCGGGTCCTCCGGTTCAGCCGGCCTCTCCTCTCCATGTCGGGCTCAAGAGTCCTCCTGGTTCACATCAAGCGCCGTTTAATATGGGATTACCCATGGGCATGCAATATCCTCCCGGAATTATGCAACCGCAAATGCCGCCTGGTTTCAACCGAATGCATGAGCCCATATATCCGCCTCCTGGAAACTTTCGTCCTATGGGAATGCCAGCACCACCGGGTTTCTCTGCTCCTAGTCCTATGGGTGGCCGCGCCTTTCCAATACCGCATGCGCCACCCGGATTTCATCCGCTCGCAGAGCAACCCTTACCCGGTATGCATCATCACGGGTTCTCCCCAGAAAGTGCTTCAGGACAGCCACCGTCGCATTCGCGCCAAGCGTCCGCGTCTTTTGACGCGAACCCGCTACCTAGTGGTCCAGTTCAGCCCATTGGCAAACCAGCACCTATTGGCAGGCCAGGAAGTGTTGTCCACGGACAAAGGAGTCAAGATCTGTCTGTAGACATTGATGATATGAGCAATCATCTGGGTAGCAGTGCTTTACTCGATGATACGGACGAACCATTTGGGAGCGTTAACTCTGCGCGTAGAGGCACCGCTGCTCCAGGAGCTCGGCCGTTCCCACAAGCGCCATTTATGGATCCGTTCGTCGGCTCGCCACTGAATACATGGGGTCATCCTAGTGTGTTTTCTCCGCCGCCTGGCTTTGCGAATCCGGCATGGCCGCCGAATCCTGCTTTTGGTGCGCCAGCTCCTGGTATGCGAGCCTCTCAACCTCGGTCCGTTGCCGTTCGCCAGATGCTTGTGAGTGCATGTAAGGACTTGGAGCCCCATGCCGCAGACTCGAACAGATACATTGACCTACATGCCATCAAGGCCCACGTGGATACTCTCAATTTACCCGGTCATGAGCCCGTTTCTGAGGCAGAGTTGTTAGATATGTGTGAAACCGAAGGCAACCCCCAGAATGGTGGTGGTAGTTTTGAGGTTCGACGTGGAGACAATGGTAAAATTTCTATTCGGTTTGAACCAAACGGCGGATCTGCGCCAGTGCCGTTTCCGCGGAGTGTTGGAGCTCCTGGTGAGATCGGAAGTCCTATCGTAGGAGCTGGATCGCCTAATCATTCTGTCCCTGCAGTCTAGCGCGACTACAAGGGCTCTATTAATAGGCCGTAATTGCTTTAGAAGTAGTTCAGAAATCGGAGAGGAAAGGCTAGCATTGAGGTTAGGATCGTTGTGAGGTTCTCTTTTCTCTGCGCGGAAGTCCGGGGTGAGCCGACCTTTCGCCCAGAGTTTTTCTCTCTCTTGTAACCCCCTCTTTTGGACCGTTGCTGGGTGAGCATGCAACGGGCAAAAAACTTTGTAACCACTATCGAGAGACGTATTCTTCCCTTCCTTGGGGCAGTCGTCGAAAACACGAAGGAATATTCTATGCTGTTAGAGCATTGGCATTGCATTGCATTTGCGCGGGAAGAAAGGAAAGAGGCGTGTCTGTCTTATCTTCTTTCTCTTCAACTCTCGCCACCCCAGAGATGCAAAATTTTAGGCCGCTATCATGGACATTATTATGAATGGGAATTCTCGCTGAGCATCCGTAATAAAGTGCGCCTTTTTTAAGAATGTCCTGGGTGATGTGATGTCGTGATTGATGGCTTGCGTAGTGAGATTGAGATGGGAGGCTTGGTAGGTTTTGAAGGCTTGCAATTGATAGCTGTTTTCCTACTCTTGAATTAGTTGTTCGTAATTTTCGACCCACTCTGAAATTACACTGTTCCTTGCGCAAAATCCATTCACAATGTAAGAGATAGAGCATAAGGAAGCAATAAGGCAAGGTAAGTCAAGTTGAGTTAAACTAAGGCATAGGATTCATACTGATGAGGCAGAAACGCTAGCTTCCGCAACCATCGTCGCCCCCTTTTTGTCTCGTTCTACTCCACATCCAAAAAGCAAAGAAACTATGTACCTCGTCGAGAGAGATATATACAGCAGCACATCCGCATAAAGTAGTTGGTTGACCATATCATGCCGTACTCCCCACATAAAGCTTGATTCGAATGTTGTGGAATTCTCTACATACAGCATAACTACCTCGTCGTGTCAGCATGTACGATAGCATGATATTCTCCAGAGGTGCCTATTTAGGCTGACTACCATAAATCCTTGAACAAGGACCTGGAACGAACAAAGAACTGCCGTCATTATCATAGGGCTGTAGACTTTCAACACCCACTTTTCGTAACATTCAAACCGGGGCCATTGAAATCGCCAGAGATTATCGCCAAGCCGATCGCTCGTCACGTCATATAAATTGTACCAGCAGCCATGCTTGCACGCAAGGTAAATACGAGAAATGCAAGGGGGAAAGCAATCGATAATAAAAAAAAAAGCAGACGCCCGAGGTATCTAAACAAGTTTTCCTGATGTAGGTAATTTTGACCTACATAGTTTCCGAATCGCCGTCCATTTCTTTTCTTTCTCTTTCTTCAATATGCTCGCTCACTGGGTACCTACCCTCCCGCCGCAACTCATTCTTCTACTGCGCCTGTCTCAGTTCCTCATATAAGGGAGACCGTTCCGTTCATCTCCTTCGCAGGCCATCCCGCGCAATGGAGATCCTACACCACCTCCTTCAAACACCCTCCTAACAAACCTCATGACACACTCGCATCAGGCTACTTCAACTCCTAATACCTCGGCCCATCCTCAAACGGATTCTGCCCATGCACACCACCCATAGGACTATGATCGCGCTTTGTAAACGGCGTCTCCTCAGTCGGCGGCGCCCCCACCTCATTATTCGCGCCCGCCGCGTTCGCCTCAGCATTGGTCTTAGCAATAGCAGCAGCTTGGTTACGGGCGCGCCTCTTGCGCTCGGCGACCTTGGAGCGGCACGCGAAGAACAGGAGCAAGCCGAAGCTCACGGCAAAGCAGACGGCCAGGAATATCGTGACCACGAGGCCACCCGTGTCCGGCGTATCTTGGCGCCGCATGCAGAGCTCGATGCCGTTTTTGTCCGTCATGCAGAGGTTTTCGGCTGCGCAGACTTGGGTTGGGACTGTGGTTGCGAAGCAGGGCAGGGTCTGGCCTGATTCGGAGCCTGTGGATTGGATTGGGCAGGAGGATGTGGAGATTTCGGTCGAGGTGCTGCATTGGATCGTGGGCGTGAAGCCGCCGTTGTTGGAGGCGGTGGTGGTTGCGGTGTTTTGGGGTACGGGTGTCGGTGCTGAGAATGTTGCCGCGTTAGCTACCTATACTTCATCCATGGCCCATTTCCCTCGTTCTCTTCCTTTTTGTTCAGGGGGGCTTACCTGGCATAGGTTCGGGTCCACGCCGTCGTAGCTCAGCATCGGACTTGGGATTCTCGCAGTTGTGGATGACGAAGGCGGCTTCGATGCCCGCCTCGGCGTTAGTGCATCCGGCGTTCCGGAAGCAGCGCTCCAGGTCACTGATCTCAACGTATTCGCCTACGGTCTTGAAGCAGTGCTCGAGGGATCCCTTGTCACCGCAGGCAGCAGCTTGGGACAGCTCGACGGCGCCGCTGCGGATGCATGCTGATCGGTCCGCTACCGACGCTATAGCGCCGAGCGACGATCCCGGGAGAAGAAGGAGGAGGGGCAGGAGAGCGGTAGGTAGGGCCGCCGCGGATGATCTGGAATTATACATTTTGTATAGTGGTTTTCCAGAAGATGTGGATTTCGAAAAGGGATGGGAATGTAAGAAGCTGAGGTGACGGGAGCGTTGGATTAAGACGCAGGACCTTGGGTTTGTAAGTTACCTTTTTAGGTAACTAGGGAGGCGGGATACGTATGATGTGAAAATGCCCAAAGCTCGGACTGAGTAGGTAGGTATGTATTCTTTCCAATGGGAAACGTCAACGAATAGACGTTCGCGAGTCAACTGGATAGGTCTTATCTCAACTCCAGCTAAGAATAGACTCCGTTCTGGCGCCCTCTTCCTCCTCAGGCTTCAATTATCTTACGGTCGTAGTCACCGCTCGACGAGCAGTTAGTCAGAGCCTGGCGGTTAAGCCACACAGGAGTCCTGCGTAGCAAGGCTTATGTGGGACGGAAGACGCAAAGGAAATGGTTAGGAAACAAACAAGAAGAAAAAAATGGTAAGACGTGAACGCACGGAAGTACGGCTGAATATGTAAGAAAATTGCATCCTTCTAAAGGACGGGTCCAGATGCAGCTAGGCTAGTCAGTCAGTCAGTCTAGCCCGCATGGTCCGTCATGAGGTTTTCAGGGTCTTATTTTTCTAGGTAGGGCTAACGACTAGGGGGGGGGGGCAACTAAACTGCAGCTCTGCCAGTGGTTAGCGATAATGGAGATCTAGCTGATAAGTACATACTACCTGGGTGTATGCAAGACACGTTGGAGACTTCAATGTTTGCTGATCATGTATCTAGGACTTCAATGACGATGCGTACGAGGTGACCTATAGGATAGCGTCAGTCCTAAAATCACAGACCTCTATCGCATCGGCTAGAGCCGTATCGTCGACCAATACAAATATCAAAAATTTAAACCGAAACATGGACTCCCGTGTTCAGCCAAAGGTGTACGACAAGAAACCGACACATCCTCTAATGAATTTATCAGACAAGATCGCTTATCTCTTTGTCCCTTCCGAGACCCCGGACCGCTGAATTCAAAAAGCTGCGAACACCAATTGGATGGCCCCGTACCCGTCAGGATTCAATGTTGTATGGAGACTGCGCCATCTGACGGGTCGCAGAATATGCAGCTTGAGAGCGAGATGCCGATGTCTGATTCGTCCTGCGGTGCTTGAACGTAAGCACCAAAATAGCTCACAATTTACCGAATCCTTAATGTCATTTCCCTAGAATGCAGGGAGCATGAGCGTTGCCTGTTGGTAATATCAGAGCAGTCCACACTGAAAAACGGCGAATTATGGGCAATTCTTGGGGTTTTCAAGATTGAAGTTTGCTTCAACGCCATTTCTAAGGTAGGAATTCGGTTCCTTCCAGGAAAGCTTATTTCCATAGCCCTAAACCCCCGCATAATGAATTAGGTACCTAAGGTACCTATGACCCGCGGTAGATGAACTCTTTACAGGGGATAATCTGCGAGAGAGACCCCAGGCGGTAACAATTAGAACAACCTTGGAAGTGCTATTGGGCAATTTAAGGCTGTTACCCCCCCTGGCTCGTGCTGAAGATCTAGCAGGCTTAGCGTGCAGAACGTGGTGGCTGAGCCGAAACCCCGAAAGGGGCTTAGAGGGGAGCTGAAATGCTGAACATATTCGTTGGTTGTACTATTTCTTACATATTGAGTTCCCATTTCCTAAAGATCCTGGTGCCTCAATAGAGCGAAGGTAATGTGGGAAATAGACACAACATTGGTTGAACTTAGTATTACCTAGCAGCATCTGTTCCCGAGTCACTGTTGATTTAGAAAGGGGTATAAATTACTTCTCCGCCTGTTATAGTATTCCGATGTTTCTGAATCCCGATATTCCGAAACTCACATTCACCGTGACCAAATTCTTGAAGTGTGATCAACTCCATTGGAACTTGAGGCTTTAGATTCTTCCCAAGGCTCGACGCTGTTGCAGTATGGATGACAGCGAGATATACACGAGGCAGCCAAGCCAAAGTTACAACTTTACGGTATTTGGCAACTTACCCAAGGAATTGAGAGACATGATATGGGATTTCGCAACCCGAGATGCGCGACCAGGTGCGCACTTCTTTTTCTTCACAAATATCGAGAAAGAAGGCTCCTATGATATACAGAATGAATGCATAGGTACCATTGGGTATTTGTCCACAAGGTACCTCTTACCTTCGATATTCTGCACCGAGATACTATTCAGCCCCAACAGCAGAGGTTCCCTGTACTACACAGAACCCCTCGACGTACCTGATCGACAGCGGCTTATGGACGGCTTGTCGCGAATCGCGTGATGCCATGGAACGAAGATACCGGATAGCAAACCACCCAAATCCGCAAACGTACTTGGTCATGCGATTGGCAATTCCACTGGTAGATCTGGAATCTGCACCACCAATAACAACCAAAAGAAGCAGTACTTCACCATTCAAGCACAAGACCTAGTCTGTTTTCAGGTGCACGAACTCTCCGAATATGACCTAGTAGCCTATTGCCTGGGGTTTGTCAAGAATAAGTCTTTCGACCGTGCGAACCACGTCGCGCTCGAATATGATCCGAATTGGAAAATCATGGAGGAGGATGACTTTAATGCTGGTTACCTTCACCCCGGAGGGTATATCGATTCTTTGGTTCTCGCGAAAGAAATCTAACCTGTACGATGTGGTTTATCGACTACCAAATTCAACAATCTAGAGACCCTTCGCGATCGCGGGAAGGGATCCGCGACGGCCGGAACGTATTTTACGGCAACGGATGCAGATTTGTTACTGTCGACCCTTCCGACACGGAATGGGAATATGGAGACGGAACACCGCTCTCGGTCGAAGGGTACAACGTTTTCATGTTGTGAACGGCATGGCAAAGGCGGAACACCTGTACGAATATAGCGGGGATCCCGGCTTCCACGATCACTGGGTCTTTCGGATAGAGCGACAACATTATGATCAGCGGAGCGTCTGGGAAGACCAATGGTTCCAGGAAGATAATAAGTATGATTTCCAACATCTGGGTGTTCTTGCTTGTGAGGTTTATGGTGGACCTGCTGTCAATACATGAAAATTCAACATGGACGTAAAAGTACACAACCATATTCCTATGTTACAATACCTAGTGAGTGTTAACAAGTATCATATCTGAGATAGCCCTAGACGAAGAGTTCGGAAATTTATAGAGCTATAGTTACATGGTGCCCTGAGCTAAAGCTTTCCTTCAAGAGGTGAAAACTAATATAATAACTTTTTGGCAAACTTAAGACAATTGTATTGTCCGACTCACCAATGCAAGGTTTGTCAGCCGGTCGAAGCCGACGACTAGCGTTTCTGCATTAGCCTCGAACCTGAAGTGAAGTTTCCGGGCGCCATCACGAGGAGGTTGCAGAATCCGATTGCTGAGACAAAGCACTTCTCATAGAGTAACACAGTATTTCTCATTACTTAAGGATAGAATGCCTATTAATACATATTGCTCCTTGCCAGCAAAACATTCCATTCTAGGACACTTAATCTAGCTTAACGGTAACGTGTTGGTTCCCAAAAAGTGCATAATAGTAGTTGATGCTTAGCCGTGCTGGACGTGGCTCACAGTGCCATCGTCCTTGACATGGACGTTCAGTCGGTCGGGGACGAAGTCCTTAGTCACCATCATGCCAGGCTGAATGATACGGCATTGTTGCGGGAGATCCTTCTTGCAGAAGTTCTATGAATTGATAGCGTCAGCTAACGTCTTCGTCTATGGCATGATTCTAGGAGCGGCTGTATTGGGATACAGGTATACATACAGTCTCGCTGTGGCCGTTATCGCTTATGGTCTTCCCAACGAGCTTGCTAGACCACTCGGTGGTCTTGTCTTGAGAATTATCGGTGATACCAGGGACGACGAGAGGCATTTTGAAAGATTGACGATTGTTTCTGGTAGATGCTAGGTGGTTTTTCAACAGATGGGGTTGTACTTGGTGAATCAAGTTAGAAATTGTGTATGTAGTAGATTGATTGAAGGGATGAATTTGATCTTAGTTTAGTCTTATAAGCATCAGGGAAGCATCAATCTTGATACGAATGTTTCGCAGCCGTCGTATGCCCATGACGTATGCGTCTTCCCAAACAGGGCAGGCAGTAACACGACCAATCACGTGGGGGGTTAGGACAGCCTCTTATGCAATGACTCGATTGGCTCATACGGGTAATGTACCTTGATGACTTCCGAGTTGACTTCTACGGATAAGATTCATTAAAAGCAAAGAACACGTAACTTCGGAAATTGTATGATTGTGTGAATAAGAAAATGAGTGATGAGGTGATGTTAAGACCAGGTATCCTCGTACCAGTTGCCCCCGCTTGACTGGGGGGTAAAGTCTGCGTCTGCCCCGCGCTCAACTGCAACTGCGGGGCATTCCAATCGACTGCCCCTCCAAACTTTCACAAGCTTCATCCCAAACACCACCAAAGATACATAGCTACTACATCGATAATCCCAAGATAATACATATAATACAGGTCAACTAATAAGAAATACGGCACCATGTTCAAGAAGGAGTAAGTAATTTCATTCCTCAACCTCCAACCCCCAACTCCCAACCCAGGGTCCTCGCACAAGGACATAAGTTAACCCCGCCTCTTCAACCAACCAACAGGATAAACAGCGCCCCCAAATCAAAGCTAAAGTCGTCCGTCCAGCGCTCGCTGCGCCAGTCGCTACTAACGACCTACCCCCTACTGAACCCGTACATCGACGAGATCCTACCGAAGAAAGGCTCGCTCGAGTCGATGAAGCTGCCCGACCGCTGTACACTGTACGTGCTGGACTCGCAGCCGCTGTTCTTCCAGCACGACACGTCGACCTTACTCCCACACCTGCGCCTCGTGCACCGCTTCCCTTCGGCCTTCCCCAGCATACGCATAGACCGCGGCGCCATCCGCTTCGTGCTCTCCGGCGCCACGCTCATGGCGCCCGGGTTGACCAGCGCGGGCGGCAGATTACCGAGCGGTGTGGTGACTGATGAGGGCGGGGACGGGGAGGTGAAGGAGGGGCTCGACGAGGATGAGAGGTGGACGAAGGAGCTGAAGAAGGGGGACCCGGTGGTTGTCAGGGCGGAGGGCAAGACGGAGGCGTGTGCTGTAGGGTTCTTGCTCATGGATACGAAGGAGGTTAAGGAGAAGGGCAAGGGGCCTGTTATTGAGGATGCGCATTACTTGGGCGATGGATTATGGAGACTTAACACGGATTAGAGGGCGGGATGATGCGCGGTCGGAGTGACAGTTAGTACCGCCTGAGTTGTGGGGTGAGTTGTGCATACGGGCGGAAGCTGTCACAGTTTCTCACGTCTAAATTCTGAGACTTGACATGGTCCGAAGCAACCACTTACTAGAGAGAGACGGTTATCTCTAAGGGATGTCATAATAGTATCCTCCGATGATCCCCCGGCACGAAATAGTAGATTAGGATGAATACCATAGGGTAACTCTACACGAATCTCAATATTCAAGAGGGAATCGCGAGACATCTAATCACAACGGGATATCAACAATTACCGAATCTGCTTCTAAATGAACCTGGAATGGACTAACCAGTATGTATTTGAGGACCTTACTTGCCTGTCATGAAAGCTGGGGGTTTATCATTGCCCTTCTCTTCTAATACGTTGTAATAGCGGTTTATATGTGTTCTCCAATTCCCTACTTATCTACCATCTTCAAAGATTTTCAGAATATACTAATTGCCTTTAGTCTTCAGACTCTCCTGGTTGGGCGCATTAGGTATATTAGAGGGGATCTGCTGGATTATTGTGGCTATGCTAAGGAACTCCGTCGTCGGCTACTACTCAGCATCCGCATTCAGCTGGCCGATGCCTCACGCCTTGCTCACCCAAAATAAGAGGTATTCAACTAACAGATTTGTCTGAACAGCAGTTAAAAATTATAAAGCATCTAGAAATGTCTAGTAATATTGATTCTGTTGCAGTCTCTAGCGATGTTGGTACCTGGGTGGCAGCCTTCTTTGCTATCGTCGCCTTGGTGGGAGTCATTGCGCCGTGGCTAGCCTTGCAAGCCGCATTCAGTGACAGGAATCGCGCTCCCAACGCTATTCGAGACGTCCCACAAAAATACGTTACGAGAGGCTTACGGGTTTCACGTCGTTACTACTTGATGAGGCATATCCACGTGCCGGATCTTTCTCCAATCTACGTATCCAACGATCCGTCACTACCTGTGCTAATTTCCCCTCCCGTAGCCTCAAATATCTGGACCCTGTCTTCCACCAGATACGGTGACTGGAACACTGGTTGGGCTAAGCTATGCGAGCTGATTCAAGCATATGATGTGCGCGATGTCACGAACGGAAGCGAGACCCCTTTGGATATTTCTTCTGGTGGGAATCTCGAAATTATGGATGGGCTTACGGCTCTCGTAGTAAGCAAGTATTGGATATTACTCGTAGGACTCTCGGGAAGATATGGGAAGCGCGAAGATAGAGGTATACTTAAAAATCGTCAAACCGACGGGATATGGACGGAGAATGAGCGTCTATACGTCAGTGGCTTGACGATGAGAGCGCCTCGGAAGCTTCAGTCGAAGGACGATCACCTATCTCTCACATTAGAAGCAGTAACACTTCCCTTGATAATAGAGGGCAGATGAACGTGAACGCTTACCGAGTGCAACATGGCAATTGGAAGCTTACCAATGTTCCCCTACCAAAGCTTTATGGTATCACGGGAGATATCCAGTACCTAGGTCGACTTAAGGGATTGTGGCGCCACTTTACGTCTATTTCATTCGACCCACATGCTATGAGCGAAATCATGGTTTCTGGAATTACCTCAAAGAGGGAAGTATCGCCACCGTGCACGCTTTTCTGGCTTGAATACTGATTCCTGCCGCATCCCTACGAATCCAACGCTATCATATCGTTAGAAGATCCCCCAGACGCGCTACAGCAACGCCGTGGTAGGCGAAGAAAGTCATGAAGATATTTCCGACTTCTGGAAGCTAATTATATGCCTTCATCAATCGAGAAGGCCATTCATCAACTTAGCTTGGATGTTGTCAAAGTAATGCAATTTCTCGAAGTGCCTGCAGACTCGAACGAGGATGAGTCCCCAGAAAACGAACCAGGCATAGATCACGAGGATAATAACTCACATGTTTATAGTGATGATAAGAGCACAAACATATCACTCAACGGTGATTGGGTTATCTTCGAATCACCCATAGCTCCCACTGGCACTAGTATTTGTCTATTTAAGAGTGACGTGGAGTCAATGATTACGGCTCTACTATACCTCAGCTGGGACCCATGGGGGTATCTTGTCTGGCGGTGCAACTGTGATATCTAGAAAGGGCTCCTCCATCAAGCCATGAACATTCTGAACGGTGACAAACTTTCTATTCCCGACATTTCTCCGGATTTTTGAAGTAGAAACCGATATTGATGGCATTGAATGGAACGCCTCATCAGGGCTGGATGCTTTAGAGACTGAAAGGCTCGTACACCTTGAAACGAAGCTATCGGATTTCCTGAGTCGGCCAGCGATGAAGCCCTTTCGAACTCCATTAGCCATATTGTTCATTCTAGATGCTTCTTTTGAAAAGTTTGTCAGAGACGCCCCCTGGGAGCCCTTTTCTACCACTTGGAATATCGAGTTAAATATGGTAAACCTGCCCGGATATACCGGAGTAGTTGATATTCCACCTGAAGAGATTACATTGATTGCGATATGGGCAGGAGTGCGGGCTTTTCTCTGGGTGAATGCACTCGATTCTCGCCCCTTACTCGAGTTCGTCAAGGATTTAGGTCGTCGTATTTATGTTCTATAAAAATACTTTAGGTGCCTTCAATAAATTGACAAGTGTTTAATGTTATGAAAAAGGTCAATGTGTCGAAACGGGTTTTCATTAAGTACAGAACTATTCCATCATCTCCTGTGAGATGAAACCTCAACCCAAAAGACGCCATGCCTACGGCATGAGTTGACACTCCACAAAGGGGGTCTGCTCCTCGACATGCCAAGTAGTGGCCTCTCAAAAATAACAACTCCATATCCATTCCCTCGTGGATCCTTTCAACATCGCACAAATTAAGACCCATACCCAAGGTTGCTGCGCGTCGTAGTTTCCGAGAAGTAGTTCATGGATCGATTATCCTGACTCCGTAGCAACCAAGTGCAGTGTAAGCACACCTGCTGGAGGAGAGCGGTCTCAGAAAAAGAAGGGCTAATCCAATCTATTAGCATCGAGGGGCTTCCAAACTATAAGATGTCTGTTGATAACTTACGTGAGTATTCTCATGAGTCTACAGGTCTCATTTGTTAGGTAGACGACAGACAGAGCTAAGTTGCCGAAGAATGAGTTGAGGCATGGATGAGGGAAGTTGTTGTCCTCCCTTTTCTGGTGACAGTGTTGGTACGGTTACTCGATGGCTTCTAGACGTCTGTCTAGTTGCCAGTGGAGCCAGACATCCAGGCTCTCATCCATTCCCGTACCCAAAATTCAGCGTTCACATACATGAGCCGAATAATCTCATCAGAGACCTCTCGAATACCACCCCATTGCTCCACGAGCTTCAGAGCCTCTAGGAAATCTTGAGGTGCGAACCAGCCGTGAAACAAGTGATCGTCAATTCCGTCCGAGAGAATTCCGTACGCTGTCAAGAGGACGATGCTGAGGGCATGGATATCCACATCCAGGGAAACGAATGCGTTGAATTCATCCTCGTCTTCGACAAACATGGCGTACAAGCGCGGGAGAGAACGAAGGTGGTCGATATGGACCACGATGTCTCGGCCTCCAACTCGAATAGTGCCCAATTGACTGAGATAGAACGTTAATTTCATAGACACCAGACGTAATTAATAAAATCGGGATGTTACGTACGCTTCTGCTCGTTGGACAGCATCGAGTTGTCGCACTTCCAAGAAGGTCGCGCGCTCGCTATTAGATATGCTGTCAGTATTGTTGCTATTAGAGCTGATTAGGAGGTGGGTGCGTGTATTCACATACCTAAGGTAGCCAAATCCACCATAGAGCTCAGGGTTAAGCCGCAAGAGATCCTCCATCTCGACAGCTCCGCGACGACCGGGGCTTGTGATAGTTAGGATGACCGTGGTCGCAACGTCGGAGCTCTCTTGAGCCATTTGTCGAGTAGACGGTTTTTCCATCGTGATATTTCGAGAGTGAATTTTGGTGGGCGCAAGAATCAGGGGTAAAGGCACTGTTGTTGTTTAAGAGTGACTTGATACCTAGGGCACAGATGGAATTAAGGAGTTGTGGAGTTATTCTGGCTGTAGGTGTAGAAGGGAAGGAAAAAATAGCCGTAGAGAATCCTGCAGCTGTTGGAAGGTAACCTACAATTCTCTTTTTAAAAGTGATAGGGGTTGCTTCAGTAATTATCTGAATGATATATATAAGTATGACTCCCACAGTGCTCAAGCACTTTCTACCTGGGTAAGTACCTACCTACCTAGGCAAAGAAAGGGCGGAGAAGACGGTGCAGTGAATGTGATCATGTCCATGGTATCTAGGTACTCATTGTGAAGTATCCCACCCATTGATCGTAAGGTATATGCTTGGCTTTGACTGTGTATGACTCCTAACAAATCACAATCTCCACCAGCTCGGGGACAACACCGATTTAAACTGCAAACTTATATGCGCTACATTTTCATACAAATGTTTATGAGATTCTTAATCAATTCTTAGAAGTTATATCGATCCAATGAATCGGACAGCTATTATAACTAGAGGCTAACCTTGTAGTATCATTTCATGCCTTCACATATTGTCACGTGGCGCACTAAGTATATGAGAATAGAATGCGTTGTTCCACGAGGAGCTGGAAATACGGCTAGGATATATATAGTGACTATTTGTTCATGGTGAAACATGACACACATGCGGACTACGTGAAATAGGAGTCGTATAATAACTTATATCTTAAAGATTTTGGCGCTATAGAACTCCCTAACTTGTCCATCCTTTGCCGTAGATATATTCAATTTATACTTTGTTCGTTTACTGATATATAATAACTTGGTTTATATTAATAGGTTATTGAGATGATGATAATTACGTGCGAGTTCTATATCGCCAGAAAGGGGTGGTATTGGGAATATCGGAGGGCGGAGCCAAGTCCGAATGTGGGGCCGATTCGTGGTCGCACGGAGCCGAAGTTGTAGGTGCACTAGGTTAGGGGACATGGACACTGGCAAGATATCGATTTACAGCTAAGCGGTAAAAGCTTCGGCCAAGAAGATTTAAGTAGCGGACATAGATGCACCTTGAACTCTCTAGATTGCTACAGTGAGCACTCTACCTTCCCAGATCTACTTTTCCATCCTATTCGGAAATGATGGCAGGGTATTCCCTCCTGACGACTATCTTTTCGATATTCACGACTTTAAGGCACTTGGATTTCGTAAATTGGTATGATTTCTTGCCGCGTACTAACTTGGTTTAACCGGATAAACTAATTCTTCCACACTAATCCTTACTATAAAATAAAAGGCTACAGCAGTGCCGATTATTCCGGCTTTAGAACAGCCCGGAAGTAAATTTCTCCTTTCTCCAACTTATCCATGGCCTCCTTGATACCGGCTTCTGTCATCGGGAACGTCTGGACCACGGGCTTGATTTTATGAAGAGCTGCGAAATCGAGCATACGCCGATGAATGTACCGTGGTGCAACAACAGATGCTTGGATAGTAATGGCGTTGGCCAATAAAGGAAAGTAAGGGATTTCAAAGTTACCACCATCAACGGTGAGCGGCTGGATCGTTGCCCCTGGAGCCAGAATGGGGAGAATAAGATCCCAATTGGGTAGGGCGGAAGTAGTAACCAGGAGGCGGTTCATTGGCTGTGACACTTTTAACTCTTTCTTGTCCTTGGTGGCGATAAATTCATGTGCTCCTAATCGCATGGCCTCTTCCTTCTTCGACTCTGTACTAGACAGAACGATAACTCGGCAACCCATCTTGGCTGCGAACTGAATGGCTAAGTGACCAAGACCACCAACGCCCATGATTCCAACAGTTTCTGTCGGTAAAGTGTTATAAGCGTGAAGAGCGTTGAAAACCGTCGCGCCACCGCACTGCAGAGGGGCGGCATCATCATCTGACAGTTCGTCCGGAATCTTGAATAAGAATGCTTCCCTCCAGATGGCGTGTGATGCGAAGCTTCCTTGGTCTCGATTTGCGTAGACATACATGACACGCTCTGGGCAGTACGTCTCGGCTCCCCTAAGACATTGTTCGCAGTGACCGCAGCAATCATGTTCATAACCCCAGCCGACTCGGTCACCCTTTTTTAAGTATTTGCATTCAGGTCCCGTTTCTTCGACCACACCCACACCTTCGTGTCCCAGTACCATGTCCTCAGTTCTCTAGTAGTCGCATTAGTATATAGTCCTTAACATTATATAAGGCAAAATCTGAATAGGGGTGATTACATAATGAAGATCTAGAAGTCTTGGTCAGTTATTTGTTACTTAGATTTTGTAAATATCACAATACTAACCAGTTCCACATAGTCCAGACGCTGTGACCCTTAGTAGGACCTTATCACCTGTCAGGTCCCGGGACTTGGTCGTGGTGGCCTTCTTCGGCGCGCCAGACTTGTCTCCCTTGAAAACTGTGAATGTGATTTCAGACATCTTTTCCGTCAATATGGCCAGAGTAAAAGGGGTAGGACTAGATAATTTTATGCTTTCTCGTCTTTATACGAGAAACCTTCAGAAGCCTATCAATGAATATACCTACACGATCGACTTATATATCCAAGCTGCACGATAAAAGTTTTTCAAACAAATACGACCGAGAAGTGCCGGCTTTACAAATCACACCCTTCGTCAATGACGTTGCGCTGCAAGTGCGGATAGGCCCGCACTTAGTCTAGCAAGCTATATCTCATGTTTTGTCCTAGCTAGGGACCATAATGTTGAAACTTGTGGGCTTCGGGAGACAGAGGCCCACGATCTGGAGTTAGTCGCATACACGCCATCATCTCCACGACCCTACAGGTACCCAGATAAACAATATAGGCATATTTTTGTCATGATGACAAACCTGTACTATCTTCCAATTTGCATATATTTATATATATCCTATGTCGATAGCGCCCTTCTGTCGTTATAAGCTGAACTCTGACATCGCGGCATCGGCGGACCCTTTATTATATCCGGCTTATTCGCATGCTATGTATACGAATTATTATCAGGGAGTGAACATATAATCGGCGACACCTCATATAATAGGTAGGTAATCGAGAGCTTGGCAGCATCGGAGGACGATTAGAATTTTGATCATGCTAGTTTAGCACGGCTCCGTAGAAAATGATACCGAGCTCCGAAACTGCTCCACTTGCCTAGGTATTCTGCGGCTTCGATGGAGACACGCTACACGCTAATCAACTTGCAAAATGCCGCATGAAAATTCTAAGATAGGAAATTGGGTGTAGTACGTAATACACACTTCTCGCGGCGTTTTCCGTGACGCAGAGTGTTTTCATCGCGTTTCTTTCGGGATTGTAACTTCATATGTACACTATTACACCTAGCGGCTTGCCATTCCCGTGAACCTGGTCAGCCCTACATATATCGTCTGATTACGTAAGGTACTAGGTAGGCTATGCGTACCGTAGCCGCCGATGGTGTACAGGGATCCATCCGTGTTTCATGCCTAGCCGCTATCTGGCTATCTTTTCCCGGAATCCCACTCACTACTGTAAGGGGCTGAACGAAGAAAAGCTTGTTTAATATCCATGACATTCCCGACGGTCGAGTTTGACACACCGCAACGACAACAAGAAACTATTAACTTAGGTAGTCATACTATCCTGCTCATCCACAAGTTCTTACGGAATGGTGTGTTATTGCAGCCGGAATGGAGAAAGAACATGAAGCCACGGAGGGAATAATCCGGCCGAGGTTTTCTCTGACCACGAAAGTCTTGGTATGGATCATCCTACCCCTTTTGTTCGTGGCCCGCGCGTTACCATCGCCAGTTTCGGCGGCACTCATACCCGCTCTCCTTATTCCGACATCTTATCTCCTACGCTATGATCGCGCGCGTCCAGCGGACCAATGGGTAGATCTCGAGACCTTTATCTGGATATTTGTCCAAACCGGCTTGATCGGCTCTTGCGCCATAGCTCTAGTGCAAATGGCCTTAGCATGGCTATTCATATTTGCGGTTTTCCGAGGATTGACATTTGGATTCATCAAGGAAATCGCGTGGGGGCAATTAGATATGGAAACGTTCCAAACGGCTGCGACTGTTCATATGAAGCAGCAACGTGTGTTGTGGACCTTTATGCGCTTATCTCACTACCTTGTGACCGCCATTGCGGAAGCATCTCTGAGCTATTTCGGCTTGATGTATGCTCGTCGGCGCGGTCGCGTCGTGCACGAGCACAACTATCTCACGCTCGGGGCAGCTTCGGCGTTAGGGTATATCACTCTCCAAAGTCATTTATACTTACACGCGGCTACACAAAGGGACTATGAGCCTATTGACCTTGCGAATAATCTTGTTGACTATGGTTGGGGTATATACATCATGAGCGGGCTGCTGACCGGTCTCGGTGCCGCTCGGCGAGATTTCCGAGGAGAGAACTTGAGCATATTGAAGATTTTATATCTTCCGGTGCTGTTTCACTGTACCTGGGTACTTTCCATGATGGTTGGCGGCCAATGGATCTACAGTTTCGGAAGATACATCGGATTGATCCCTTTATTTGGTTATAAGGTCGTACAGCTTTGTGGTATTTGCATCATTACTATTGTCGTCCAAGGGGCGCTAGCAGTCGTCGTCCGAGGAAGATTCGCGGCATGGAAAGCTCAACAGGTAAGGTGCATTATTTTACTCGCTACCCCTTAGCCTTTGGAGCTTTTAGAAAAATATGAGATTGACTGTCAACAGAAGAAATCTACATGAGCAGTGTAATGTCAAACAGCGACCATGTACCCCCCTATTTGTGATACTAATTTATACTATTATCTTCGTATATTATACTTCAATCTTATTCAACCCTTACGAGAGGATCAACAATAAGTAACTTCCAAGATCCTTAAACCCATCACATAGATTGGGTACATTAGGTAAATACCTACCTACCTATATAGCGAAGAGGAAGTTACGGACTTTTTCACTATCGACATAACTTCCTATTCAAGCCGGCTTTTACCCATGCTCAATTCTTTTCTCATCAGCAGCTCCGCCATATGAATCTTAGAAGCCCCGGATGAAATGAGGCGGTAGGATGTCTGATTAGAGGTAAGGCACTCAGTGCGCATTGGAGGCATGTCAGGTGTCACGTTCTCAAACAAGCCCCATTCGACTTCGCAGCTATCAACGTGCACGAACGTCATCAACGAGTTGTACATATCACTATCGTTGACACTACCGTTTTTGTGGTGCTCATATTCGAAAGCCGTATTGCTCGTGCCTGTCACGTGACGCACCATCCATCAAAGGATAAGACATGTTGTTTCGCGAGGAACTGGAAACTATCTAGCTGAGGTCGCAGCATACATTAGGTACATGATATTGCTTTGTCTAGGATGTCTCCAGGTGAAACATATGACAGGTTATTTGCGAACATGTTGAATAGGAGGAAGAGCAGGCGGATTCGGGGAAGGTTAGAGCCTTATTTGCCTAGGTAGGTACCTACCGCTCTACTACCTGGTCACATCACGGTGTAACATCTAATAATCTCAGATTGCTGGCACCGTCTTTCTTCTTGAAACGAAACTCGTTTACTTGATACATTCACAGTCTTTGCTGGCGCTGAAGCTGAGTAATCAGGCTAAATCATCAGACAAGGATGCCACATGTAGTCCAAATTCTAACAATATTTAATTCGTTGAAGCCGCCGATGGTTCGTTGATATTGCTCCATCTGTACCATAGCCTCGGAACCAATTTCATAAGTACCTATTCCCTACCAAAATTACGATACCTTACTCTCACCGCATCGCTGACCAGCCTATCCTATAAAAATGCGTCAGAAGCTAAGCTACCTTCGCATGGATAAAGACGACCTCGTTTGGAAGAAGCTTGAAGAGGCAACTGAGGAGTGGGAGAAGTCACTTAGCTCAAATGAAACATATAACGCCGTCCGCAATCTCATTCTGAAATACAAAAATGGCCAATCAAAGCTGATGCATACCGTCATCACGGGCGGCTATAACGCTATCTACCGACTCGAATACAAAGATGGCTCATCGGTTATAATGAGAATCCCAATTAAGGGTACGTCTACCGTGAGATATGAGGGTCAACATTAGGGATCACTGACTGTAGCAGGTGCCGTTAAGTTTCCTGAAGAGAAGATTCGTTATGAAGTAGCCACAATGCGATATGTCGCCGCTAACACCACAATCCCGGTTCCACACGTCTACCATTATGGGACTGAAGCCCAGAATCCTACGGGCCTAGGTCCATTCATCATTATGGATTATATCGATCATTACCAACATATGTTTATGGAGCTCCTTGACCCACACGTCTTGATTCATAGACATCCCATCCTAAACCCCGATATCAGCAAAGAGAAATTGGAGCTACTGTACGGGCAAATGGCCAACATCTTACTACAACTATCCACCCTAAGATTCCCTCGAATTGGCTCACTCGTCGAGGAACAGGGCGGTAGTAATAAGGTATCTGTCAAAGGGCGTCCTCTAACCGCAAACATGAACAACCTCGTCATACACACGGACGCACCATCAAGCATCTTACCATCCCAAACATACGCCTCTGCGGATGAATGGTACAGCGCTCTCGCCGACATTCACATGGCGCAATTAACATTCCAGCACAATGATGCCGTGAAAGACGAGGACGACGCCCATAACAAATACGTGGCTCGCCAGTTATTCCGGAACCTTGCTTCTGAGAAGCGCCTCTTGCCAAGCCCGAAAAACTCAGATGGCGAATTCAGATTGTTCTCCGAGGACCTTCGGCCGACTAATGTGCTCCTCGACAAGAATCTCAAGGTCGTCGGCGTCATAGACTGGGAGTTCGCGTACGCTGCCCCAGCGCAGTTTAGTTATGACCCTCCGTGGTGGCTACTTAGTACGTACCTCCCCCCACCCCCCGGGATTCTCGTGACCTACAAGCCCCTTACTTTACCTCTTAGAGAAGTAATAGCTGACTCATATAATCTTGTAGTGGAAGAACCAGAACATTGGCGAGAGGGGTATCGAGGTTGGATGGAAACCTACGAGCCTCGACTTCAAACCTTCTTGCGCGTGTTAGAAGCCGAAGAAAAGAAACTAGCGGCCGCAGACCTAGCCAAAGATGCCAGTGGCTTATCACTAACCGGTGATATAAAGTCAGAACCTCCACTCTCTCAGCGTATGCGGGAGAGCTGGGAAAAACGGACATGGATGATCAACTACGCAGCGAGGAAAAGCTGGGCCTTTGACTTCATCTGGTGGAAGTTCCTCGATGAGGATTACTTTGGACCAAATGAGGATCAAGATTATAAGGCCAGGTTGGAGTTTCTCTCGGAGCCGCAGAGGAAGGTGATGGATGAATTTATCACGAGAAAGATCGAAGAGAGTAAGGACGAGAAAGTGGTCAAATGGGATGACGAGGATTCAAAGCATTATCTAGCCAAGTTCCTTGTTTGATATCCCTAACGGTAAGAGCAAGGGCCAAGCAGTTGTTCAAATTCATGCGGTAGACCCACGTCCATTTAATAGAGAATCCATTCGACATGGATGGAGATGTAAAACTCTTATAACAGCCTAAGTCATACTAGAAGGTAGTTATGATTGGAAGTCATGTTGATGGCATGGTGCATTTTTAGGCCCGCCGCTTGTCTTATATTCAATATATTATTAGGGCGAGGGATTAATCTTGCAGATAGGTCGTGGATTAAGTGATGGCTAGTAAGAGTAACTAGGTAGGCAGTTTTTAATGTCACGAAATCTGTTCTCACGTATTCTGAACGGTAAGGTGGTATCATTCTAAGTCTAATCCCCAAAGAATTTCTACATGTAAAAATCAGCACATGCAGGCATCAATATACCCGCTAGATAATCCATGATAAAATATCCTAAAATGGTAAATCGTAATTCATATCAATGAACGCCCTTATAGTCCGTAAAGAATCTCATGGCACCAATACACCAAACGTCTCAGTCGCTGAGGGACTTCTCGGCAGCGTCATGTTCGAAGACAGAGCCGCGCCGGCGCAAGTTCTGCGCTGCCTCCTCGATGTCGCGTCCCTGGGCCTGGATGAACCTCTCTGGTCTGCGGACCGAAGTGGAGTCGCGATCGCGGTAGAGGACAAGAGGCGGGTTGTCACGGTAGAAAGCGTCCAAGTCCTCAAGGGTGCGGTTGGCGGTCTCGGGATAGAAGAGCCAGATGATGGGCAGAAATAGGGCGTTAGTGATCACCCAGATGATGTAGAACTTCCAGCCCAGCCTCTGGATGCCGATGGGCGTGATCTCGACGACAACGAAGTTGGTGATCCAATTCGTCATTGTGGCGGCAGCTGCGCCCTTGGTGCGCATGGGTAGGCTAAATAACGAGTCATTAACTGCTATATCTATGTGAACTAATCTATGAGGTCAGGTCTTAGACTTACGAGTTGATTTCGGTGGGGTACAGCCATGGAATCCCCAGCATTCCCAAGCCGAAACCCA
Organism: Hypoxylon sp. EC38; assembly: GCA_002120335.1. Lineage (NCBI taxonomy): Eukaryota > Fungi > Ascomycota > Sordariomycetes > Xylariales > Hypoxylaceae > Hypoxylon > Hypoxylon sp. EC38. The sequence continues at coordinate 286,826 of KZ111261.1, forward strand.
TGTAGTAAATGATGAACCATACGACGGAGGCCTTGGCCACCTCTACCTGATGAAGGTAATCGGGCTTTTCTGCGAAGCGAAGCAGGACGGTAACAAGCACGAAGCAAAGAAGTTGGACGGCCGTCGAAACCATCATCATGATTCGGCGACCGAGTTTCTCGACAAGGGGGGCTGCCGCTAAGGAAGCGAAAAGGTATGCGACTGATGCGCAAGCCGCAATTAGACGAGCCATGCTATCATCGAGCTTGACGGACTCAATTAACACGGTAGGGAGGTAGTAAGACATGATGTTGATACCACCAAATTGTTGCATGGCTTGAGTACCAGCTCCAAGGACCAATCGACGAATGGTCTTAGTTCCAGCCTTAGTACGGCCGCGGAGGAGATCGCCCCAGTTAATCGCATTCTGGCGTTCGTACTCGATGCCGTAGATGATTTCTTCACGTTCGGCGACAACATACGGATCATCAACTGGCTTGTCCTCGAGATCGGCGAGGATCATGCTGGCTTCGGCTTCTTGCCCGTGGGCAAGTAGCCACCTAGGTGATTCGGGTAACCATGGGATAGTGGAGAAGAGAATGAAGCAAAAGACAAGTTGGAGAGCTAGAGGGAATCGCCATCCAATTGAGCCCCCGACGAAAGACATCCCATAGTTGATCCAGTTACTCAAGGAAAAACCAAAGATATTCAAGCCCATCTCGAGCATAACAAGCTTCCCTCTGTTGTGGACTTTAGAAGTCTCTGTTTGCCAGACAGGTGCGGTAGCTGTGTTGATTCCGTTACCAATACTGTCTCACATGTTAGCTTAGTAGTCGCTTAAAATGACGTATGTGTCGCCTACCCTGTTACAATACGGGCGACGATCATGTGTGGAACGCTGAAAGAGCTCGTCTGGAGAATTGCGCCAATAGTCATAATTCCGGTACCAACCAGGACAGTTCTCTTTCGGCCAATGATCTCCCCTATGTAGAACGCAGTTATGGCGCCAAGAAAACAGCCGATGGTGTAAATGGACGTGATGATAGATAATGTGCTTGTGTTTTCGGGGCCATTGAGGTTATGAGTATCCAGGTAATCTTTCGAGATGACAACACCGCCTAAAGCCAGCATGTTAGCACTGACGTGGTTGCCTAACATCATGACGATAACGTACTGAATACGCCTTGGTCATAACCAAATAGAGTCATATCCGTAGCGCAAGCCAGCTATTATCATCATATCAGTATATTATCATTTATATGTATGTCGAAAGAAGGGCTTAAGCATACGGTTATCCAGAAGGTTAGCCATTTGCCCTTGAGGCCGAAATAGGGCTGCTTCGCTCGTGGCGATAAAGCCATCTTGTTGTAGAGACCTAGAGGTCGAGTCTGCGAGCCCCTTTTCGGTTCGTTTTTGAAAACAGATAGAGGGAAGCTTGAAGGGAGCCGGGACTGACGAAGCGGGAGTACCGAGACACGGAACATTGAGGGTGATGACCTCTTATATCATATCCGACAGAATTAAGCTAAGCGACCCTGGCGGCCGGTAACTCAAGTTGTACCCTATCATTTAGTGTTATGCCGGCACTATACAGCGTGACAAGGATCATCGCCACGATGATTCGTCTTATACCGTCCTATAACTTCGTATGAATTGTCCAATTAGGTGTTGATCGCATCCTGGTGGTGGGGGGAACCTGGGGAGAGAACTGGAGAAGTTGGGGGTAGTATCCGCCGTTGTCCCACGCAAATATCCCTCAAAACCCAGACTTTGCAGCATCACCTGACTTAGTCTTGCCGTGTTCAATCTACTTGAAGTTGGCAGTGATGTTATAGCCACGGCCGTTTTAAATCCAATCATAGCGCCATGACTGCACTTCGCCTCCATAGCGCCGGCTTATAAGCCGAGGGAGTGTCGTCAGACGACTGTGGTAATAGCGGTATGGTAAAGCACCCTTGAAAGCTTAGCAAAAGTTAATCCAGTTTACCGAGAACGAAAGCCGTCTAAATCTCCACCCAGCCATATTAACCGGGACGAATAAACGCAAGCAAGAAGCCATTCTGGATCCCCATAGCCCTTCCCTAATTCTGCTTAGTCCGCCATGGGGCATGGAATTCTTCGGTTACGCTGCATTCAACCCCGAGATCTCCCCGCAATAAGCAAAAAGTTGGTAGCGGAAAACAGCGACACACAAGCGCGTGAAGAGTCAAAGCCTTGCGCATCAACCGGAAACAATCGGAGTAGTCACGGGCTCGCTCTGATAAAACGGTCGGAGCACGTCCCAGGTACTACGTAGTAGGCATTTCTACCTGACGGCAGTAAGGCCTCCAGCTTGTACTGCAAGAGGCATTGGGTCAGACATCTACGTCATTTTGCGTACAGTTACAACTGTGGAGACCCGGAGAATGTATGGGGGGCTGTTTTGGGGGGTATCCTGGTAGCACTTATTAGAGGCTGAAGATGGAAACGGGACCTGACGTTTGGTGCTTCAGTACCATTCTGCGGGGTCGCTCACCCCTGATCATTCAATATTTAATACCGCGATGACGCACGTTTGTATGTAGCAGATGCGTTATAGGTTCACTGAAGACGTTATTGCCGGCATTGCTTAAAACTGATATAGATATGATCTTGCAAGGTTGAAGCGTCACAGGTCAGAAAAATCTACCTAACCTAACTGGAAAGCATTGAAGAGGCTCTAGCGGTGTCAGGGACCATCCATGGGACGGTTCAGAAGATTTTCAGGGACAGATTTAGTTAATGACTAAGCGCATCCATCAACTCAATTATAGAAAAATAGACGAAGGAATAGGAAGGAAATAAAAGTTAGCGGCTAGAATAAACGTCTCTCTCAAAATAGATGTAGAGCGTCTATTGACCCGACTCGGGATGTCCGATGCCGAAGTTCGTAATCTGCGCTCTATAATGCGACAGATATATGTTGGATGCAGTACTATGTAGAAATAGCACAAGCAGAGCGAAATACCCTATTTGGCATCTCGATCTTGGCTTCTCTTGCTCATCGTGATGCTGTCAACCTAACAATACCAAATGCTACCAAAAAAAATCCTTCCTTTGAAATAATTTAACATCAGATGTTCTCGAGGTGACACTCGGACGAGATCCGGCCATTTAAGCCATGCATACACCAACGTGGAAAATATATCACGGGCTGTCGTTTGATACCACCCACCATCTCAACATGGGTTACACGAAAACGCAAGATTGATATCATTCAGCCTTGTGTTCCGATGCGAACCCGAAATATCTTCTAGTCATTAAGATATGTAATGGATGGGAGAGTTGGGCATCAAATTGAGTGAATAGGTAAGTTTACCTCGCGCGTGTCTTCTATCACCCAGTAACACTTTCGGCAAAACGGTGTCCATAGTGAAAAGTTTGTTAAGAACAAGAATTAACCTCAAGTAGGCCCGAACGAAGTAACATGCGGTCGATCCCGAAACCCAGGCGAAGCAACCGTCGAGTCGGTCACAGTAGTCTCAGGTATCTTATATGGCACGATACTATTCTCTGTTAAGATTTAAAGCTACCGCCACTAACGTGCCTGAACGATGCAAAAGAGGATTCACTTGGATTGCCCCGCTCTACGCTCTCAGGTAATATTCCAGTATCAATGAGTGGAAAGGGACAGCCATGTTACGAAGGCAGCCAGATGGCACAACGATAACCTAACAGCCAGACATAATACCTCATCGATATTCTATACGTATTTTCCGACCAATAGCCATAGGAGATTTGTCCCCTATTCTACTGAGCTCTATACTACATGTAGGTAATCACATATTTACCTGACCCCCGCATTTCTCCTGAGCCAATAAAATGTCATCTTAATGAACCCCACTTTCCTCTTTCAGCACTGTTAGTGAAGATTTATATGCTAACATTGTCAACAGCCTCCCTGTCAATAGCCTTAATCTACATGTTCTACTCTTCTATTTTTTCTTCCGAGATATTTTGCCTTCAATGCCGTGTTTCGAATCATTTTCTGTCCGCGAGTTTAACAAAGCGCATCCTCATCGCAGGATAACGACGATCAAGAATCCCAAATCATCATAGCCAGACCCGCATCTACCAAAAAGAGCAACATCGACGGAATCGGATCTATATATAGTAGAATCCAATAACTCCAGTTAGAATCCTCGGGATTCCTAACGATATATGTTTATATCATTACTTGTAATTTACCTGACGAATAGACTATATGATAGACTTGCGAGTCAAGCAATAAAGTAAGTTGCTATTATCATCAACTCGTATGAGACCATATAACATGTCTCCCGATCAACTACAGACTTTCCCCTGTCATTACATGGTAACCATATGATATAATATACACATTGACGACTTGCGTCATTGCCACTCCTTTCGAGCCATTGTGAACAATATTTAAGACCATGACAGCGCATGATAGCGGATGTCTAGCTAGACACACATGCAGCCCACCCTGTTCTATATAATACATTCTAGACTTCGAAAGCGCCTAGTTACTAAGTTATCATTAGCGTTAGATCTACAACTACCCATAGCCTACACCACAACACCATGCGTTCCTGCACCATCCTCCTCGCCTTCCTCAACTTCGCGCCCATCAACCTCAGCCTCGCACTCCCAAACAACGACGGCGGCTCAACCAATAGCCACGCCATCGACCGCCGATGGAAAGGTATGACACCAGGCGAGGCATCCTGGGTCCTGTGCCTGCACATATGGCGCTTGAACCAAAGACCAATGCCAGATATCAATGATAGCCGGGCGTTTGACCAGGCAGTGCAGCAATGCTCAGCCAAATACGGCGACCAGTGGATGGCGTGGAACCGGGTCTACGTCGAGCATCAGACGTGGCATAACATCTTCCCGACGGACGACCTGATCGATGAGGTGATGAAGATGTGAGGTATCCATGATATTATAACTTAGAAGAAGAGGTGGCTGCTGATTGGATAGCAAGGGAAGAATGGCGGCATGGGCGTTATTCGAGGAGCAAAGGCACCTATACAGCATCATCTAAGGTGGACGGGCTTGGGCTTACAACCAACTTCTTAAGATGTAGTAAGATCTATTTCATGTCACGACTTAGCGTTCTAAACGTCCAAGTCATAAAAACCAATAAAAAAAGCCTTGAGGGATTTAAAGTTCAGTCTTTATTAGGAGCGACTTTCTGTGATAGTCCAAATATGGTCTTCGCCTATTCGGCGGCCACGATTCATAAGATTATATGCTACACTCCGGATAAGCTAGATGTCGGTTCTCATAAATTGATTGTCGCAGATATTCTTTACATAGGAGCCTAGCCCTAAAAGAAGGCTGAATGTACCCGACGCTGAACCTTCCAGCCTCGTCCTGTGAGACAATAACGATGCCACATGATGGAGTAGGTCTATTTCCCTATCTCATTCATTGCCATGACACACCCACCAACACAATCTATCAACGCATACTTACAGTGACGTAATACGATATTCCCTCTCCGAATTGATCTTGGAAGCCCGCCCACGTCAAGCGTCAAACACATAGCGTATACAGAGGCCCAAAATTCCACAGATACAAATGCAAATACAGAAGGTAACCACACCAACCCCGCTCATAGAGTATACTCATCCCATTCATGTATCGCGGCAGATAAATATTCGACCGCCAAAACCAACAGACGTCCCCATTCATGACCGAAACAACTCACGAGCTAAGCAAATCCCTAACACTCATGCCTCTCCCAGAGCCGGCACTAGTCGTTCCCCTACGGTCTATATTAAGCATCAGCAGCGCGGCGGAAGCCTCCTGATCCATCTCCTGCTGCGGTCTCAGAGCCGGACTTGTAAGGGCCGAATGCGACGCCGATGCAGGCCCCACATGTTGCGGGTACCCCTGGGGGCCGAAGGCAGGCGAGGTATTAGACGGAGCACTATAACTGTAGTGGCGGTAATCCGTCGACGCGGACGAGTAAGACTGCTGCCTTCCTCTCGCGTCCTGCGCCATCAAAGCCGGCGAGATAGATGATTGGTTGGACCGAGCCGGTGTCTCCGCGTAGGCGGGCGAAGGGGCGGCTTCCGAGTTCGTCATCTCGACGTCTTCCCGGCCTTCGTCATCCTCGTCGTCCTCCTTATCCTCCTTATCCACCGCATCGTACGCGTCGTCGCGCTTATTCGACGGAGGGAGTCTGAATTGGACGGACGGAGCCGGCGTCGTAGACCGGTCGTCGCGCTGCTCCTTCAACTTGGCGATACAGTCCTCGAGGTACCGCACGTACTCGATAGAAGCCTGCGGGTGAATCGCACATCATCAGCATGGGAAAAATTCAATGCGGCGGACCGGGCTAGACTAGTTCCTCGAACGCACCTGAAGAATGGCAAGCTTGTGCATCTCGCCCGTGCACGCGGGTATTAAGCCCTTGAGCACCGCAAACTCTTCGTTCATCTTCGACCTCCGGCGCCGCTCGATCAGACTATGCGCCGTCTTCCTCGCGATCTTCCTCCCTGCGGCGCTGGTCGCGGACGGTTGCTTCTTCTTGGACCCGACGCCGCTGCTAGCATTCTTAGCGGCGGTCGAAGAGGCCGCTTTATCCGGTGCGGCTTGTTCGGCCGGCTCATCCTGGGGGCGCGGTTTCATCTGAATGATTCTGCGGGATCTCGTTGGTGGGGGAGGCAAGGCGAAAGTCTCCTTCTGCGCGGCGGACGAGCGTCTCCTCGACTTGACTGTCTCGCTCGGCTGGACCGGATAGATGGTCTTGGTTGATGGAGATACGGGCGACGTCTTAGACGCGGAGCTCGGAGGCTGGGGTTTGGCATTGGCTCCTATGGCCGATGGAGGCAGCTCGAAGGACATCTGCAGCGTGGATATCTGATGAGAGTGGTCCTGGCCCTTAATCTCGGTGGAAGATGCCGGTGTTGGCGGCATCTTTAGACGTGTCATTTTGAATAATGATCTGTTCTGTCTAGTCGCTTCTCGTGGTCACACGACAAGTTGGATCGGTACAGCGTTATCTCAGATGCAGATTCCGACAGATGGCCAAAATGAACGTAGTTGTAGCTCTGAATAGTTCAACTTTCAAGCTCGGATAAAGGCTCGGGTTTGAAGTGGAAAGTCAGGTGTCGCCGCGAGGAATGACCGAGTAGATTCGTGGCAAATAGGCATAGAATGGCCGCTAGGACGTGGACTATGAGAATGAAACAACCTCATTCACGTATCCATGGATAAAGGTATCAGGACGAGTGTCATGTAAGCTACAACCTCCAGGCTTCAGAGATCTCACATCCGATGATAAAAAGATGACTTCGGGAGGGATCAAGGTCGAGAGATGTGTGTCGGACATGATGAAAAATGTCAATGTCGACGAAGCATAGAGAGGTATCGAGACGAGGCACGCGATCAATTTGAGCTCTAACATTGGCTGAAGTCTATGGGCGGCCAATCAGCGACGAGAATGCGAAAACGTGCTGCGGTGGATTGGCTTGTGCAGCCCATCCCTAATGTGCAACATCTGAGTCTCGGCTCTTGCAACCGTCCTGATCCCGGCCGTGTTTTGAATCTGGGAGATTTTTAACGGTCTCTGTATGGACGGCAATCTGGAAGGCATTCTCCCTGCGTTCGATGAAGCCATTGGTTGGCTCTATTCCAACTTAATCCAAGAAACATCACACATGCGCCTCTCAATCTTTAGACCCCCTGCCGTAGTACGAGTCTAGGCACGTGCTGAGCAACTTCAAAAATACACGACATCTTCAATGGCGTTATGGATCCGGGAGCCATTGCTATAGAATGAATCGTGTTCCCTTAACAATCTTAAGCGGGTGTAATCTAATCGAAGAAAGATATTTAGGTGGAAAATATTAGAGAAGGGATGCGGTACTTAATATATCTCATGGTATATAGTATTATGTAATCACCGTCTAGATCCTTGCAGATCTGACATGTTCATGTCATCATGCGCGGAAAGATTAACAGAATGCGTCTTGGATTCTATTAACGAATTTTGAATTGAGGAAATCTAATTCTACAACAGAAATGGATCAAATGAATGAATATATGAATTGTGAGTATACGTTCATAGCATTACCAATCATACCTGCCATTTCTTCTTCACTGAGAAATCCGGGTTTCTCGATATCTCCTACTCCCCCCATTTAGCAGCTTCGGCTGAAAAAAGAAATATATGCCATGGACCTCAGCTTACCCGACAAGATCCTCGTAGGTACCAGATAATCTTTCTAACTCTGCTCAATAGGTACCTAACTCCTAGCTTAGGTAGCTAATATACGCGCAGACCTCCAAGAAGCTTAGACTCGGAGCCATCGGACTTCCGTTATTAAGGGAGGTAAGCCAAGGTTGGCAACCTCTATGTCAAATCTCTTGTGTAACCGTCCCCGATTGACTATTTCTGAGAACAGGTGGCGCCAAAGTAGTAAAGGAGCATGCGTCAAAAGTTTTACTCGAGGTCTTTCGAGTCTGACATAGTATCTTCTCAGCAGCCACACACACTCTTCACTCAATGTTCTAGCCATGGAAGGCTAAACACAAGATATACCAAAGCACTCTCAGGAAGTCCGGAAGAGTAATGAATCTTACTGACCCATCACCCAGCTCAACAGAGAATCGACCAATAAATATATGGTCATAAAAAGGGACCACTATCCACCATGGGGGAATAATGGCGCAAAAATAGAACCTTGCGGTGGGTGCGGATTGAACGCACGACTTTCAGATTTCATGAATGAAGTTGGAACTTCAGTCTGACACTCTCCCAACTGAGTTACCCCCGCATGGAGAATCCGGATTGGATGGAAGAAGACATCGTTAAAATTAGACTAATTCATTTGTTTGCGATGGTCTCTGGGTTGTGGGTTGCGGCTCTGCCGTCGGTCATTTAGGGCTGTACTAGCGGACCCGCGGTAGAAGGTCGGATCCTCGGGGTAGGCACAGTAGTTCTAATGACTCCCTAGACGCAGAAAATGTGACGATGGTTGTATATTAGTCGCTTAGCAAAAGATACAGCTTCCTATAAACCCTCACACCCTAATAACATGTAATCTTTAGGTATCATATCAGGTAGAAAGCACATATACCAAAAGTTGACTATAAGAAGATACGACTATAAAATTACAATTAACCTTATGGGCTTTAATTAAAACGCCATCTACGTAATTATCTCAGCGACCGTTATGCGATGCAGTGTGAAAGGATCCTGTGTGGCACAAGCTGCCCAGCGCCATGGCACTATCTAATGATCCTAGACTCAAGCATCCCCGCCTCAACTCTAATCCATGGCCAGGGGTTGTCACGCGTATTTGAATCGTGACTAACTTGCGGGTTCAGCCGTGATCTACTAGTCTGACTTAATCTTCAAGAGGCAATAATATCCGAAACGCCTCCTACCTACTTCAAGTTATCTCTACACACCTTAGCTAAGTAATTACAAATGTGACGGGATGCTTACCAAAGGGGGTCAAAGGGGACTATTTTGTAGTTCTGCAGGTGAGCATTAAGTGAGAACGTGGATCAGCTTTCAGCTGAAATAGCTGATTCGCAATGGACGTGCTGATTGGCGGACGGCGAGATATAATCGCGTGCGACAAGGAATAGTAGAAGAAATGGCTCGAGGTTGGTTCCCAGATTTGGTTAGGAGTGGCCTCTAGGATTCCCACGACAAGGCTACAGGGGTCGTGATGGGGTTGTGACGGGATTGCGACGTCCGAAGAGCTGCTTATCTCGATTAAATAGCTCTCCTCTGAGACCTCCTGCTGTGAATTATAGACGAGCAGTAGATCTCGGGGGAAAACGACCCTCACTAAGGCCTCAAGCTTCAACGCTGCCAAAAGACGAGATCTTCGCGATTGTCAAAGAAGCCATGCGATCACCTTCCCTTTTCGGCGCGCTGCTGCTTTGCAGTAGCGTAATTGCGACTCCGAGTTATCCGCTAGTCGTCGACACGAAGAAGAATGTCAAATATCAGGGGCTTAATCGTAATGGGATCGAGGTCTTTCTGAACATTCCGTACGGACAGGATACAGGTGGCGCAAACCGGTTCAAACCGCCGAGAGCCGCCGTGCCGAAGCCGCGGAGCACCATCGTCGCACAGTCGTATGGCCCGGCCTGCCCACAGGCTCTGGGAGAGGGGTTTCCCCCTTTGACGTTGTCCAATGTCACGAAAATCTCGGAGGATTGCTTGAACTTGAACGTAGCGCGGCCGAGTAATCTGTCCGCAGGGGCCCAGCTCCCCGTTCTAGTCTATATCCATGGCGGCGGCTTCTGGTCCGGTCAGAACAGCGAGCTTTCAACAGCGCCGGACGGTATGATTCTCGAGTCCGTCGCGAACGGGCTTCCGGTCATACACGTGGGCATGAACTATCGACTCGGGTGTAAGTGACCAAAAAAAAAAAAAAAAATCCCTTAAAATTAAGCCGAACATGACCCCCGTTAACGAATGCCCTACGCATAGTCTTTGGGTTTGCGCAATCCGATGCTCTCGAGTCAGAAGGCTCCGAGAATGCCGGCTTGAGAGATCAGAGATTAGCCATTGAGTGGGTTCGCGATAACATCGCGTACTTTGGCGGCGATCCCGAAAAGATCACCATCTTCGGGCAGTCTTCCGGAGGCCTTGCCGTCGGCCTGCAGATCATGGCGTACGGCGGAAGTAAACCCGTCCCATTCCAGCAGGGCATATGCGAAAGCCAGGCTCTCGAGCCCGGGATCACGGGCAATTTCACCATCGACGCCTTCCAACTCGTCGTAGACTACGTCGGCTGCAACAAGAGCGCGCTGCACTCCGCAGAAACGATCGCATGCCTGCGGAACCTGGACTTAGACACCCTCGAAGGCGCGGCGGAAGCAACCTACCAATCCGACGTCGCGCACAATATCGGTGACATCTGGCTCCCCGTCGTCGACAGCGACTTCCTCCCCGCCGCACCCTCGCAGCTCATCGCCGAGGGTAAATTCGCCAATGTAACGACGATGATGGGATGGTGTGAGAACGACGTAACCTTCTTCACGGACACCAGTATCGCGGCGCCGCAGGACACGCGCAACTTTGTGCAATCGTACCTCCCGGATCTCAGCAGCGCCCACATCGACACCCTCCTCTCGCTGTACCCATCCACCGACTTCGCCGCCAACGAAGCAGCCAAGCTATCAAGCGAATTCTACCGATCCGCGCGCATCTTCCGGGACGTTCTGATGGTGTGCGAGCCGGTATACTACGGGCCGCGCTCGCGGCCGCGGGAAACCACGTGTACCTGTTCGACTGGAACCAGACGATGCTGGACCCGCTCATAGCCGCCATGTACGCGCAGTCCGGGCTCGGCGTCATCCACACGTCCGAGTTCGCATACATCTTCGGCAACCTGAGCCACTACGACTTCTCCCCTGCTTACCCGTTCGACCCCACGCCCGAGGACTACGACCTCGCGACCCGCGGCTCCCGGTCCTGGTCTACGTTCGCTAGTTTGGGCGTGCCGGGCGAGCGGGGCCGCGACACGTTCACGGGGTTTGCGCCTTCTTTTGCCGTCGGGACGCAAGATAGCGGTGGCGACGAGACGTACTCTGTTTTCGTTGCGGGCGGCCCGGACGAGGGGTTGTCTGATGTTGATGGGCCGAGCTCTAAGACCGTGGTTGCGGCGCAGAAGCTGAAGGAGCGGTGCGCGTTTATCAACTCGGCCGAGGTTATTAAAGAGCTCAAGTTTTAATGATGATGATGGTGTATGTGTCCATTTGAATATAAGCTGTAATCTAGATTATGAGTATGAATATAAGATTAGGAGGGGTATTCGTTTCTTGCTAATAGCTTTACTTTTTAATACATTAAGATGACACTACACTCAGGTCGAGGGCGCTTATTGTGAAATAAAAGCAATGGAAAGAAGGGTCCCTGAGAGGTTTATATGTTGGTGGCTGAGTTAAATATATCGTATGTTCCAATTCCTGTAGGACTAAAGCCATATACATATGTCCGAGATCCGAGCAACCTAAGGAAGAGAGGATGAAATGTTTGACCGCTATTCCTGCTGAGCGCAAGATTGTCTTTATTTATAAAATACGCATGCATGCGTCCGTGAAGTCCTAGATTGCCTCAGCCAATAATGTAACGTCATGAAGATTTCTTGCATAGCCCTCCTATGTAAGTTCTGGATGATCGCCGTCTATGGCGACTTAATATAGGTCAATAGCTCATCTAAAAATTGCTATTTGTGGCAACATTCTGCGTGACTTTCCTCAATTCATACTTCCACTTTACTATCACAAGTATTTTATATGGCCACGGTTCTAATACTAGAAGGAAGTCCAAAAGTCTATTAGGCGTTATATTGTATCATACCGCTATCTATGCTCCTTTCCGGTATGCGATTCTTGGAAGTGCTACTTAGTCTAACGCCTGCAATGCATTTATATGGCCTCATTAATTGTCATTACTCATGCCTTATTTGCATGTCCTTGATTGTCCTTCATGTTTGACCTTCCAGAGCCCGACTAGATATCAATGCGCCGACTTCTTACATCAATATCCTTCTTACCCTAGCTCGTCTAAGTCGTCATCGTCCCAGCCGAGACGTTCGTATATCGACATCTTCCTCCCGGGCTCCTTCCCGTCCGCGGTCGCGGCTTTGTTAGCATTAGCAGTAGTTGTATCAAGAATCCTTCGTTTAGTAGGTGTGGCCGCTACTAGGCCTTCTGACGGGACGGGCACAGGGCGAGGTTTAAGAGGCGTCTCCGTCAGCTCATCCATCTCAATTCCACTATCACGGAACGACATCATCGAGGATGATTTTCGGAGCATAATAGGCGATGATGCAAGAATGGCATCATCATCAACTTCCGGAACAGACAAAAAGCTTTGTTTATAGTTCAAGGATTTGGCTGGTGTCGCTTGAACCCCGCCTGTCGATGCTCCCGAACGTGGAACATTTGGACATTCATCGAGTGTAAAGGCGGTCTCGTGACTACGTTTCCTAGGTGCCGAAGATGGAATTAAGGAAGAGGAGGGTATAGTGCTCAGTCCGTTAGACTCCGCACTTCGGGGATGATTTGGTTGGTTGCCAACGCCCGTAGTAAATACGTCCGTGAAACGTTTTCCGACGGGAGTCGCTTTTACTATATCGGGGGCACGTGGATGCTGTGTCGGCTTCCGCGACTCTATACATTAATTAGCATCAATATTAAATCCGACTTCAGGGTGAAGCCAAGCCAATTCCAACTTACTCTTCAGCTGAGAGAGACTGGTATTAGCTCGTCTCTCGGCTGTCTCGGCTATATCCTTGCCGACAACATCTCTATTAGGACGCCTAAGTAATGAGATAGCATCCTTTAGTTGTGCTTTAACTAAAGCATCCTTTTTCGCTTTATCTTCTTCCGATCTTCGCTTAGGAGGCGCTGGTGCTATGGGATGTGATGATTTTCTTTGAGATGTAGCAGAGTCCGCTCTGGGAATGCTAGCCATAGATAGCGGCTCGCTGTTCTCTCGCTTCAACATGGTAGTCGAAGCAGACCTCATCAACGCTATTACCCCACTCGGGCCACGCGACATACTCCGGCGATGCATTACTGTCTCCTCGGAAAGAGCACTCTCAAGTGTGCCAGTTGGCTTGGATGGCACCGAGCGCTTTGCCGCTGAGCCGGGTCTTGACTTTGGTCTCACCGCAGGCGGCGGCTTTTCCGGCTTCTTCAGTTTAGGTTTGGGCGGGGGCATCATAAGCGGCCCACCAAACTTGCGACTGAGATGGTCGGCTTTCTCCGGTAATCTTGCAGAGAAGCTTTGACAGTGTTAGCAGTCAGTGTCTTCGATTGTAGGTCAAAATTCTCTTACAATGGCACAAGGACGTCGACGCAGAAGTCCTTGAGAGGATCCGAAGTGGCCCGAGGTGACTCCTGCGTGTCTTGATCGTTACTCGTCTGGTTACCAGCAGGCAACCTGACCTCTTCCATCGCAGTGGACTGCCATATACATAGTCGATCCGCATGGATATCGACAAGGAGAGGTAGACTGTTGCGTATTCGATTGCGTTTTTTAGTAGTACTATCTTTAGGCGCCTCCGCGGTCGTCTCTTCGAGACCAGGTAAGCCCGGCAATCGTGTGTCCTTGCCATCCCGGGGTGTTAACAATGGTTCCAACGCAAGAATTTCGAGAATGATGATCATTTGTAACTGAGTCTCCCTCGATCGTAACCAAGCTATCTGAAGCTTTGCCTCATGCGGTTCGGCTGTCGTCATCGCCTCATCTTCCTTAAATTGAGGCATGCGGGCACTCCACCACTTCTTAACGCGGTCACATTCCGTCGGGTACAAGCCATCTTTGCCAATCTTCATCTTCTTGGATTTCCGCTTTTTCTTAGTGTTACTTTGTTCGGCGTCTGAGTCTTGAAATATAGGCCTCATTCTAGAGATTATGTTTGGAATTGTCTCTCGATACTTCTTGTCGAACTGTGTGGTCGTCATGACAAGGCTCGTTAAGAAGTCTACTAGATCATTCATTTCTAGATTCGAGTCACAATCCAAATGGAAAGCCGCACGTGCCCGAGATAGAGGACCTTTTGCGAAATATGCCAGGGAACCCTTAAAGAAGTTAGACATATAGGCAGGCAACGTATACTTAGAGAGCCTACCATTGAATTATAAAGAGATTCGAAATATTGATTGCGAATATTCTCAAAAATACCTTCCGCGGTTGGAGTAGCAAGCAAATCGTCTATCTCAGAAGCTTTCGCTACTTGGCTTAGAGTGGAAGAGTCGGGGGTTTTTGTAGGTGGCGCATTCTGAATATGCGAAGTAGTAGGTCGAGACTCAGAATTATCATAGCCCGGAGTGGATGGTCGGGTTTGCGGGTCTGTCTGGGGGATACTTTGGGATGCTATTGACATAGAGCGGGATCTCCCAGGCTTCTTCACTATCGATTGTATGGCCTCAATCGCAAGCCTCCTCTTTTTAGTTTCATGGTGCAAATGGGGAGTCGTTATTGGATGCGGTGTGTTCGCGTCTATCGAGGGATTGGTCCGTTTCTCAATGAACTGGGGCAATGACACGGTAGCACGCCTCTCAAGTTCTTGGAGGTCCACCCAAGGGCCGAAGTGACAAAGTGTATATAAGCCACTTGTCTGCCGTTCCAGCACATAGATAGTCTTGTCAGACTCTAATCGAGCAATAACAACCACGGGATGAGATCCTAAGCGGCCCTCAAGCTCAAGAATCTTAATGTTGGACTCGAAAAACCGGGAGGACTCAAAGCTTCCATATGGCAGAGAGAGGTGGAGGAAGGAAAGCTGAAGATGCTCTCTGGGAAGAAGCATTAGAGGTTGAAGACTTCGTGGCTTGACGGACAGATTAGGAGGGTGTGGCTAGGTTTACTTTAGCAGTGAGACGGGATGGTAAGATAGAGCGAATCAGCCTACCTTGATAACAATGGGAGATTTGAGGAGTTCTCGCATAGCTTCAATGTCTTGTCTATGCTTCTGATTTGAGGAGCTATCGAAGCCATTGGTACCATGGCCATACTTCTTGCGTTCTTCACGTGAAGGAGGTCGAACAGCCATGCCGGTCCTTACGCGCACCGCGTTCGACGGAAAGGCTTCGGGAGACATCCGAGATCTCTAAGTCAAGTTCCATCTATTAGTACACTTTGAGAAGAAATTAAAAAATAAAATAAAATAAACGCCGACAATGCGAATTCCGCCGTGGGTTAATCTATAGTGTAGAGCACCAAATAATCAAATCTTGCATGGAAAGGGATTCGATGCTGATAATTGATATGCGCCGAAAGAAGAAGGCGCACGGGCCAAGACTGCTAGGAATTTATGACTTCACGCGTCAAGCATTCACGTCTTTTGCGCGATGAGGGATACATACATTAGCACGCTTATATGGCACCTTAAAATCGTCCTAAGGACCTTATATTTACATAAGACTATCTTAAAAATTTAATATTATCTTAAAATTATTACCAAAAGTGAATATAATCTTATTTTAACGAGTTTAAACTACTTTTTTAAGGAATAAGCTACGTTTATATTAGCTATAATTAAAAGGCTTATATTAATATATTTATAAGCTTATAAGCATAACTTTTTTAAAAAGTAATTTAAAGTTAAAATATATTTTTTAACTTTAAATAATAATATAAAGTTATACTTATTATATTACTTTATATTAATAATATTATATTATTTTATAATAATATATTATATTTATTTAAAATTTTACTTTAAGCTTATATTATATTTATTTAAAATATTTATTAACTTTATATATTATTTTAAGCTTATTTTTTATTATTTTTATTAAAATATTATAAATAATATATTTTTAAATATAGCTTATACTTAATTATTTATTAATAATAATATATTAATTAATAAATAATTTTATTTTAAACTTTATTAATAATTAATTATTATAAAGCCTTATATTTAAAGATTTTTTTAATTTAATTATATAATTTAAATATTTAAATAAGCTAATTAATTTATTTAAGTTTAAAATTTTAACTTATAACTATATATAATATTTTTTTAATTATATATAATTTAACTTTTATAGCTTATATATAACTAATATTAAATATAACTTTATTAAAATAATTATTATTATTATATTAAATTATAATTATATTAAAAACTTATTAAAAATTTAGCTAAGAAATGGTTAAATAATATTAATATAATATGTTATATTTTATTATAATAATATTATCTTTATAATTTAAATTAAGTATAAAAAAATTATTATATTATAAGTAATATTTATTATAATAAAAAATAAAATAACTATATAATTATATCTTTTAACTTAATTAATATAAAATTAAGTTAATATATTACTTTAAATACTTAATATATAATTATTACTAATAAAAGATAAAATTAATAAAATTATTATATATATAAACTATTATTAAATTTATATTTATTAATTAATAAAATAATTTTTTATAGTTTATATTAAAAAAAAGGGAATATATTTATATTATTTTTAAGTTAAAGTAAATTATTAAGAAATAATTCTTTTACTTATTTAAAAATATAGTTTTTAATTAATAATTAATAATTATTATTATTAATAAGCTTTATATTATATATTAATAAAATAAGTTTTAATTATTATATTTAAATATTTATTAAATAAGGGATATAATATTAAAGATAGTATTATAATTTAAATATATTATTATCCTTAATAAAAAAATTAAGTACTTTATTTTACCTAATATTAACTTTTATTAAAAAGAAATATAAAAAAAGATATTATTTTTTATTTAAGTAATTATTAATTAAGCTAATATTAATATTATTATATACCTATTATTAAAGTTTAAAATTTAAAATTATTAATAATTTACTTTTTTACTTAATAAAATAAAATATAATAATATTTAAATTATTAAAAAAATTATTATTTTTATAAATAGTAAAAAATAGCTAATTATTACTTATTATTATTTAATATTTTAAGTTATTAATTTAAGGTTAATTATTAATAAAGCTAAGTATGTTATTAAATAATATAATATAAATGTTTGCTTAATAAATTAGGAATAGTTATATAATAATTTTATAATAAAGGATTTTAATTATTAAATTATATTAGTAATTATAGTTTTTAAAATAAAAATAAATATTTATAATATAAAGTGAATAATTTAATATAAGCTTATTATTTTTAATAATTTTATTAATTTAATGTAATAATTTAATTAAGTAATTAAAAATGGAAAAATGTAAGAAATAATATTTTTTTCCCTCCTTATTAATATTTTAACTTATTAAGTATTTTAAAAAAGTTGCTTAAAAAGTTTAAGCGTAAAGGTAAGTAAGCTTAAAATAACCTATAATATATAATTAATATTAATAAAATTATATTAAATAATTTAATAGTTAATTTAAAATATAATTATTTAATTTTTATATTAGTTAATAAAATAATTAACTTATTTATAACTAATAATAATAATATTAAAAATTACCTTCCTTTAAGATTATTTCTTAAATAATTTTTAAGTTTTTATTTAAGCCTTTAAATAAAAAATAAAATAAAAAAAAGAAAAAAATTATAAATAAAGTATTTTAATATATATAAATTTATTAATATTAAATATTATAAAAAATATCTATTAATATTTTTATAAAAGCTAAAAAAAAATAATAATAAAAATATAAAAAAAGTTTCTCTTATATTATATTATAATAGTTATTATTATAAGCTAAACGCTTTCTTTAAGCTTTTATTAAAGTTATTAATTATAAAAAGGCTTAAAAAAGAAATAATTTAATAATTTATATAATAAAGGTTTTAAGCTTTTTTTCTTAATAAGGTTTAATATTTAAAAAATAAAATAAAATATAAGTATAATATATTAAATTTAATTATTATATTAAATAAAATTTAATAAAAAATTATTAACATTTTCTATTAAAACATTAACCTAAATATCCTTTTATAATTAATTAATAAAGCTTTAAAAAATATTAAATGGTTTAAACATAATAATATTAAGTTTAAACTATATAATTATAATATTATATTATATTAAAAAGCTAAATAAAAATATAATACATATTTAAAGGAAAAATACTATAGGAAAACTATAAATGTAATATTTATTAAATAATAGTAAACATTAATATTTTATAAGCTTATACTTAATTTAATTAATATATTATTAACATTTATAATAAAACCATTTATACCTAATAAATTAATAATAATTAATTTAAATTTATTATTACCACTTAATATAATTATAATAATATTACCTACTTTAACCTTAATGGCTTTATTATTAACCTTACTTATTTAATATATTTTAACCTTGTTTAAACCTTTAAAACATAATTAAAATTTACTAAATAAAAGTAACTTATTTTACTTAAAATATAAAAGAACTTAATTAATATTATTTATTATATATTATTAAAATAATAAATTATTAAATAATAAAATAAATAAAAAAATAAAACGTATTTAAGATAAAAATAAATAAAAATGGCTTAAAATTAATTAGCTTAACCTAATTTTTATTTTTACTATATCTTATATAAGGTTATAATATTAAATAATTATAAGGATTAAATAAAAAATAAAGTTTTAATATTAACTTAAAACTTTATCCTTTTTATTAAATATTTACTTTTTTTAATAAATATTAATTAATAATAAAACAAATTAGTTTATATTTTTTATATAAATTATTAGTTTATTAAATATTTAATTAAAATTATTAAATTATTTTAATAATAATGTTTAAAGTATTATCCGCGTATAAAATAAAATATAAAATAAAAAAAAGTATATAAAAATAAAAGTTTAAGTATTTTTCTTAAAGCTTAAAATTAAATTAAATAGTTAAAAATTATTTATTTTAATAAATAATATTATTTATTAACCAATTTAAATACTTAGGTCTTATAATAAATTAACTTAAACCTTTTTTAAAAAAATTTTAATATAAAGGAAAACTAGGTTTAATTATTTTAATTAAAAATTAATAAAGCTTTAAATATATTTTTGTAAAAGTTAAGCTAAAATTTTTTTAGTTAATATATATTAAAGTAAATAATATATATATTAAAAGCATTATTAATAGTAAAGCTTTTAATAGCTATGATATTATAACTTAATTAAAAGGTTAATTTAATAAAATTATTATATATAAAAAACCTATCCTTTAAATGGTTTAATCTTTTTAATTATAATAAAAATTATATAATTTATTTTCCCTTATAACCTTTATTTTAAGGTTATTTATAATAGTTATAATATATTATTATATAATTTATATAATAAAAGCTTACTTATATATAATAAATATAAACTAATTTTATAATATTATAAAAAAGTATTATCTTATATTTTATACCTTATTATAATTTAACTTATTTTATTTAACTTAGTAATAAATTATATAACCTTTTTAACCTATAAGTTTATAATTTAAATTTATTACTTACCAAATTTTTTTTTTATTTTTAAATTTAAAAAAAATATATATATTATTATACTATCCTATTTTTTATTTAACCTTATTATTAGTTATATTAACTAAAAATGTATTATATATTAATTACATATTTATTATATTATTAGCCACTATATTATATTATTACTAAGTTAAAATTACTTAAGTAAAGTTATATATAAAAGCTTTTTCCCTTTTTAATTTATTTTCCTTTTTCCTTTCTTATTTTCCTTTTTTTTAAATGCTTTAAATTTACCTAATATAAAGCTTATAATATTATACCTATATAATTTAAATAACCTTATTTACTAAATTATTTACTATATTATTTATTATATTACTTATTAAACTACTTATTATATTACCCGCTATATTATTTATTAAGCCATTTATTATATTACTTATTAAGCCATTTATTATATTACTTACCACATTACTTATTAAATCATTTATTATATTACTTATTAAGTTACTTATTAAACCATTTATTAAGTCACTTATTAAGTTATTTATTAAACCATTTATTACACCATTTATTAAATCACTTACTAAGTTATTTACCATATTATTTACTAAGCCATTTACCTTAAAAATAATAAAAATAATTAAAATAATAACCGTAAAAAATATTATAAAATTAACTAAATTAGCCAAATTAACTACCTTAACTATTATAACTTTTTTACTTACTTTATTTATTATTATTACCTTTATTACTTTAATTATTATAACCATTTTAACTATTATAATTAAAACTATTAACTTAATAATTAAAACTATTATTACTATTTTAAATAATTTAATTAGTTTAATTATTTATATTATTAATGTTATTTTAACCATTATTATAAAACTATTTAATTTAATTAAAAATATAACCTAAAATTAGGGAAAAGGGATTTAAAATAAAATATTATAAAAAGATATAATAAAAATTTAAAAATAAAGTTAAGGATAAAATTAAAATAAAAACATAAAAAAGATTTAAAAAAAAAGAAGGTAAAAAAAAAATAAAAAAGCAAATAAAAAAAAGGCTTAAGCTAAGCTTAAACATAAGCTTATACTTAAAGTAAACCTACTTTATATTTTCTTTTTTTAAATAAAAAATATTTACCTTTATTAATATTATTTCTTATAATAATCATTAAAAAAAAATAATAAAAATTATATTATTTTTAATTATTTTATATAATATATTAATACATTTTAATTTATATATTTACTTAACTAAAATTATATATAAAAATAAGCTTAAATATACTAACCATTATTTTATTATTTTATTTAACTTATCCCTTTCCTTAATAATATTTTAATTAAAAGTATATAATTATATTATTAAAACATTAAGCTTATTTCTTTAATACTTTAAATGAAATTAACACTTTTAAGCTATCTTAATTTAAAAATAAAAAGAATATATTTTTTAAAATAATTTATACTATTAAACTACTTAAATTAAATATATTTCAACCATTTAAAATTAAATTTTAAATTGTTAATAAATCATATTTTTATAAGAATAACTTCTTAATTATTACCTTAACCATTAAAGCTTTTTAAAATATTTACTAGGAAAACACTTACTTTAAAAAGCCTATATTATAAGTACTTTATTAAAACATTATATTAAGCTCCCTTTAATAATAAAAGTATATTATTTAACTAAATAAAAATATTATAATTTAGAATAAACATATTAATAAAATTATAATAATAATATTATAAAACTTTATATTAAATAAAATATTAATAATTAATATAAAAAATATTTACATATAATTAATCATAAAATACCCATTTAAATAATAAGATAATTTTAACACTTTAATATATTTTACATATATTAATAACTTTTAACAAAGCTTTTAAATATAATTAGCAATGTTAAAAAAAACATAAATATAAAATATACTTTTAACCTTTAAAATAAAGTTTAAGGGATAATAAGCTTTATTTAAAACATATTTTATAATTAATTGTTTAACAAAATAATTAATAATTTTAACAATATTATCCTTTATTATAACCTTTTATAAATAAATATAATAAAAGTATTAAATACTTTTTTTATATTTTAAATTAATAATTAAGATGTAAGGTTTTAAATAAGTGTTTAAAATAACTTAAAATTACCATCCTTATTTAACTTAATTAGTTATAATTATATTAGGTATATATATAATAAAATAAACGCAAATAACTAAGTTATTAATTATACCACTTATACGCTTAATAACTTAATAAAAAATGGTAACTTTTATTTAACTTAATATAAAATATTATTACTTTTAATAAATAATATAATATAAGTATAATAATTAATAAATTATTATAGCATTATATTATTTAAAATAAAAAATATAAGGGAAAATAAATTAATAAAATATTTTAAGTAATAATTAAATAATTAATATAATATAAGCCTATTATTTAAAATATTAAAAGCTTTACTATTAATTAAGTATAATACATTTTAACTCTTAAAAAAATTATAGGTTTTTAAAATAACTTAATAAGCTAAACTAAATAAAAATAAGGTTAATATTAAAAGGGATAAGCTTATATGGCTTACTAAGCTAAAAAATTAAAAAGTTTAAAGTTATATTAAAAAAAAAGCTTAATAAAATATTTATTACGCTTAAGGAAAGTTATATTATATATAAGAATAAAATGAGTTTAATTAAATAATTATATTTTAATATATAGCTTAAAATATATTTTATATTTTATAATAAAAGCTTATATACTTTTAAAAAAATAAAATATAAAATTACATTAGTTTAACCCTTTTTAAATTAACCTTTTAAGTTTAATTAACTAAGAAATTATTATATAATTTTAAATATAATTTTATTAACCTACTTATACTTAATAATATATTTTCACTAAATTTTATTATAATTATATTAAATTTAAAAATTTACTAATATTTAAATTCTTATATTATAATAAAATAAAACTTAACCTTATATTATAACTTATAATAAAATTATTTTAACCTTATATTTATATAAATATTATTACTTAATATAAACTTATTTAACCTTTTCTTTCTTTTATTATTATTAACTTTTACTCCTTTATTATAAATTATTATTATTATTATTATTATTAACATTAAATAAAGCTTATATAAAATAACCTTATTATATAGTTTATTATTACTTATAATAATTATAACGTTAAGTTTTAACCTATAATTAAATTATTTATAAGCCCTTTTACTTTAACTTATTTAAAATATAACTAAGCTTAAAGTAAAACTACATCGTATTAAACACATTATTAAAAACTTATTAAGTAAAATTTTATAAATTAAAGATTAAATCTTAAATATTTTGGCTAATATAAACACCTTTTCACTTATTTTAATATTAACTTTATTAATTTACATTTTCTACTTTTTATTACTTAGTTTAAAAATAACTTTTTATTACTTTTTTACCATGCCTAATTCCCTTTTCCTTTTATCCTATCCCCACTTATATAGCCTTAACTTTCGCGAGTAAAAGCATTTTTAAATTATTATAATAATAACCTTTACATTAATACTTAATTAACCTTTATTAAAATAAGCTTAAAGTTATTTAATAAAAATAAAAACAAATAATATTTATAATCTTATTAGCTTAATAGCTTTAATGTTAATTTTTAAGTTATATAATTAACTTATAAACTATAAAAAATAATTTAATCTTTATTTTAAATAATAATAACAAAATAAAGGATAAAAATAAAAATAAAAATAATAAAATAATTATTAAGGAAGTTAAGCTTAATAAAGTTAAAAAAAGGCTTAATTATAACCTTATCTTTATTTTTATTATTACTTTTATTACCACTTTTTTTATTACCTTTGCTATTATTACTATTACTATTATTATTACTTAAAGTAAAGTTAAGGCTAAAAAAAAGAAAAATAAGTAAACTTAATTAAAAATAATATTATAATTAATATTATTATTATTATTAAAGCATATAACCTTTATAACGCCTTTATTTAACTTAATTATTATTCTTTTTATTAAAAATTAAATTATTCCTTTTATTTATAAAAATTAAATTACCCTTTTCCTTTAAAATTATTAAACTATTTATTTTATTTATAATTATTAAGTTACTTATTTTTTATTTAATGTTAGGATAATTATTTCCCCATTATTTTTTATTAATATAAGTTTACTTAATTATATTTTAATTATAATTTAATAATTTATTTTTTTTTCCTTTTTTTTTCCTTTAAGCTTAATTTTTATAATTAGCTTAATTAAATATTATTAATATAAATATAGTTAAAATACCTTAAGTATAAAATATAAATAAAAGATAATATAAAGTAATAATATAAAAATATAATATAAACTTATAATAAAATTATAAATTAAATCTTTTTTAATTTATACTTATTTATAATTATTATCCTTTTAAAATTAAAGCTAACTTATAATTATATAATTATATTATTAAAATATTATTAAAGTTTTAATAAGGTATTTTCTATTCATTTAATTAATAATTTATTAATAAAATATAAGATAAATAAAAATATTTTACTTATTAATTATATTATTTAATTAACTTAACAACTTTTTAAATAAAAGTTAATAATATTTTAACTTAATCCTTTTTACAATTTTATATAAGTATATATAGTAAAAAGTTTTTACAGTTTTAACCCTTTAAATCATATATTTTTTTAATAATATTAAGCTATTTTATAAGCTTTATTTTAACCTTATTATTAAAGTTATTAATTAATTAATAAAGGTTTTTTTCTTATACCTATAAGGATATTATACTTTATTTATAACATATAATAATAATAAAGTGTTATTATAATTACCTAAGCTATAAATCTTATTATAAGTAAAAGTTATATTAATTATAATAATATTATTAGCAATAATGTTATTATTATATTTATCCTTTTTATAAGAATTAACTTTAATATAAATATTAGTTTTAATAATAAATATTTTTTTATCCTTATTAACTTTTAAATTTCCTTTTAATATTAAGCTTTAATTTATAACTATTACAACTTTATTAAAGCTATTAAGCTTTAATATAAGCTACCTTTATTTTATAAGGGTTATTACTTTTAATAACTTAAGTATATATTTTTTATAAAAACTATTAATTAAGCTAATATTTTTAATATTTAAGGTTTTATATAAATTATTATTTACCTTATCTTATTAAAAATTAATAATATTAAACTAGTTTATTATTAAATTATTTATAACTAACTAATTAAAATTTATATTTTAATAATAAAAGAAAAAAAATTATTTTTCCTTTATTACCATTATACTTAAAATATTAACCTAAACATTTTTTAAATTAAAAATAATTATTTCCTTATTTAATTAAATCCTTTAATTTTTTTATATAAGGTATTTTTATATTTAATAATTAATCTTATATCTTACCTTTTCTTAACTTTATATATATTTTATAAATGCCTTTAAAATATTTAAAAATGATTAAAATTTCCTTAAATGGTTAAGTAAATTACTTATTTAAAATATAATATTTAACTTATATTTTTAATTATAATTAATAATATATAAAGCCTTTACTTTTTTCTTTTTATTATTATAATATACCTTTTAAAAAATAATCTTATCTTAAAAAAGGTTTTAAAATATATTATATAAATAATTAGTTAAATTATATGCATTAATATTTTTAATTATATATTATAAAAGTTTATTAAATCTTTTCTTATTTGCCTTTATATATTAATATATATTATATATAATAACTACCTTAACATTAAATTATTTTTTATTATCTTATATATTATAAAAATAAGGAATAATATTAAGTAAATTAAGGTATTTAAATTGTAAATAGGAAATAATATAATTTATATTAATAAATAGCTTTTTAAAAGGCTTTAATACTAAATATAAATATTAAAACTAATATAACTTAACTAATTTAAGCTATTATTACTCTTATATATAACTATATTTATTAATTATAATTACTTATTTACTATTTTTAAAACAAAAAATAAAAATAATAAAGGAATAAATAAATAAAAGGATAAAGAAATAAAGGAAATAAATAAAGGAATAAAATCCTAGGTAAAAGCCAAGCCTTTTTTTATAAAGGGTTATTAATAATAACCTTTTATTTAACTATAATATTACTAAGGAAAAAAAAGGGATGTATATTTTTTAATTAGCTTATAATTAAAATAATTTATTTTTAATTTTATTTTAATAATAATTAAATAATTAATTATAATATTAATTTCAATTATTATATTATATTATAAATAAATTAGCCTTTTAATTATCTTTTAAAGCCCCCTTATATTAAAGTTATTTTAACGAAAAATTAATTATAAATTTTAAAAAATCTTTAACTATAATAATTTAGCTTAATATTTTATTTTATTTAAGCGATAAGCTATAAATTAAGGTTTTTTAATTAATTAAAATCTATTATTTCTTTTACTTTAATAGGTTTTGTTTAATATTAAAGCTAATAGCTTTAAATAATAAAAATATTAATTATAATTTAATATATTATACCTATTGTTTTTTAATTAATAATATTTAAAAGTAAATTAAACACTTCTAATTATTTATATTAATATTTCAATTATATGATTTTATATTATACATTATATATTTTAATAATAACATTTTATTTATAGCTAAGTATTACTTATATAACCTTATATATATTAATATTTAATATAGGTTAATTGTATTAAATTAAAGATTTAATAAGCTATTAATATTATATAATTTTATATTTAATTATATTAAGCTTTATTTATTAAAAGTTTTTATATAATAATATACCCTTATTATAACATAACTTTTTTATTATTAAAAATATCCCTTTTAAATTATTATTATTAATTAAGCCTTATGTTATAATAATATATTATAATAAATGTTACCATATAATAAAAGTAGTTAGTAATATAAAAAAGGCATATATTATCCCTAATATTAAAATCTTTTAATTTAAAGTAAATAGTATAAGTTAGTATATTATGTTTAATTAAACCTAAGCTATTTTCCTATAAATAATGCTTAACTTTATATATAAATTAAATAACCTTATATTTTTTTATATTAATATATATAAAACTTTTAATTTAAAAGTTTTTATATTATTTTTTAAGTTATGTGATAATAATTATGTATTAATAATATATATCTTTTATAAAGAAGGAAAATATTTAAATAAGCTAATTAAAATATATTAAAACCATATCTTATATTAATTATATAATATTTCCTTTAAATACCTTTTTACTTAATTTGTATAAGTTATTTTAAATGGTATAATTACTTAACTTTTTAATATAAATAAATTAAATAAAAGGATAATTATTTAAATTTATAAAAATATAAGGGATAACATATATAATTTTTAAATTATATATATAATATTAAAATAATAGATTTTATTTATTATATTTAAACCTATTATTAATATTATTAGCTTCTTTTTTAAGAAGTGTTTTATATTAAGTAATAAGGTGTTTTATATAATTTATACCTATAATAATAATATTAAAGGTTTAATGTTATAAAATTATAATATTATAACTTAAAATATATATAATAATTTAAACGTTAACATTAATTTAAAGTTTAAAGATTTTAATTATTTTAAGGTTAAAAAAAAGTAAAGAAAGGATATTAATAATAATATTAATATTAACTTTAAGTTTAAAAATTTTAATTACTTATAAAAAAGGGGTTATCCCCTTTTCACTTAACTTAAAATACCTCCTTTACTTAACTCTTTATTAAACTTTTTAATTACTTTTCCTTATAGCTTTAAAAGTAATAATAATGTAATAATTAAGATTAATATAAATGTAAATATAAAAGCTATAAAATATAACTTAAAAATTGGCAAAATTATTTTTTTAAAATAGCTAAATTAAAATATACCATATTTATTATATATAAATTAATTATTAGCTTAATGGCTTTAGTTTAGCTTTAACTTTAACCCTTTTAAAAAAGGTATAATATAAATTTAAATTTTTTTAAGCTAAATATTTTAAATAAATTATAATATTTAATATAAGGTAACATTAAAAGTTGTTTTTTTATAAAAATATAATAAGGTTTAACTATTTATAAAGCTAATAAGCCTAAATAAACTTTAAAAAGATAATATTAATTATTATTCTTTCTTTTTAATAATATTAAATATTATTTATTCCTTAATAAATTATTAACTATATATAAATTAAAATAAAGTAATAAAGTTATAATAAAATATTTATTTATAAGGAAATATTACTTAAATAATCTTTTCTTATTTAATTATTTTTATAATATAATAGCTTTAAGTATTATATTGTTATTATATAATTAATATTCCTTATTATCCTTATTACCTTTAATTAAATTTAACCTATATAATTATTAACTTTTTTTACTTTTAATAATAAATTTATCCTTTTAGCTTATAAATAATATTACTTATTATATTAAAATTTAAATAAGCTAAACTACTTTAATATTAAAATCATTAATTTTCCCATTTACTAATTACTTAATCCTTAAATATAAAATATTTAATATATTAAATAAGGTATAAAATATTATATTATAATTTAATTTCCTTTTAATACTATTATTAACATATAGTTTATAAGTATATTTAATAATATTTTATTAGGTAAATATTATTAAGTATTAACCTTTTTAATTAAATTTAAATATAATTTTTAAACCCTTATATAAAATAATAGTATATAACCTAATTATTAATAATTAATTAAAAATAATGGAAATATTATAGGTAAAGTTTTTATTATTTTTTATATTAATAATAAACCTATTATTAATATATTTTAAAGTTAAGTTAATAACCTTTTAATTACTTTTAATAATAATACATTAAATAAGCCTTAATTAAAAGATATTTATAGTTAATTTAAGATTAAAAATAACTAAGTAAAAAAGCTAAATAAAGTATAACATTTTTAAGCTATAATTATTTAACCTTTTATTATAAAAGAAAAGGGGTAATTAAGATATAATTTACTAAAATATATTATAATTATTAAGCTATATTATAATAATTATTATTAACATATAATTAATTATAATTATATATTAATAATAGCTTTAAAATTTAATATTAATAAAGGCTTTTTAATCTTATAAATATTTGCTAATTTAAGCTTAAAAATTAAATACCTTATCTTATATAACTAATAATATTTACTTAAGCTTTTTAAAATTAATATACTTTAATATTTTACATATTACATTAACATTAACATTACTTTTAAATAAAATATTAATATTAATAAAATTATAAATTAAAAAGGTAATAATATAAGCTTAAAAAGTATTTTATAATAAAAAAAAGGCTTAATAATATTTAATAGAATTTTTACTTATATATTACCTTTATTTAAAGAATTATATATCCTTTTTAATTAGCTTATCCTAAAAAGTATAAAATATTAACTAAATAAAATTTAAAATAATATAAAAAAAGGTAAGAATGGGAAATATTTATTATTTTTAATTATAAACCTTTTAAGTCTTTAATTAAATAGTTATAATTGCCTTAATAAAAGATATAATCTTTTAATTATTATATATTATTATTAATTGCTTTTTATACTTTTTATAATTTAATAATATATTAAATAATATATTATAAATTTAGTATATACCTAATATTTTACTTTTATTTTTATTTATAATAAGTGTTTATAAAATATGATTAACATTATATTAAAGCCTAACTATTTTAAAAAATAAAGTGATATTATTTAAGGTAAAAAAATGAAAAATTAATTAAATAAAGTTAACTATTAAATATTTAAAGGCCTTAGCCTTATATTTAAGTAATAATATAAAGTAAATGGTTAATCACTTTTATTAAAAGGATATAATTAACTGTTATTATAATTAAAAAAAAGGGTTATAAATATTAAAATTAATTATAATTAAATAATTAATAAGATTTTATATAATATCTTTATAATTTAAGGCTAAATCCTAAATATAATTTTTAAAATTAAAGTTATTATAAATAAATATAATATTTAAATTATAAATAATACATTTAAAGTTATATTATATTTTATATTAACCTTAATATTATAATAAAACCTAAATTATTAAAATATATTTATAATTATTAAGCTATAATATTTATTTATTAAATAATAAACTTATACTTAAGGTAAATTTTAAACTAAACTAATGTTTTTATAACCTAACGTAATATTTTATTATTATAAAAATATATTTTTAAAAAAATAAGTAAAAAATTAGCCTTAATAAATGTGTAAACGTTTAATAATAATGTAATAATTATATATACCTTAATTATATATAAGAAAGTAAATTTTTTATTTATATCTTTTAACTTTAAATAAGGTTATTAATTAATAAAAATATCTTTTAAAACTATAATAATCTTAGGTAATATTTATAATACTTAAAGTTAAATATTTTTAAAATTATTTTTAATTTAACTTATATTAAAAATATTTTAAATAATATATAAATGATTATTATTTTTAATAAATATTTTATAGTTAAATTTGCCAAATATAAGCTTTATTATTAATTAAAAAAGCTTTTTATAAAAAGTAAATAAATTAATAATTTTTTACTTATCTTTAAAAATTATTTATATTTTAAATATAATTAGGTATTTTCTAATAAATAACTTTTTAAACACCTTAGTAAATTATTTAAACTAGTAGCTTATAAATTTATTACTTAATACTTTAATTAATAATTAACCTTTTATAAAACATTTAAACATAAAGTTACGCCTTTATTAATTTCGTTAAAAGTTTTATGTTTTAATTATTATATTTATAATATTAAACTTACCTTTATTTTTATCTTTATCCTTATTTTTATTTTTATCTTTATTTTTTTTATTTCCTATTTCTTTATTTTTTACTTTTTTATTATTATTAAAAATAATAAATATAATATTAGGTAAATTAAATAGTTTAAATATAAAAGGTAATATAGCTTTATTTTTATTATTAGTTTTAATATATTAAAAAGGAAATAAAGGAAAAAATAATAATTATAATAAACTTTTTATATTTATAAGATAAAATATACTTTAAATATTATAAAAATTTATAAAAGGTTAAAGTTAATATATAATAATTTAATAAATAAAAAATAGTTAAGTTAATGTGTATATAAGCGATAAAAAGTAAAATATTTATAACTTTTTATTTTAATATATATTATTTATAAAAAAAAATTATAAAATATCCTTAAACTATAACTTTTAAATTTATTAATAAAAATTATAATTAATTTTAATTAATTAAAATTAACTATAATTAAAAAAGTATAAAAAAATTTAAAAAAAAGTAATTTAAGCTTATTAAAATAAATATAATCCTTAATATTATTATATACGAGAAATAATTTTACCTTTTAAAATAATATTTTTTTAAAATAACTTTTTAATTTAATATAATTTTATAATAATTATAACTTTAAAATAATTTTAATAATTAATTAAATATTAATTAATAATTAATAATTAATAATTAATAATTAAATAATACTTTAATTATTAATTATTAATAATTTAAATATTTTAAATTTTATTTAAATTATTTAATTATAATTATATTTAATTATATTTATAATTATATTTATAATTATATTTATATTTTTTATATAACTTTTTATATATTAAAATAATAATAATAACTTTAATAATTTTATAATTATTATAATATAATTAATAAGCTAATAAATTTATAATTATAATTTTATAATTTAAAGTTTTTAATTTAAATTATAATAAATATTATTATTATTATTAAATCTTTTTTAAAATATTAATTTTTAAATAATTTAAATAAAAAAAATATTATATATTATTTATATATATTTTATATTATATTATATTATATATATATATATATATTTATATTTTAATATAATTTTATATTTTAATATAATTTTAAAATTTAATTTAATTTTAAAATTTTAATAATATTAATACTTTAATATAATCTTATACCTTAATATAATTTTAAAATTTAATTAAATCTTAATTTTTTAATATTATTATATATTTAAAATATAATAAGTTAAAATATGTTTAAGTGATAATATTTAGCTAAAAAGATGTTAAAATTTAGCAACGATCTTTAAAACCGTATTTAGCTACCACCTCGGCGCGCTAATGTATGCAAACACTGTACTGGCAATGTTTTAGCGGATACGGTGTACATAGCAGGTACTGAGAACTGAATGTTCAACCTAACCTTAACCCCACGCCACATGTATTCCGTACATGTAAGTGCATATTATGGGCTTATGAATACCGCCACATTACGACAAGCCACATACATGTACTCTACATTACAAATTTAGGGTCCTTTGCTTCAAGTATGGCGTATCCTTTTGATCGGCGATGGAGAAGCTTGATTGAGCTAGGTAATTGCCACATACGGAATGCACTAGCCATGTATTGTAGGCTTGGCTTTCCAATTTCAACAAGATTACCTCTTTGATGGATGCAATTCAACTGAATCCTTCAATCTGAACGGATTGTCACACTTCAATATGTATGTACATCTTACATCACCAATATTGTTTACAACTTGCACCTTAAACTCTTAAGCCAGTCAGATATATGCATTTTAATCCGGAGAACTTATTCCGCAGAGCAGCAATCTTGTGGCGATGTGCTTCCACACTTTAAAAACCTTATGCTACATGAATTGCGAGTGAGCAAAATAAAAAGAACTTACAGGTCACATTTGCCTTTGTTGTATGTAGGCAAAAGCTGGAGCGTCTACTAAACGTTTTACTGTGGTACAACAGCGGAGCTCTAGCTCCAAACCAGTTGGCAGACCCTAAGGTTTAGTTCAAGGTTGCCTAATCTTTTTCCGCACCTACATCGTTCGCCGCCCGACCAATCATCGAGAATCCTTCGTGCTACATCTTTTTTAGCTTCGACCGTGGAAAAGTCGCTTATGCAAGTTTTCTGAATCGGCAGAGTTAGTTATTATAAGCTAGGTATTATTACCTATAGTTATGTATTTACCCTGATTTCTAACCATCTACTACATATTTACATATAGATCATCGTCACCATCCAGCGACTGGATTCATTTCAATCATTATTTCTCTATTGCAAGCTCAATCTTCAATTTGAAAACACCTGTCTCATACCTACCTACGTAGTGTGTTACAGCTATTACAAAATAAGCTCCATTTATAAAATTAGCTCTCATCACCTCGCCGAATTGATCAATTTAATCGAATCATCTAAAAAGTGCCCGACTGAGTGGAAACCTGGAGAGCCCGAGTCAATAATCTTGTCCACTTTCATCCACTTTGTAAGCCCAAGGGCTTTTCCTCATGGATTACCCCGGCCCGGTCCATCGTGAGTAGCTGACTTGCTTGGCAACTTTTGCTTTGACAGCGACCAAAGAGCCCCCGATTCTATCGTCGCTCTTTAACACCTATCTGTCTAGTCCATTCTTGAAACCTTAACCTTGGTTGATTTGAAGGGCAAATTCCCCGGATGATCAACTGACTAACTTCGAAACCTCTGGATCCGGCTCCAGCGAGTTACGTCGTCAATTCTCGACATGTCCGCCGAAACCTCACCACGCGCCGTTCGATTCTCCCAGAGCGAAGTTGAGCTAGCTCAAGATACCTCTAGAAATCAGCGACCCATTGCTATTTCCACCGACTCTGATGGCTCAGGATCATCCGAGGACTACACTCCCGATCCCCACGAACTCGAGCGCCAGGATGGGTTAGGGTCTCTTCCCCCATATGGAGACGGCAATCTTTCAGGTTCCATGGCATCTCTTGCGCCAAATTCGGTTGCCAATAATGCTGGGAGGCAACGAGGTTCTGCTGGCGAGGCGAATTCTAATAATGTTACCAATGGTATTGGGGGCCGACAACAACAGAGACCCCACGTTACAAGAACTCCCTCAAGCACTTATGCTCCGCAAAGGGGCCCTCCTCCCCAGCAGCCGTCCTTCATATCTACGTCCACTCGGTCGGGATCGCGTCGGCGAGATCCTGCCGACAAGTTTCGCGACCAAGAACCTGCCTATCTACGCATGATGCGCCAAGATCGACCAACCAACGGGTACTTTGATCCCTATACGCCTAGTGTAGACTTCTCCGATGAAGAGTCTGAGGGTGAGACTCCTTCCTCGGAAGGTCCCTTTGACGATCGCAACGATGAGACTATAATGTTTCAGAATCTAATCGACGACACACAACCTACCGAAGAGGATATCAAAGATCCCGTGAACCGCGAGCGATTAGAATGGCACGGTATGCTAGCAGCAGTTTTGACCGGTGATGTTGTGAAGCAAGAGAAGAAGCGACTTATCGGTACATCCGAATTGCAAGGTGGAAAGCAAGCTTACAAGGCCGAATTATGGCTTGGAATCAGGTCAAAAATGACTGGTCGGTCTCTCGCTGTCCAACGGAGGGTAGTCGAAGAAGCACGGGGAAACCTAGATCGGATCATTGATGAGATCACTCGATTCGAAGTACAAGGTGAGACTGCAGCGGGTAAACCTGCTATTGAGCAGGTTCGAGATATCGTCAAGAAGATCGAAAAATGTGAGAGTCTATATCCCTCGTGGCAATCATTGGGAGATGCGCACCCACAAGTCAAATCGCAGCAATTCCAGGAAGCCTACAACGCGGTCATGTCTTGGTACAATACTAATGAAATGATCAACACTGAGCTATCAATCCTCAAGAAGTGGGTTGGTAACGACGATCTGGATTTTCAAAGGACGAAGCAGAGGTCCCCAAGCACCAATGGTTTAAGCGACGAGACCTCTTTCCTAGACCGTCTTTTGAAAGAAGATGGTTTAAGGTCCCTACACGAAGATGACGAAGCCGCAACGCTAGAGCATGCGCTGAAGACAAAGTCGCTTATTCGAAGGAGCATGCTTACGCCAATTTCGACCACGATCGCCAAGGCCAAGGAAACTCTCATTATGAATTCGGCCGCCTTCCATAAACGCCATCTCCCTCCATATATCGAAGAACTACTTACCCTTATTAGCTTCCCATCGCGGCTGATCGAAGAAATCATCAAAGTTAGAGTAGCCTACGCTAGGAAGATGAAAGAGACTACTCAGCAGACACCCATCCTCCAGGACCAGATGATCTCTCAATTTGAAATCTTACTAAAGCTTGCAATCCGGATCAAGCAGGAGAATCTCACAGTTTCTCAGCCTCAGCCAGGATGGAACCTACCACCTTGTATCGATGAGTCGTTTGATCAAGTTGTACTTGACGCCCTGAAGTATTACTTCAAGATGTTAAATTGGAAACTTAGTAGAAACAAAAATACCTTCAAAGAGGCCGAGGTACTATTCCAAGAATGGGATTTCGCCAATGAGATTGGCCGACATCTCGTCGGAGGTGATATTGAAGTTGCTGAACAATTCAGCAACCTCACATATAAAGCTCTCAATCGCCTGAGCCAGACGTTCGAGCGTGAGCTTCAGAGGAAACCTAAAGAGAGCGCCGACGATATGAGCAAGAGATACATGCAGATGCTAGATTCGGTACGAGTGAGGCAGAGGATGCTGCAACGATTCTCCAGGATGTTGAGTGAGCATTATGAGAATGCGTCAGATATGAGTATCGCCCTCGGTGCTGAAGGTCTTAGGACCCTGTACGAACGACTGTCGGTCACCGGGCACTTTCTAGTCGATGAGGTCGACGGTATCCAAATCATAGCATCGCCGGCCCTTATTGGCCGTGACGACGAGGTGCAGTCAATACTGCGGACATGCTTCCACGAACAGATCTCTGAGGACCCTACAGATCCATACGTGCTGATACTTCGCCCGGAGGCTCCCTTGCACTGGTTTGGTAATCGGCGCACTCAGCCTCTCAATATCGAGTCAACCGATCTCAAACTAGGTCAAATGCGTCTCATTGCAGATGGGTCCCAGAACCGGTTAGCAAACGCGAGGAAGCTCTTCTTGGAAACAATCGACATGCATCTCGATCTTATCGTAGAAGCACGGTCGAATTTGCACAAGGTCAACACCAGACTATTCGAAATTCGAAAGGTTGGCTTCAAGCTGTCCAACACGTTCATGGACAGTGTTGAGATCATCCGAAAGCAAACTAAAGGATTAGATTGTCAAGACCTGATTCAGACATGCTTTGTATTCGCAACGGAGTTCGGCCAGCGATCACTCCTATACATGGACAGCAACCGGCGGCAAATGAATAACATGAAGCTCACTAAACTCAGTCTCGACTGGGTGAGCTTCATTTGTGACGACTGCAAGGTTACTGATCGCAAATCTTTCCGCTGGGCTGTCCCGGCGTTGGAGTTTGCAATGGGCATGACACGAGGTCGGCATATCTTGGGACTCGGCGATGATGAGTATGTGAAATTAAAGGCTAAAGTATCCGGATGCATGTCACTTCTCATTTCACACTTCGATATACTCGGCGCTAAGTCCAACCAAGCAGCACAATTGGAGCGAGAGCGAATCGAAGCTCTCGTTGGACAGTTCAAGAGATTTGACAAGAACAGAATGCTAGACGACGAAGAAGCTATCAAATATATACAGGAACAACGCTTGTCTCGCCTTGCCGACATCGACGAGATACAGAGGCGTACCGTTGAAGAGAGGCAAGGGCTCGGACGAGTACTGGAGGTTTCCAACGAGGTTGACCGATCATTGGCATACTTGTCGTCATCTGCCACTAACGTAACCATGAGATGGCAACAGGGCCATTTTGTCGGTGGCGGCACGTTTGGCAATGTGTACGCTGCCATGAACTTGGATACCGGTCATCTCATGGCAGTCAAGGAGATCAGACTACAAGACCCCAAGTTGATCCCCCAGATTGCAACGCAAATCAAAGACGAAATGGGTGTTTTAGAGGTTCTTGATCATCCGAATGTTGTGTCTTATTATGGCATCGAAGTCCATCGCGATAGGGTTTACATCTTCATGGAGTTCTGTTCAGGCGGTTCATTGGCTGGTCTATTAGAACACGGTCGCATCGAGGATGAGCAAGTTGTCATGGTTTACGCGCTACAGCTTCTCGAGGGTCTAGCCTACCTACATGAGAGCGGCATTGCTCATCGTGACATCAAACCAGAGAGTAAGTTTCTCGTTTCACCATTAAAACAATATTATACTAAGATTCACTAGACATTTTGCTCGACCATAACGGTGTTATCAAGTACGTCGATTTTGGTGCTGCCAAGGTAATTGCACGCCAAGGACGCACTCTGGTACATGGACTCGCCGCTACTAAGCCTAATAAGTCTATGACCGGCACGCCCATGTATATGTCACCCGAGGTGATTAAGGGTGAGAATCCAGGGCGTGCTGGTGCAGTAGACGTATGGTCTCTGGGATGCGTAATCCTCGAAATGGTTACCGGCCGTCGGCCTTGGTCCAATCTCGACAACGAGTGGGCAATCATGTATAACATTGCTCAGGGCAACCCCCCTCAACTGCCAAGTACGGATCAGCTGAGCCCACAAGGTATTGACTTCTTAAGCAAGTGCTTCGTCAGAGACCCTAAGAAGAGAGCGAGCGCGGTCGAGCTCCTCCAGCACGAGTGGATCATGTGCATTCGCAATCAGGTCGTCGAGCCCCCGACTCCAAGTGACACTAGCAGCAGCTCGACGCAGAGCACGCCACATCCTTTCTCAATGGGAAGCAAGGGAAGTATTGGTGGGGACGGCTTTTATTAGGGATACTGGCCTCCTGAAGATCTGCCTTCTGCTCTCGTTGCTGAAACGAAAGAGGATGAGGTCGTGTCTCCCAACGAACCAACACTGCCAGTCGACGATACTACGGTTGCGTTTCCATGCATGGTACAGCGAGCATCCAGTACAAGTAGCAGGTCGCCTCCCACCAATATGCAGGCTGCGCAAGAGTCCGCAAGGAGAGCACAGCGTAGAGAGTCCATCACTCGAGCGCGGGCTACGTCTGAATCTGCCGTGCCCGCAAGCCTGCGATACGATATGCTAGATCTAGATGCAGAATTCGGCCCGAGTTCCTCCAATAGCGGGCCTTGATGCTTTTATCACGAAAATGACGGGGAGACGAACTCTGAGACGTGGAAGGGGGGAGAGATAAGGGGGGAAGGGAGGGATAAGCGGGAATTCACTACCGACTATTTTACTACTTACTACTTGCTACCTACTTAACTCTGTGGGGTGTATATATATACGACCATGACAGCGAGAGACTATGTTGGAGGATTCCATTATACTACGACTTGAGATTCATACGTCCGGCTGCATGAGCGACGGAGTCGAGAGTTTGTTTTTTATTTTTGTTTTCTTCGCCTTTTGTGTTCTCGCATATATGAGGCGTTTATTGCTGCACATACGATAGGAGTTCGGGATGTGATGCCAGGGGAGAAGGAGAAGGGGTCGCGCCTAAGTCTTGGCTTGGCTTGACTTGACTGGTTGCTTGTCGACTTGTTACCGTACGCTGTACTCTGTACTTACGAGCAGACCAAGCCGATACATCAGGTTAAGCTGCATAGGTAGTCTACATAGTTATTGGAGCTGGAGCTGAAGTTGTACGTATATACTACACTACACTACTAATACCCTTGTAAGAAAACGCCCGTTCCGATAACGCCATGTGCCGTGGAAAACTACCTCTAGGCGCCTAATCGACGCTATTGCGATATCTTGCCGCACTTGCCCACCACCACGCTTTTGTTGTAGCTTTTGCTGTAGGCAATACGCTATCTAGTCCTGCCTGAGCTGAGCTGAGCCGACATGCGCCACCCCTTCATCTCATACGGCAGCTCGTCCCCCGGAGACAGGTCCGTCGTGGGGCACCGCGATATTTCAACTCAACTCACCCGGAGTCCGGAGTAATA
This sequence comes from Hypoxylon sp. EC38, assembly GCA_002120335.1. NCBI lineage: Eukaryota > Fungi > Ascomycota > Sordariomycetes > Xylariales > Hypoxylaceae > Hypoxylon > Hypoxylon sp. EC38. The sequence continues at coordinate 325,646 of KZ111261.1, forward strand.
ATACCTACTTCCTCTGACTGGTATTGATCTCGTCACGCCCATGATCAAGCCCGACAAGACGGATCGCGGGGTCGAAGGCCAAAAAAAAAAAAAAAAAAAAAAAAAAAAAAAAAAAAAAAAAGGTAAGGCAAGGCAATACGCGTAAGCGTAAGCGTGTGTAAGCGGACTGCGTGGTTGGGAAACTGGGTAAAACCGGATTATCATGGAGGTACTGGATATTAGGTAGGGTACCTAGGGTGTGTCTGTGCGAGGGCCGAGCCGTTGTCATTTGTCATTTTCCTTTTTTATAAAAGTGGTCATCGGGACGGGTTCGGTAGTGTGGGATGGGATGGGGGGAGATGTAAGTATTGAGATGGCTGGTGGGCTGCGTCTGTAGATAGTATATAGAGAATCTAATCCGGGGTGCTGACTGCATGTGTAGATTGTAGATACTTGCATACATAGAGGCAGCAGGTAAGCAGGTAATGAAAACGAACTGCTTGTCAGCTAGCCTTTACAATACCTAGAAGCAAGTCTAGGCGGATATGGAATGAATTGGTTCTGTGGCTTGCCACCCTCAACCTCGACACGAAGATACAGAGAAGGCTACCAGTCATCCCTGCGAGCATCAATAAGATGTGACTAACTCTTACCACCCAGGTACATGTTGTAGATCCTGGAATGGTAAATTCGCATGAAATGGAAATATCCGCGATACTTGGCAGGAGTGCTTGGAGTAACGTAGACAGGCGATCGGTGTAAGTAACGGTCACGTCGCTGCAACCGTGATGGAACGACGGTGAGTCCTTGGAACCTGCCACCTCCAACCTCCCACCCCAGACCGTAGATAGCGAAGTAAACAAGTTTTCTCACCGGCTCTTCATATCGAATCGATGAGTAGGTACAGTTAGTATCAGATTCATTCATATTCGTAACACCAAGTCATGTTTCAGTTATGTTGTTTCATTACAACTCTGTATTCCAGGCCGGGAGAAGAGATGTACATAATGTGAGGAGTAGGTGTATCGGCATCGAACTCGTCCAATCCTAACAAACGAGCCGTCCGTATACAACTCACATCCCATGCCTAAATTCGCGGATAGCAGTAGACTTCCGCACAGCAACATCCCCAACGTCGTGTAGCCCTCAACAGGCACTCCTAACCAACCAACAACAAGAACGGCGTAATCCTTCGTCGATGGAAAACTCGGGAGAAAGGTACCTAAAGCAAGACCCTAGGAGCCTCACTCAATCGCTATCTCCATCATCAAGAGCATCATCATGCTCATCTTGCGGCTCCCGCTCCTCGAGGCGATCCTGGTCGTCCTCACCACCCTGCTCTTGCTCATCGCCATCATCCTCCTCCTCCTCCTCCTCTTCCTCGGCACCCTCATTATCATCATCCTCGTCATCGTCATCGTCGTGCTCCTGCTCCGGCTCCGTCTCGGCATCACTATGCTCACGCGGCTCCTCCGTCGCATCGCCGTCGATATCCATTGCCGAGTCGTCGGGCGCATTCGGCTTCTGCTTCTTGGAGGCTCGGGGCGCGGCAGAGTCCGGCGCATTGGTTGCGGCGCTGGCGTTGGAGACCATAGATGCGTTCGGGTCCGTTGCGGCGGCCTTCTCGGCACGCTTGGCGGCGGCGACCTTGCGACGGTAGGTGCTACGCTTTGTAGTCTGAACCTCGTTAAACTCTGGAGATTAAGTAGAATTGTTAGTTATTCATATTGTAGCGTACTGTATATTGTAGTATATCGGAGAGGGGGCGAGGGGGTTAGGCAGCAGTAGAGGTAAGGTAGCTATTGTGTACGTACTCTTGAATTCGGCCTCGAGCCTCTCGCGCATGAACTCAAACTCGATGTCCTCAAGCGCCTCGAAGACATCTGCGGGCATGATGGTCTTCTTGTTTGAGTTCAGTGTCTTCTCGTTCGCACTGTGCTAAGTCAGTCAAATGTTTAATGTGCGACTTCTCTCATAAGCTTCGTTGTGTATAGGGATATGTAGAAACGTACGCATTGGCAAGGTGATTGATGAAGACAGTCGCACTCTTGCACATAGCCAGGACAGCGTTAGCTTGAATCTGGGTATTCGGAGGCAAGACACCCTTCGCTAGGCGCGTTATTATCGACTTCGGAAGGTTGAGGTCCTGCAAGTTTGAGTGGTCAGCCAATTGTGATCTACGCGTGAATGAACGTGAAGGAACAATCGCATCATATACCTCAATCGTGACAGCTTCCTTACTGCTGTCCTTGGCATCCTTCTTCTCACTGTCCTTCGCACCAGAAGGTGCTGCCTCCGCAGGTCGAAGAGGATCCATCTCTATCGACGGAGCGGGCTTGGCTCGCGATGCGACGGGTGTAGAGCCAATTGCAGGTCGAAGTGACGTAGAAGAAATATCTGCGTCAGAACCGTCGTAGACAAATTGCGCCATTGAAACGTTGCTCGGTCGAGAGCTGGTGTCGCTTTTACGAGGCGGCATGGTGCTGCGCTGAGAACTGGAACCGTGTAGTCGGGAACACGAAGTATTGGCAAGTTAAGATGGTAGTAGCTCTAGTCGGCGATTGGCAAAGTTGGGATGGCAATATAGATAACAAACCAGTCAATTGGTGTGAGGAATCAAACGTGGTATTGATTGTTCGACGACATGAACAATTATGAAATTGAAGATGTCCATGATAAGATACGACAGAGACGGTGTGGTACCTTAGACTAGCCTAACCTTAGCGTCACGAGCTCCATAAGCCCCACGTTAGACGCGCCTAAGACGCGTAAAGAGCTTTTTTCTAATAAGGTTAAGAAGGAATGGCGCACTGATCACGTACCTCCTTCCTTCCTACTCATTCTCTACATGTCCCATCCCATTATCTTCGCCAACATGGCCGCCTAAAGTTTCATCTTGACCTAATTCAGTATATATATGAGTCATGTTAACCTACGTACCTAATTCTATTTATACACACAAGACACACTATATTTATGTTTCCTATGGCGCATCATCTAATGTTCTTCTCCCAATGTTGGCTCAAACAAGCTATTTCTAGTTGCTCGACAATCATGTATCATCATCTCTGTAAACTATGTGTTCTAACATTCCATGAAATCTATAGCTTAATAAGTTTGATATTCGGCATTTTCAATAAGCTCTAGCCAAGCATCCTCAAGCCACACAAATGAGCTTCTCACTAGCTTGATTTGAAACCCGATTTTAGATCGCATCAGATTGACTTACTCTCATCGAGGCAACCACCAGAAGCGGGTATCTCACAGCGATGCAAGTCTTATTACATCAAGATTAATCATAAAAAGGTAATTACATATACCATGCCTTATTCCCCTCCTCACCAGCAAATCAACACCCCAGGAGACCTTTGCAGCCCTCTCCGCCAACCGCGGAACGACAGCGGAACACCGCGGCATAATTAAACCCCACTTCTTCGATCCGCTCCGGGGAAGCTTGTTTGATCGACGCCAGGGTTTCTTAGGGGCCGTCACATATCCTTCCTTGCCCATCGAGGCAGGCACACATACATACATACATACATACACTAACACATCACACGCATGAAATCACGACAAAAGACAGGGCGATAAACGTGGCAGACACGAGCAAAACCATATCGCGATCACACAGAGATCCGCTCGAGATTCCATTCCCAGGCTCCACCCGGGACCCCTAAGCCGTTGGTCCGGAAGTGGTCCCCTTCTCTTCCGCGGAACACGCCTGCAATAATTAATATAACGGATCTCTTGATTCGACGTGCCGTTTGCGTTTCGTACATTTTCGTTTAGGTAGACAGGTACTCAAAATTTCGAGTCGAAGTGCCTTAGAGAATCGAAGCATGAAATCGGAATTGTGTGTGTAATTTCGTTGCGAAAACGAAACGAACGATATCGGGATTTTCCGTTTATGGTGGCGATGCTGTCGTACGTTTATACTGCTCGTAGGATCCTTATAAAAGAAGCAGGCAAGCAAGTCGACGTAAGGTGAACGGAGATGAAGCGACACTAGGCACATATCAACGTCCACGTCACAGCATAGGACTAAGTGAAAGAAAGGCTAGTACGATGTTTTTACCTGGTTTCAATTAAACGTCTTAATTGGATCGCAGCAAGCAAGCTTCAAGCTAACCACAAGTGTAGGTCGTTTTACCACTACATTTCGAATCTAATGACTTTGAAGCTGAAGAGCTAGGTGAGTTGGGAATAGCAGCGAGTATTCCTCTCCTTTGTCCAGGCCAGTTCTCCTCCGCTCAGGTCCCTAGACTTCATTTCCCATGTAGGTATAATATATATTCGAACGACTCTAGTGGCTCTCCGCCTATATAGCTGTGTAGTGAAGTCGCCCTATCCTGTCCTTCAGGCGTTCTTCGTACCGTGCGACTTCGTCATGTGCTCAAGGACATACTGATAACCCGTCAAAAAGTATGCCCCCATGCCTCCTATGTTCAATGCAAAATGCGTCTTCTCAAGTCCTAAATCCCTAGTCGGTAAAGGCCGTAATGCCTCCCCAGTATATCTTTCAGAACGTAACAAAAAGAAAAATGTGCATCTCCGGGGTATATCCTCCGTGTCTCGCGTTACTCGATTCTTAACGCTTCCAAATAACTCCTATAAAGAAAGAAGAAAGAAAGAATAAAATGCAATTAAAATGACGTATTGTTGCTGTCGGCAGTGAATAGGTAGGTAGGCATAAACATAAGATGTTAAGCGGGATTAAAAAAAAGTGATATCGTCGAGTCCGCAGCCAGGGCTGCAAAAAAGGGCCGTCGAAACTGACAGCTCGGAAAAGTGTGATACGGCCCTGCAGCTGACAGGTGACAGGTAGGCAAGGTTGTTTCCAAGGCAAAATATCTGCAGGGCGAAAGGAGCCGGAATTGCCCCTATGTATCTAGGTATATTACCTATTAATCTCGATAATTGAGGCGGGCGCGCACGGATCTCCCGTTTGGTTTCGAGCCGCTGAAGATACTATTACTAGGATGTACGTGACGCTGTTTCTCCAACGGTGAATACAAGGATATTCGAGCCGAGCCTTTCTCATTAGCTCTCCCTCAGAAAATCTCGGGAAACTGAAACAGATGAAGAATGCTTGGTTGCACGCCCGCGCCCCCGGTAATCTCCAAAACCGAGAAAAACATGCGGGATGGGGTAGGGGTGTGGCATAGATGGTGAAACTCATCGTAGATTGCATTTCTTCATCCGACTGCCAGTCCGATAGTATTGTCGTTATTCCGCCGCGAAGGGGGCGGCGATAGCCCGGTAAATTGCTCGTTGTCGCTGAAAGAGAACTGCGGCGGTGGCGGGATAGACGAATTCGAGTATATTCGGCTCTGATTTCGGGAATAGGCATCGCTCGAGTGTCTAGGCGGCGGTAATTCTGTCGTCATTGCATCTCGCCATGCGGCTTCAGAGAAACTCCTCATACTGCTGCTGCGTGACCCTTTCGCCCTGACATGTAAGTTCGGTGAATTTGGTGGTAGTTTGTGCAATCTCGATGGATTTCGCCTCGGGGAAGGTAAGAAAGGATCGTCGCCGGGAACCGTCTCGTCCGTGAGACCTGACCGCGCGTTGGGTGCCTTTGCCAATACCGCTCCGGGAGCTTGCGGAAGATCGAAACTGTACTTGCCACCGCTGATAAACGATCTCGGTGATGCGACCTCAAATGATGGCCGCCCACCGTTTTGATACTGAATCACGCTCGGAGCTCTTTTAGTCGAGGTAGCTATCGACGGGTTCTGTGAGTGGCTCGGTCGGGTCGTGTATCTGTCCGTTACCTTCTCTGCTTGCCTGTTCGACTTCCACGTTGCTATCTCTTCGTCCCCTATGGGAGTGATACCCCGGTTAAATAACGGTATTTTTTTCCGTCGACCCCCTGTGCATAAATAGGCTGCCACTGCGATCAAAATCACCCCTATGACGCTTAGCACAGTGCTAAGTGCTATTGTTAATGTTGAAGTTCCGTCCCCATCGGCATTCGAGCTGGCACTACTTGGTGTTGGAGGAGGGTCGGACATTGTGCTTGTTTTAGTAGGTGGTGAAACAGATTCAGAGTTTGGCGTGATGGTAGAAACGGTGCCAGTCCCAGATACCTTGCTCAATGTCGAGCTAATACCACTAGGGGTGGTTTTAGAGGTAATGATAGTAGTGGGCGAAGGTGAACCCACTAAAAGAGAATTCGTCGTAGCGATAGTCGTGAGCTGGGTCGATGGAGTCTTGGCCGGAGCTGCAATAGTTGGTGAAGGAAAAGCGAGTGTCGTCGTGCCAATAATAGTCTCAACCTCGATCGCCGTCGAAGTTAATTTTGAAGTACCTGATATCCCTCCTGTAGAGGGTAATTCCGCTGGAGGCGTCACAATTGCAGAAACCGACTCAGGTGGCGTCCCTGGAGCAGAAACATCAGGACCTTGCGGATCACGTTCCTGCTTCGCGATGTTTGACGGGGTGATGGTCCCCGTAGACGTGGCGACCAGCGAAGGTGGCACAGACTCTATACAAAGAAGTTAGCTTGGTGATCTATAATATTTGGTATTGCAGAAATGACTCCGTCTGCCTTGACGAACCCTTCGAACTGCTCAGATCCTGCGAAGGCAGAATTACCGAGGAATTCCCACTTGGGGTGTCTTGTCGAACATCTAATTGTGAACTTCGAGCTACACCAGGTAAGCCGAGTAAGAATAATGTGATAAACAACTTCATGGCGGCCGTTTCAATTCGTCAATCTCAGCCCAGCTGGTCCAACTAGCTCTTAAAGCCCATCACCGCGCAAACATTAGATGAATAGTCACATTCAGCCATTAGCACGCCGCAGCTGTTATGAACAATTCATTGCATGAATGAGTGAAATGAAGAAAATGAATGAAAGTGTCAATTGTGGGAATTTAGGGAAACAGGCGCAAAGGAAAAATTAACTAACACTTAGCAAGTTTCTTGCTCAATAACCTGTTAGAGTTTGGGGCCGTGGAGCAGGGAAGGTCGACTTGATATCAGTTCTACAGTAAAGCCGATGCCCCTTCGTAAGAAGGGAGGAAACCCCCGTAGAGACCAAGAACTTGAAACGAACGACAGAAATACGAAATTACGGTATATCCCAACCCATATGTATAAGAGTGTGCTCTCTATACCTGGGGGGTATTGCTGGATGCTGCTGTACGAAACGAAACCGTGCGCGGGACAGAATCAAACCCAACGCTTGGGGGAAATGACGGGAGAGAGGGGGGACGGGCCAGGAGATCTTGATATTCCCGCTTCGTGGAGGCGAGGAGACAATTCACCTATGTAGTCCGACGTTACGAAGATTAACAGCACACCATGCCGTAAGAAAATATGGATAATGCCCGCCGAAAAAGGTGTGTGGTTGTAATTTAGAGGGGGGTGGACCTGTTGCGTTGCGAGCGTGTATGTGGTATGTATTGTTGAAGTGAGAGCCTGTTAATACGACCAGTTATAAGCCTGGGTGTGTTCGCCCGGGTTGTTTCGAGAACATGTACGTGGGTATAATACCGGACCCATCACAAGGATTAGCAGGAGCTGCAAGATGGACGTTGAGGCTAGCTGTGGATATGTAAACGATAAGCCTTGATGCCTCAAAATAGCAATGCCCGTTGGAATTGACGAGAGAATTTCTCGTCATAGTCTGCAGCAAGCACCTTGATCTTATTAAAGACAGCTCTAAAATTCGGGTCTGCAAGTCGATCGCTGCAATGTGAGAGAGAGCTGCAGTTGCTGCACCCTCATGATACTTCTGACATGACACTATGACAGGGGGCAGCTTAGTCTTAGAAGTTGGCGCCCCTCGGATAATAGAGAACCTAGCCAGGGTAGCATTCATGGTCAGACCCACGATTGCAAAGGCTAGCTTCGCAAAAAACCGTTCTTCGTACGGTGCAGTGCTCTTTGGCACAGACAACCGGGAATTTCCCAATATGAAATTTGAAGGCTGGTCCTGCACAAATTGTATGGCATTCCCACTTCACCATCAACCTGCACCACACCTTAGCCCATTCCGAGCCTTGGGGCCGTGGTGGACTCACCAAGGCCAGTCAACGTCAAGATATCCAGGAACAAGGTCTAGGAGGTGCCAGGTGTTCCACGACTTTTCTTTTTCCTTGAGTCAAAACCTTGGCTGCAGGTTTCTCGCCTGCCTTCTTTGGGATGTGCTCGAATTATCTCCTCATAGGGCGTCAACTAAGATTCAGGTACGCGAGCCATAAATGAAGCAAGTGACGAATGAGAGCTTCAAGACAGCCTTTTCTCCATGTGTTACATCCTCGTGGGACGGGCGGGGTGGTGTGTATACTAACCTCAGTCGAGTTAGGAAGAAAAGGCTGCAAAAAGGGCGACTCAGAGAGGAGGGGTTCTCCGGGTCTAACGAATCATAGCGCTCGATTCTCCGGTTTGAGCAACTTTTTTTGTCTTGCTTTTACTTAACTTTGACTACCGAAAACGGGACCTCGCATCGGCATCTGTCACAATTTGAAGGATCCGGGTTACACGCACCCAAGCATTAGTATATTAGGCAGGTTCCGTAGACCAATCTGACCTCAGGTCCTGCTAGAGCGTCAACGTGCAAGAAACGTGCTCCCCCCTATCGTGAGCGTGGGATTCGTCGATCGTGTGTGCCTATTGTCTCGGAGGCGTTCGCTGCCCTCTTTACTACTTAGGGTTAATGTAAGTTGGGTGAATGAAACCGTCGTTGGTTTCTACCCTGTTTCTACGGTGCATGCCACATCACTGCATGAGCAATTGAAGGTTATGAACAAACCGGGCTGAGGTTATCCGTAAGTGCGAGCCTTAGCAATATGCAACCTCCTAAAAAGGGTAGGAAGGATCCCGCTCTACGCAAGATGAGATGCGACGGCCTCGCAGGTAATGTCTCTGGGAAATCTCATGTTCAGAGCGTCAATCGTGATCTCTAATCTCTAGACCGTGCCGAAAAGGGGCAAGAGCAAGTCACGAACTCGGTATTGCGACGGATTATACGGCAAAGGCTTTAGTATTTGGCCTATGCCCTGGCTTTGGATGTATATGTGATCCGCGTGTAGTAAGACGCCGTGCTTCGTGTTGTACAATTCAGATTCGGTTCAATTGTGACCCGATTTCGTCGAGGTTGTGACTTGTTGGAAGTTAAGTGGCGACCTGGACTGTTATTGGACAATGCGGACCCTATAGTCCGGAATATTGAATTCCTGATTCCTGTTGTGACTAAGGTACCTTGTCAAGGCAACGCAAGCTACCAAGATCTCTTACCAATTACGTCGGTAAGGCGATTAGTAGTGAATCGAGGCTGAGTGAATAATACCATAGCTGCAGCCAACCCGCAGGTTATGAAACGACTTCAGCGGTCGTGTACGGCATTCATTGGCCTGGCATCTTGAGCCGCTAGCTCTACTAGACCCTGGGATGCTGACAGAGGAGCCGTCGGCTCCGAGAGATGCGCCTGTCGAATGGTCATTATGAGCTTACTTGAAGGGATTCCATTCCAATTCTTAGAAGATGGTGTTAAGAAGGCTGAATCAAGTGATCAAGTCAGACAAGCGGTCAGGCCAGAGATCTCCTACCATAATAGTAAGGCTCTAGATGCCAGAATTGGACGAATGCCACAACGCAATTTCATGAGAAAAAAAAAATAAGCGCAAACAAGCGTCGATAACGCCAATCCGTTTTAAGTTTAATAGACTCCGATGTGTGGGTTTCGATTATCATTAGACCCCATAATTAACCGCAATCGATCCCGTTAACTCCGCCAAAGTCGCCATAGCTTAGCCCAATTTAGCTAGAAGCTACCCTAGTTTTTAGAAGCTCAAGCCATTTTCTTGTTTCTGATCTGGATACCTTTGAGTGGATTGGTCCAAGCTCTAACATTTCACACAGCAAAAAAAAAAAAAAAAAAAAAAAAAAAAAGAGGCCGACAACCATGAGATCATAAAATACATGTAATAATCGTCGCCTCCAGACAGCCCATAATCATCCTCCCGTTGGTACACGAGAAGCTGAGCCACTTCATGTCCGGGGTGCATATTGTACAACGCGCAAGCACTTACCCTTTATCTTTGGATGGATTCCTCGTTACTTTTCAGATTACCCTCTAGCTTGCGGGAGCTTAACCGGGTTCGGCATGGTCACGCCGAGAAGTCCCGCTAGAACCGAAGCACTCTGCGAGCCATTATCACCCTGCTAAACCGAGACCGAAAACTCTATTGTCGATCTCAAAATATCCCGTGGGATGAGACAAAAGCAAGAAGCTCGGATTTACATTTCTTCATTTAAAAGTAAGACGCTCTCCAGATAGACATGGTTAATCTGCACCTGCACATGTAAGTCAATGACGGCATCTATCTTGGTACCCCCCTAATGGGGTACATGCGTACTACGTATTGCGCCCTTTACCATTGTAATACAAAGCTGGGTAGACCCTCCGGTGACCCATCAATTGTCTTATTAGTGAGAGCATCGCTACCAAGTCTGTCTCGTCCCTCGAAGCGCAACACGGAAAATACCATTAAATCTCCGAACCACGACACTGTTTTACGATGCTCTTTCGTGAGGCTATACTTAGATTAGGTACTTGGCCCCGAAGGTTATGTACGCGATATCTACAGCACGTCCATATCCTTGGAAAGGCGATGCACCTAATCTAATATCGATGACCACATGACTTTGACGCCCTAGTTTAGCGAATGCATCCGCGGGGCGTAGCGACAGGGGTAAGGTCAGCCATGTCACCTCATAGACCCTGCGAATCTACAACACAGTAAAAGGTAGATTGACTCGGCCGACGAAATTACCGCAGTGTAGCACGACAAGTGAGCTCTGTCTCGGAGAATCATGAGACAATCGTCTACTGGTACGAACTATAGACACACCAACCGGACTTCGCATAATGACCTTGCAGTAGAGTGCAGCTTACACACCCGTACCTGACAGGTCGAGGGGTTACTCGGCATGCTGTATGCAACGGCTGACCAGTGGGCAAGCCAAGACTGAGTTGGACGTATTGTAGTGATCATGATATGACGATATATTTAGGTTATCTGTCGGCCCTAACGGGCATGTAAAAATCTTAAGTGCGTGCATATATCATGCTGGCATGTTTCAGAGCTTTAGTTTGTTTTTCTTTTGACTTATACAAGTGGTGAGTCTGGAATAAATAGTGCTTACTGGTAAAATGCGGAGAAATGTTGAAGGATTCAAATAGTTGCTATCTGAAGGCGTGGCGAGCTGTACTAGTATTGGCGCTAAACTAGCCACTTATGCGCCACCCGATATAGACCCACCAGGTCAATCTCTCTTCTCATTCGTCTAACTGCTGAACTTCCTACTTTTTTCATCAATTCGTCTTAGTTACACCGCCAGTCTGACATACTTGAATCCTACAAACGTCGTTAGTCGTTATTTATCCTACCCACGATGAAACACGCCGTCGTGGAGCACGGCTGAGAGCTACCCCACGAGTAAGAGTCTTCATTCATGCGGTGGCAATGTGCAATTCCAGATCTTCTAACTAATTAGATGTTCTCTTCATTCTCTCAATTCGATGAGGCTGATTGTTTCCCATCCATCGCCTTAGTGTACATTATACCATTATTCCCTCACGTCTTTGCAACAAACAGGAAGGACGATCAAAATTGTTGGCAAACCGTGAGTTGCGACACCTTCTCAAGGTGCACATTTCGGTCAGACTAGGGCTTTCCAGACGTCTTAGATGCGTGGCTCTACCCGCTCCCCAACAAGCAAGATGCATGCATGCTGTATCTTGAATCGCGGCTACGGCTACTACCTTCTTTACCTTAGTATTCTCCAAGTGGAGTTGGGTATCCGCCGTAGCAATCGGGCTGCATAATGACTTGCAGCTCTGCAGTACAGCATTGACACTTCTTATTTTCTGCTCGGCAGTCTGTGGTCACATATATCGCAAGGGATCGAGAGTTGTGACTTTCGCCCTTATAGAAAAAGACGAAAAAACTCATAGATGTATCCCGTTGGCTATACGGGCTAACAGAACAAGCTTCTGATAGGACACTATAGCAACAAGAAGTTTATAACTTGCCTGGGAACCCTGCAGAAGTCAAAGTCGGTGTGGTAGAAGCTACCGTTCAACTTGTTAGTGGTAAAAGTCTAGATTCTAGCCGCTCTGCGCTATATCATCTGTTATCATCCTTTCCCATATATGCCCACCTACCGTACAAAGTCCCAAAGATACAAAGCTAGATCATATATGGTATCGGTCGCAATGTCTTCGCTCCTCGGCAGGAACTAAACCTAGTGCGTCCGAACAGCCCCAACCAATCAAGCGTAAGAAAGGGGTGCTCCTCAACTCTAACATCTGCTGTGCGACCCAACCTTTTCTCGACGATGGCAGCAACACAAGAGGAATCCGGGTTCATAGTCTATATGATCGTCTCGACTAAGAACTCAAAACACAACTACTTTATAGAGCCGAATAACTAATGTATAGTACCTTTGAAGAGTTGTAGCAAGGGACGACGGTCTTGACGCCGAGAGAAATATTTTCCTTGCCACCTCACGGATCCAGTTCCCCCTACCTGTATTGTTGTGTAATGAGTTCCGAGCCGACGTTCTAGATGTTTTAAATGGGAACCGACGGGGGCGATTGTTAGCAGAGATGCCCCTTTTCGAAGGTCACGCATCAGGTGCTTTTCAAAGCAGCCGCGTATTGCGCAAGCATTAGAATCATGTCGTCTTACCCATCTCACCTCGATCCTACCCTAAAAGAATACAATCGGTGTATGTCCCAGAGTCCAGGCTTCATCTAGTGTACAGACTCCGGTAGATCCGGTAAGAAGTCGTGTTACTCAAACTACGTCGATATCAAGTCATACCACTATATTCCAAGGCGCCAGCGGGACATTGGATCCCCGTGGGGGATGTCAGGTGCCGAACAAAGTTCTAGCCCACGGATGGCGGTAGAGGCATAAGACATATTGACAGTCGGGTAACATTCGTTCCGTAAATACGCCGGATGTCTCTAGGTCTTTAATGAACAACGTTAGTCATTGGATCTCATCGCACCACGGTGGACATTTGACTGACCGCATCACATAGCATCGCTGTGAAAAAAGGCGAATATAATTATAGCATACCAAACTCTGTTGAGATATGGCTCATGGGCGCAACTAGACCCTAATTACGTAGCGACGCTAACCGGCGCAAGAAGGCTGTACCTTTCGGTTCTGTGCACAATAGCCGGCCGGGTATTGAATTACGTCCCTTATAACAGCGGGTTATTACCAGTTCATAGCCGACTACCGTATCCAAGTCGGTGGAACGAAGCACAGCCTTCCGGGTTATGAGAACCTTACTGTCCAACGTAACCTTCACGAGTAATGGAGTGGCTGATTCGAGAGTAGCCAATTTAGGGACACAATTTCACAAAAGAAAGACTCACAAGCATGGTCTCGGTTGGCCAGATGCTCTATCCGTGCGCGCAGAGTAATTTCATTATCTATTCCAACCTGACGACGCAGTTACATGCCAATCGGCCATAATCAAGTAGCGACATTGAGCCGTATTGTGAGTTCTGGTGTTTTGATAGAACCAACATCGCTAAGCAACCTTCAGTGCCGAATCGCGAAGCTCCCGACAGGGGGTATACCCACGGGCGGTATTCCCCTGGTTCGAGGCAACAAGGTCATTTCGCACAGATAGGCACGCGGTCCTTAACCCAGGTTTAGGAGGTTCTCTTTTCTAGACCAACCTTCTTTCGGAGATTTTAATTTTATGTTCCATCTCATCCCCACTTGATCGTGTTGCAAGGATGACATTTCTTTTGCTACTTTTGGAATACTTCAATGTCTTGGCGACCGTGCGGTCATTGCATAGCGGACGTGATCAACCGGGCTTCGTAAACTTCGTGGGTTTTTCGAGACCTTTATGGAAGTCGGAATAGAAGCTGTACCACCGCAAGCTAACCCGGTTTCCTCCGCGGGACATAGCTAGGAACCACAAGCCACAAACCGTCAATCATTTCAAAAAACGACTTGTTTGAAGTTTCGAAACAAATGTCCCGGAGTCTGTCGAGGATACTTCGTGACGACGAAAACCACTACTAGGTAAAGCTGATGGTTCGAGCCTCTCACGTCATGGCCTTGCTCACCACTGCCCAGGATGCCAACAATCGTATTGCAAGGACCCTGGAATTACGAAATACGGGTTCCACGCGGAATCTTTACCTTTGTTACTTGATATTCCGCGCCTCCAGGCAATTACCCTTGACTAATTCGTTGGCAGATCCAATACCCACCGTTTTTGCTACGTGCTATCGTCATGTTAGAGTTGTATATATCCCACCGGGGTACCCCGTTCCGGACTTCGGCTCGGGCGTCCTACCATTTCGGGTGTGAAGCTTTCCAAAAAGAGTTTACATCGATCGCCACTTGGCTCGAATCGTGTTCGTTCGTCTGGGTCTAATTACCCTTTCGAGCTTGACATATTTATCTCGTTTGCCCCTTTACCGCTGAAAACCCCCAACCTCAATTCATTAATAAGCCGCCCTATAGCGCGGCTATATTATAGCTGTCATTTCGACAAGGGAAAAACTTCAGATGAAAGCCCAGATTGGTATCCTCCCTTTTTTCGCCGTCGTCTATCTCATTCTATTTTTCTCTTTTAAGTTTACCGAAATTGCTACAGTAGATGCGTACCTACGTACGTAGGACCGTGACATTTTGTTCAGGGATGGTCGATATCCGTGCTTCCGCGTATGCTCTCTCCCCTCTTCTTCCTAGCAAATGGGGACTGGGAATGCGTAACTACGGTATGTAAGAATACCTAGGGAAACACAATAGGTGGCGAACCTGCGTAATGCACATGCATGTTCATCTCAATATCGAAACTGCGTCGGCACTTGCGCGGTAAGTTCCGTGCAAGCGATTCTATTCGCGGACATGTTACCTCAGATAGGCAAATTGGGACTTTACATAATTACATAGTATAGTGTAGTATGTATGCAGTGTGTGGTAGAAACAAACTCAGGAGAAGCTGGCAACGGATACAACTGTGTATGGATACCTGCCTGTGAGATGCGTCACCGAATCTTGCTTTAATTGCTTGCATCATAAACTGCACACTTGTCCGGAAGGACCCGGGACTGCCGCTGCGATCCGTATTCCGCTAACCTAGCCTGTGTGACATTCTAGTTGAATTCGATCTTGAGATAGCTAACTCCATCTGTTGTTTCCTCCTTCCACAACGCGCGCATTACACCAGAATATTCAATTACCGGTACCTAACATACATCGTCAATTTAGAAATCAGGGCCAGTTGGTACGCACGTATGTATTACGCCAATCTAGAATACGCGCATCTCAACGAGGACACCTTATCCGCGACAGACGTGCCTTTTCCTATTCTTCCATTACCCCCCTTTTCACATTGCGCTCGCCCGACAGAGAGTGCAGGCTCTTGCAGCATATGTAGGTACCTCATACATACATCTGCATGCTAAGAGCTGAAAGCACCGAAGCTTTGGACTACACGTCACAGCATCGAATTAAGTCCGAAGCCCGGATCAGGGACCTTGTTGATTCTCCTTTCGTGTAGCTACCTCAGGTATACATTGCCATGCAGGCCGAGGAAATGCACCGTCCTGTAGTATACATACTTTCAACTTGATCAAGCCCAGTATTCGAATTACCGCCGATGTCCCTTGCAAGTATGCGCTCTGTGATGTGCGATGGACTATATTAGGAAGGTAGGTGCTAAGCGGTTTGCCTGTAGGGAATATGATCCCTATAGCTGAAAGAAAAGCGCTTCCAAAACCTGCAATATCTTGCCTGCCTACCTGGGGTATCTTATGTACCTACCTTAAGATAGGTAACCTAGCAGCATGATACCTACTCTGCCGCAAACCTATCTCTACTTTTTTTTTTGTAGTGTGGTTAGTTTTCTAGCAATTCGGTCGCTTAATGAACCATTTCCGCGGGCGAAGCTTTCTGGGCCGGGGAAACCATGAACTGTCAAGAGGCACGAATTTAGATAATGAGAAATAAAGACATCCCGTGACTGTACTTGTTGAGTAATGTATCTAGCGACTACGTTTGGGGTCCTGCACCAAATCTACATACCTACCTAGGAGGTAGGTAACTAGGTAGACACTATGGAAGCATATGGGATCTGCCATTTCAACCCCCCTTTCTACCTTCGTAGCACCTCGTTCCCAGATTCATGTATTATGCCATTACCTAGAGGTACCTAATGCTCGGCATCAAATCTAGCCCGCCCTCAACAACTCCATCTTCGCGCCCCTCTTCCCAGTACTCTCATCCTTAACATCTCGAATCCTAACCAGCACCTTCTGGAACAACTCGACCTTCACATCCCTACTCCCCGAGCACCTCAGCGTGTACGCCTCAGCATCGAACACGCTATCAGGTTCCGGCTCCGCAAGGTCGCGCAGGCGAATCAGGCCCTCAATGCCGAAGCGCGGGACGAGGACGACGAAGCCGTTGCTGAAGATCTTCATAACAAACCCCTCTTCGTCAGCGACGCGGCCCTTAAGGCTCTGACCGACGTAATACGCGACGCTAGCGCGGCCCGCGAGCTGCGCGTTGCGGTGGCGCACGTTGATGTTCTTGCACACGGCCTCGAGGCGGCCGCGGCTGCGGGTCGACGCGTGCATGGGCTCGTAGTCGATGGCGGCCGCGAGCTGGCGGTGGGCGACGAGGTCTGCGTATCGTCTGATCGGGGACGTGAAGTGCGTGTAGATCTCGGACGCGAGGCCGTAGTGCCTGAACTCCGGGTACGCCTGGGTGCCGGCGCAGAAGTACTCGGCGCTCATCATGCATCTCGTCGCCATGATGCGCACGAGCGTGTTGAAGAAGGGTTCGTTGGGGTCGACGCAGCGGTCTAGGGAGTCGGCTAGGGCCTTGGAGGAATCGAAGCGCAGCTCGAAGCCGCGCTTTACTTTTAGCTGGTTGGCTAGCTCGTCGAAGTTGGTTTTGGGAGGCGCGGCGTGCCGGCGCAGGATAGCCGTTTGGGGGAAGGCTTCGTAGATCTTGCCCGCGACGCTGATGTTGGCGAGCAACATGAACTCCTCCACGAGAGAGTTGGTGTCTAGGAGCGCTTTGGTCTTGACGTCGATCGGATCCGAGGTCTCTGATTCCATCTCGACCTTGACCTCGGGCGACGAAAGGCTCAGAGCTCCGGCATCCATTCTCTTTTGCTTCAGCTTTTTCGAGAGCATTAATAACGTTCTCATGCCCTGTGTTAGATCGTCCTGTTGCGACGCATCATCGATACGTAGCTGTGCCTGCTCGTAGCTGAAAGCTTCTCGAGACTTAATGACTGATTTGGTGAATCGAACATTGACGATATCGGCCGACGGATTGAGCTCCCAGATCACCGAGAAAGCGTAACGCTCTACGTATGGTTTTAGGGAGCAGAGGTCGGTGCCGAGTAACATCGGAAGCATGTCGATACGCTTATCTACTAAATAGACAGTCGTTCCTCGGATACTCGCTTCATTATCCATAGCGTTGCTTGGTTTCACAAAGTGCGAAACATCTGCGATATGAACACCGACCTCGAAGTTTCCGTTTGGAAGCGGTCTTGCATGTAATGCATCATCGATATCTTGACAGCCAGGAGGATCGATACTGCAAATTAGGAGACCTCGGAGGTCTTCTCTATCTTTCCAACCAGGATCGTCTGTGCTGGTAGGTACTCTCCAATCGTGGCCCTCTGGAGGTAGACAGTCCAGGACCGTCTTCGGGAAAGGCCTGTACTGGACATCATATTCGAGCAACAACGCTTCGGTCTCCGCAGCCTTGCTCTCTAGCTCGCCTAGAGATCTGACAAAATGACCAACAGGATGTCGAGATTCACGATCCCAAGAGTCGATTGTGACGAGGATTCGTTGTCCCAACAACTCCCCGGCCTGCCTTGTACGTATGCGGATCTTTGGTACCTTCTTATCCATTGGGATGAGGAAGACCATTTCTTGCTTTCTCCCTTGCTTGCCAGGCTGACTGGTGGATGATGGATCGATATGACCGACGTATTGACGCCAGTTTCGTTTGATTATGCCCACAACCTTAGCGGTAGGCTGTGGCCGGCCTTCAGTGCTCAAACCCTGGGTTTTCTTGACTTGCTCTTGTAGAGCTCGCCTCTCTTGCTCTGTGATGAGATCGCTTTCCTCTTCATCGTCGGCATTTTCGTTCTTCGTGATGGCTTCTTCCTCGAGAATTTTCGTCGAGGGTTCCTTCCATTGGTCTTGAGGGAGAACTTCAACAACCACAACATCCCCATCTACTGCGCGATTGATATTTTCTCGGCCCAGAATAAGAAGTGCTTTCGGGAAGGCAGGGACCTTGATCGAGGCCTCGAGATAGTTGTACGGTGATACGTTGAAAATGCCCTGATGAAGTATACCATTCTTGATTCCGGTCATCATCTTCGACAAAGTGTAGTGCTCGGGATATAGGAATTCGGATGCCTTCTTGTCTCTGGACATGCCTCGCTCTTCTGAGTCGGGAATCATGTCAAGAAGTCGATCTCCGTCCTCGAGTCCTGAGACATAGTCACGTAGTTTGATAGCTGGTATTTTCTCCGCTTTTGCCTTCTCAATATTCAATCTGTCGTCCGTAAGCATAACAGCGACCGGTAGTCGTTTGCTCTTATTTTGTTTCAAATGCTCGTTGTACCATCTGACAGCTTGCCGCACAGCTCTGTCGTTTCTGTCATTGACTGTCTCGCCCTCTTCTCGGGTGACGTAGGTCTCCAGTCTGAACTCATTGAAAAAGACATAAAAGCGCTTATCTTGGCTCTTTGTCAGGCCTATTAATCGATTGTAGAGCGGTAAAGACCTGTTGCGCAGCTCCTCTAGGACGGTCTGCAGAATGACAACATCATAGAATGCAGAGCTCTGCTCAAATAGATCCATGGCATTAAGCAAGGCGTTTGTATCCGGGACGAGATAGTGTCCTTGCGGATAAGATTTGGTGCCCGCTGGCTTATCCGAGAGGACAAACGGGCTCACTGGCGTTGAAGTTAGTTACGACAACTAGACACTTCTTGTAGACAAAATATCGAACTTACCCTCTCCCTTCGAGGATCTCGGTGCACTGGCTAAACATATCGAGCATAGCTTGGATGAGCAGGGGATATCTTGTCGAAGATAGACTTCGCGCACAATCTTCTGAACCTTGCCGCTCTTCGTAGACCTCACATAAACCTTGCTTGAGAGGTTTGGAGAATACGGGTCGGTACCCTGAGGTCTTTTGAGACTCGTCATATTCGAGGATGGATCGATTATTCTTTTTGTTGAATCTGTTTGATGTTGAATCCAACCTTCAAGTGTCGAACGGTGATGTGAAATTTCATGTCCCAGGTACGATTATGTAATAAAGGCAAAAGCAGCTGCAAGCCATCACTGAGCAATCTTATCGATAAACTTTTTGGGTGGGTATATGTGTCAGCTGGCAGTAGCCGCCATCGGACCGCGGGCAACTGCGCATTCAACTTGGAAACTGTGGTTTATTAATATCGTAACTCTTTCTATCCTTCATACTGGTTCATACTGGTTCATACGATGATCCGCATGATCCAGTAATGATTAATTTTATTATTATGATCAAACTATGCCTTAAAGCACCTCGTGATAAGTTCTACTTCATCACTACACACACACCCCCAAGGACTTCTTTTGTGACGATAACCACACAATCTCTTGGCCCTGTCTCCTATACAAGAGTTCCCATATACCTCTTTTGATTAATAATGCCTTGGTCGGGTATCCAAACAATCACGAGCCGAGCGTCTACTGAGACTGCCGAAGATAAATAAGAATCCACACATGAGCCGTGCAACTCAAGGGGATATATGTAAACACTTACAATTACAGCTCCCCTCCCCCCACCACTCAGGCCGCGCGGGCCGGCTTTTCATCAGATAGGATGCGACTCGACACGCCGCAACACACAGACTATGTCTCTCCCGGGGAATGCTATGCGGTTGCGGATCTATATTAAATCTGACTCATATGATCGACCGAATTCAACCGGCAGATTTTCCCAGCTCTCGTCCGCGCCTCCTCATTGGCATTCCCGCTTGTTGGGGTGGGAATGGGGGAGAGAGAGAGAGAGAACGATCCTACGGCCTACGTACATACATACCTATGCGCATTGACAGCCCGTCCTTCCCTAATCTTAAAAATAGTAACCTGGCGTCGTCCGCCCTCTTTTCTACGGGTATGCGAGTGTGATTCGAGAAGATGAAAAAGAAAAATAATAATTTCTTATACATACGTTACATGATTCATTATAGGGACCCCGCTAAACAAGCTGGGATCGACAGTGGCCCGTGAGAGGGCTTTCAATGGCTCGAGGTCCCCACTAGGGATCCATTCGGCGGCGGCGGCGTGGGCGGCGCCATGGGTTCTACGTGCGTATGTATGTATGTATGTACGATATAGGTATGTATATGTGTATGTATGTATATGTTATGTATATCTAACCTGGGACGCGATGGGAGCATGTGACCAGCCATGTTTTTGCACTACCTTGTGGCGAGACTGCATGAAATCTGTCATCCACAATCGTGATGTGCGGTGGCGATGATGGCGCAAAACGTCGATGGCCAACGAGTTTATCAAGATGCCATATCTGCCTGAGACAAAACAAAAAAAAAATATACCCAGGCGCACCACAAGCAAGGTGGTTGAGTGCTACTTCTAGGTAACCTGGCTGCCTGGTCGATCCGCGGTAGTTGAAAATGGTCGACTGCATCGAGCTATATGCCGGCATCATATGGAGTATCTAGGGGAGTGCGCCATTGTTCTACCCTTCCCGGACTTCCATTTACTCGCGTAAGTATGAATCGATGGGTTGTTTGTTACGACAAGCTGGGAAAGATGCTTAGCGATACCGGAAGGGAGAAGTGGTCCCAGGGAAGACGTTATGGGCGCTCGGTAGGTCGCCAGACCGAGTCGAAGCAACTCTAACGTGGAGCAGACGTCACTTCCGAATGTCTCTCTTTGAAGGTTACCTCGAAATTCCGGGTTTGGGGATCCATTCGGCAAACGTGGTAGGCAGCGTCGATTTAAACATGAAACATTACTACCATCAACCCACCGTCCCAAAACAAGCGGGACACAATAAGAAAAGGACGCAAGATGATGCTGCTTCTGCTGTGAACACAGCCTCTAGGAACTTTGTCCGAATGCTGTGGCACCCTCGAAGTGTTGCCATATCGGATGACGCTGGGTTTCACCGATTAACGACGAAGCCTCGGACTCTACCATGATTCGGCAGCGGGAGAGTCGATGAGATTGGGTTTGAGATCTTCTCTAGATTCAACTTCTTCGTGCCTACATACACACATACAATGCTGAAGAACTACTAACGTAACAGTAACCTGATCTCGTACGTAGGTCTAGTGGCTTAGGCGGTAGGACGTACGTAGACCCCTTTCACCGGGGAAGCTTTGACTTGCAGAACCGTCGCCAAGCCCTTTTGGCCGAAATTGAGGCCCTTTGCGACGCTTTAAATTATTGTCTTTGGTTTGAATCATTGAGGATCGCGGAATCCTCAGATACTATAGAGTTTTACATCTAACTATAGCAAAGAACGACATGGTTTCTCTACGTGAAGCAAAATTGCGATCCTGTTTATGTGGGTTTCAGATGTTCATCTGCCCAGTAGGAGGCATGTTATCGTCGCAAGTATGCGCAAATGCCTGGGTTTAGCAGCAGTCAATTGTGGGTAATGCGCTGCCCTGCTGCAAGAGCGGGTAAACAGGGATCTGGGGATCTCCCGCTGTATCGTGCCATGCAGGCAGGCAACGGACGAGCAGGCAAGTCATGGTCAAGTCTGAGCGCCCTCAGTGGGCCGGCAGCTTTGATAGATAGATCGTGGAGTGCACTCCCTGAAGAGAATCTGCCGAGGGAGGGCAAGCCATGGCAAGGGATGGGGGTGGTGGCATTGCCCGCCTGCCCTGTCTTGCTGGGGCGGGATGGATTATCATGGCTGTGCTGCCAAACGCCCAGGGAGGCTTGCGCTTGTCTGTTCTCTGAGGAATTTTTTTTTTCTTGGTTGGCTCAGTCGATCAGGGAGACGCGAGTGTGGGGTCAACCCCAAGCCACATTAACACGAGGGAGATAAGAGTTCTGAAAGAGGGATGCGACGCGAGGAGACGCGACGGCGTGCCGAAACTATCCTGTTATAGCCTGTCAGTCTGTGCTATAGGGTATTCCGCAGATAGAAAGATACTAACCAAGCAAGTCCTAGTACAGCCTAGGGGAGAGACCCTAGACAGATGGATCCATAATTGTCATGGATGGATCGTGGGCGTAGGCGTGGGTCGTTAGAACCCGTGGGCGGCTTGAGCGGTTGCATTTAAGGTAGAGTGGAGATAGACAGTGCCAAGATGGATCATGATTTGCAGATGGTCTGTGGGTTCCGGCTCCAGGCTCGAACCTCAAGTGTCAGCTGGTTGGCCGACAAGACTTCATCTCATAGCTTCAACCAATGATCGCGAAAGGATCCGTCGCTCCCCAAGTCCTCCAAGGTACGACCGAGGGAGCTCATTCTCAACGTTGACACCCCCTAACCTAGTCTAATGCTCCTCCTTGTGTTCCCCTCCTCTATACTTTCAAGGAACTCATCGCTTCACACCATCTTTTAGCTTAGTATACTATACTAATAGTAAACTTCCCCAGACCGTCTAGGTCTCTATAACGGGTCTGTTTGCTATCTATCAAGAGTCCCCACTGGTCACATGAAGGTCTATAGAATCCGCAGATTCTAGTCTTTTTCTCCATATCTATAATTGATTGACCGATATAGATCTAGAAGGTCTAACTCTCGGTCGCTATCTTTCTTTAGATAGCAACAGGTATAGTGAAGTCGTAAGCGGATCCAACCCGTCAGGTGAGGGGTAAATCTGGAATCCCAAGTTCAAGTTGCTTCTTAACGGAACATCTGTTCCCGGTCGCCCTTTAACTACCTTGGTAGCAGGTAACCGGGGATAAGAGGGTCATAAGCTGAACTCCTGTTACGCTATACGTATTAGGTACTGTATAGTACCCCTCTAGGGCGGAGCCTTTCAAATAACTACCTAAATACCTTTTGGGGGCTCCAAGGGGGAATCATTTGTTATCTATTAATGACTTTGGTGCCCGTCAGATTCGTATACCCCCGTAATTCGAAATGTAAGATTACAAACACATCTTACGATTTTCCCCGGCTTCTAATGCTTTTCTTTCCGTCTTTTCCGTTAGCCTCCTATGTCCGCTAAGACCTTACGTCAAAGCCTCTTCAATTATAGTCCACATCTGTCTCTATTGAGGCCTAGTTTCTCAGCTGTGGCGCGCTTCCGCATAGACTATATACGAGCTGCAAGGATAATCTCTAGCAGGCCAATCATGGCATGTCTCGACATGTGTCGACCATAATGAAAGCCGGTCAAAGTCTGGAGGCCGGTTCGCTTGATAATTGGTCATGATGCTCAATGACGCTCTCTGGTTCCATCTCGCATCTATGATGGGTCCTCCGGCATATCGTGAAACATTGACATATTTTACTTGTTTCTTCAACGAGACTCTCTCGATCATCGCTTAACTGGTGCCATGTGAGCTTGAGTGATATTTGTGAGCTCATAATCGTCTGGGTCGTCGTAACTCCCCACACTGCCAGGATGACCTTGTTGCGTCGGCAATCGCATACGCATCTGTCATTATCCATGGCTAGATCCGTGATTACCGTTGCTCTAATTTTCTTTTCCATAGTCCTTGTCGCAAACAGATGATCGCCCTCTAGTAGTGGGAATCTGATAGAGCGACTCGTGACAGATGCGAGAAGAGGCTGGCCAGGCTGGTATCCGGCGCAAAGTGGAGCTCATGCAGGTCGACGAATAGGTGAAGCTACCATGTACGTAGACCTTGGCTGCAGCATCGTGCAGGAGGAAATGGACGGCGTAGGGCCTCGTCCTACCTAACCGTTTTAGTCGGTATGACACTCGGGGTATTGATAAGTAACATATCACAAACTCTGTGTTCGCAAAACTGTCCGTATGATGTACGGATACCCCTTTACACGAGATCCAGTTCCCATGTGAAGAGAAAACCGTCAGACACTTGAGCGTATTAGGCATGCTCTGTGTAATCAAGTCCGTTGTCTCCAACTAGAAGCACGCAGATTGTGTACTAATCCCCCAAGCTTAGATAGGTACCTTAAGAAACCAGGATCAGGTTGTGTAATACATAAATACTCCCTACATGCAGGAAATTTCGCTTTGTTAACTCTCACGCGATATTAAGGATAATGGCGCTTAGAATATCGCTAAACCAATCTAAGTAGATCTTGTTAGGGGCCAGACTAGTTGACAAGCGAGCGGGATGTGGAACTTGAGACATAAACTATGTGATAGTGTACTAATTGAGCCCTGTTAAGAGAAGATCAAGGCAGTGAAAGAAGCGGCTTTTCCAGCGATGGAAGGAAATGGTGTGATTCGCATCAATCTGTACAAACTGTGATACCTGGTATCGCAATGTAGATGGGCGAGACCCTATTTGGATCTTTACTACAACGTGGCATTTGCGAGTCGATACCTCCTAGTATCTCGCTCATCGAACGAACGAGAATGATATACGACAACGATAAGCTCGTAATATTGTCCCGGTCGGCCTCATAAGGAAATAGCATAGAAACGTTGCCGAAAAACTCCAGATGCGCCAAGTCAATAATTTTAGCTACGCCGATATCTCCCGTCCTTAGCACGGCCGAGAAGGACGTTGAGAGCTGGTTCAGTTCGTTGCAGTCACCGAGGTGTGGCGTTCGTTAAACCAATTAAGATTCTACTGTGATAGCTCCGGAGTGACTGCAGACGATGATTGGACTGGGTAGGGCGAGACCAGGTTGGCGCTAGTTACGTTGACGTGCTCTGTGATGAAACTGAACAACGTTCACTTGTCGATGACTAGAGCTGTTCCACTACGTCGCTGTCGACAATGTAAGTCACATACGTCTAGTATTCTCTCTTGACCTAGTGATATCATTATCTCGATTCGGTCATGTGAATATAGTAGGTAAGGGTTTTTGAAGCGGGGCAGCGATGTACTATACTATGCACCTTTGCGATTCTCGGATGGGGTGGGACTTTGATATGAGTCAACTCATCCTAGAACATTGAACGGGATACGCGGGTCTGGCATGTGCTAAGCACTCCAAGAGTTCTGCCGCGCGGAAGACCAAGTGCTGACGAAATATTACGTGGTTCAACGGAAACTAGCCGCAACAATAGCTACCTACTGTGTCTTGACGCTTCAGGCTTGGGACGGGAGGATGAACTCGATGCCTCTTTTAGGTAGCGATGTTTTAGCTAGATCAGCGCGTCTGCCTTTCAGTTGCAAATCGCTATCTCAGGTAATTGAGAGGATTTGTTATTATTAGGTCTTGCTGATAGGTGTCCTATTCCATCAGACGGCATGTGCTAATGTGAGGCATTCGCTTGTTCTGTTAGCTTGCATGATTATCCAATAAAACTGTACTTCACTGGCTTATTTCCTCGTTGGTGACGGAGAAAATGATTTGATGCTCTTTTAAACACAGCATGTAAGTCGAGATGCACAGCTTAGCTGACATTTCCAGCTTGAAGATGCCGTAAGCCGGGCTTACACGGTTGGGGAAGTCTACATATGCTGGACCAATGTTGGCAGCATAAAACCCTTTCTGCATGGTCTTATATGCAGGTAAGAAAAACGGAGACGGAGTGAAGGAAGCTCGGGGATACTAACCCAAAGCTAAGCAAATATAGCAGCTTGACGCGCATCCCGCTTACACGATGATATTTTCGCGTTTTTACGGCGCGCTCATTTTGGCTTTAATTAACAGAATGTTGTTGGGAACGCTAAAAACGACGGAGCAGATACCTCTTTAGCCATGCTGCCTTCAGATAGTCTCTCACCTGCCGACTTATTAGCTGTGGATGTATGCACATGTATAATGCCCAACCCAACCAAATATAGATAGACGTATGGTAAGTGACCTTATTCGCGAGCAATCGCTTTGTGGTCAACTAACTGCGTATTTCATGATTCTTAAAATGTCGCGACCGCCACTCGCAATTCGAGATCTATTCTTTCATTTTCAGATTGGCAGTTTTCAATATCAACTGAATCGCTATCGCTAGCAACTGGGTCTGAGACTGGTGAGACTTTGCATTGTCCTCGTGTACACTCGAAACCTATCCAGGGTCGATCATGATGCGCCCGCGTTAGTCCGGCAAATTACTCCACTGTTGAGTGAAGAGATCCGTAAGAGGTAATTTCGTGGGTGTTTATAGACTAACGATCGCATCCATGGATTTTGATTAGAAATGTATCGAGACATGTATCGATGTAATGCAGATATGCAGGAATGAAAAGAGCTGAATAGATAGAACAAGAAGCGCCGAGAAAAATGATCGAAATGATCGAAATGATCAAAACGATCGGGAACTGCGGCTCACAGTTTTGAAAAATTTAGGCGCAAACCTTGTAGAGTAACGTGGAAAGCTAGAGCTAAATTCTAATTTTCTATTCATGGTTCACGGCCGTTCCACCTTCCATAATGATCAATTAATTGAGAGAGGCTCCCGGCTTTGAAACATTCGGCCGGGTCAAATCTTCCCGCAAACTCCACCGACGCACCGATGGCGCTACTGTACCCAATTATGTATATATGTACTTTCGTACTATTATATGTAACGTAATGAGAGAAACTTTCAAATGTAAAAAGTTCCTTAATCATACCTCCATACCTCTAAACTGCCTTGCCATGATCCAGTCCGATACATTTCACTCTATACCTAGTAGTAATAATGCGCGATCTTGTATTATGCCGAATGTGATACCGTATCGCAACGTACGAGTCCCATTTAACCAAAAGTAGCGAACAGTCCCTAATAACGGCACGGGTCGTAATAGGGCTATCTATGTGTGACACTTACAAGTATTACCTGGTATTACCTAGGACCAAAATACCACTTTTTATTATACATATATGTTAGGTAGGCATGCACGTATGTACATATATTCTTAACAGCTTATTTAAAGTTATATCCCACCCGACGAATTGGACAAACTGTAACCTCGTGGCCAAATATTGGGGGTCCGGCTAGCTTAAACGTTCATAGCTATACCGATTTACGTATTGGTATTTTCGAATGATAATTTTCTTCTTGGTTAAGCGAGATGGCGAACGATAATACAGACATGAAGGAAGCTCAACCTTTATCGGTAACTAAACCTCAAACCTCCAAAGTTTACAAAGGAGTGAGTAATTATACATGCTTCGACTATTATCTTATATCGCCAAGATGATAAAATCTGCAATGCGCTAAAGCGGAGCTTACCCAAGTCGGGCAATATTACCCACGCCTTGTGCTACCATATCAGCATGAAGGATAATGTACATGTATCGTTCCTATGTATCGTTCCTATTCTACATACATGTATGTTACTACTGGACGTACATAGCATGTAACTACTTGGCTATGAATCATCCGCAGTGCCCAGTCAGATTCCCTGATTCACTGTTTAATCCAAAGTCCGAATCACATCATCAACCTGAAGTTTGAATCTGCAAGTCGCGATCCAACGAGTCCGGATCGGTATTCCACAGTGTCAGTTATGTTTCGATGTATTTAGATATCCATAATGTCTTCTTCAGTGATCAGCATATGTAAGGCTGAGCATGACTCCGGCTACTTGCCAATACGAACAATTCGGACTAACTGGTCAACTCGTGATTGACTCGAGAGAATCAAGCCTTGCCAGATTAAACAGGTTATCATTTTTTTAGCATCGGTTCCTCCTATGTAACAACTATTGCCACACCCGAGAAGCTTTAGCGACGAACTATGGTCTTCTCCTATCCCTAGCAACTTCCACAAGTGCATTCTCATTTGCTCACCCCCCAGCTGCCTTGGTTAGTTGCCCAGCTGCTCTTTACAGGGCCCCCCTGCAAGGCGCCCCCCGTTCATACACCCCTTGCCCTTGTCTTGCGTCTGGGCTTGCACAACCCCCCGGTCGCTCTAACCCCCCTGCTAAATCGTAGGGACCCTGGCCCCGTTCGGCCACTCTCCTCGGCGTTGCTGATTACTATTATTCATCTTCATTCGCCATCCGCATCATCCTCATTGATTTATGGTCGCATTTTGTTACTCTCTTGCTACTTGCTGCTTGCTGCGCGCTTTCCGACTATCTTATCCCGTCAATTCCATCATCTAAAATAATCCTGGGTCGCGGGGCTCTTTTTTTCGAGATAAACCCGTATCTGACCCTATCCAGCACTTGCATACCCGCTCTTGCGTTTGATTTTAATCCGCATTATACACACATGCCGCTATACCATTTCGCGTCTTCCACACTCTCCTCATGACCCGTTGCAACCGTGCAAGCGCATGAAATCATAGTTTACTATCGCGCACCTTACATCTTTCAATAGTGTTCCCTAAAAAGAGAAACGAACCCGAAACTCAGCGCCAGCAGTCGACGAAGCTTACGGCGCCTCACTACAACAAACGCAAATAGTCATCGGCTCTAGTCAGCTACTATTATTTAGTCGTGGCCTAAAAGAGGTAGCCCGGCAAAGGCAGAACACCACCTGGGCTTGGCTGGCTACCCGTCGATCCACCCATCCATCTCTTTCGTACAGGTGCCGTCCATCCAGTCGTTATCAACTTCTGTTTGTACAGTACTGCTGCCATCCGCTGCCACACCACACACCCCAGATTCTAACTCGCAGCCTGCCCTGTCTGTGCCTAT
The DNA here is from genome assembly GCA_002120335.1 of Hypoxylon sp. EC38. NCBI lineage: Eukaryota > Fungi > Ascomycota > Sordariomycetes > Xylariales > Hypoxylaceae > Hypoxylon > Hypoxylon sp. EC38. Next base: position 354,384 of record KZ111261.1, read on the forward strand.
CATTGCGGTTTTGCGATAGTCTCACTCAGAGCAATTCAACGACACCTCAAACTAGCAGGAAGAAAAACAGCCACCTGAATATTATCATTTTTCTTCGATATCGAGAACGCGAGCCTTGCGCGTAAAGATTCTAACGCGCCCTGTTGATATATGCTTGGCTAGCCTTGGAGTCCTCTCGACTAACACATAAAAATCCCTCCGACCACGGTGAGGCCAATCCTTTTCCCCCCTCCCACATTGTTAAACCATTACAAGAGCCTTGCGGACTTATGAAGGGGGCAACTTTCTCGGAGCAAGAGGCGAAACAACAGCTGAACATACCCGGTACCAGAATCCGGAACTTTTCCTATTAACTATACGAAGAGAAGAAAAACATAAAAAATAGAAACGAGAAAAAAGAAATATTATGAGAGAAGGATATTTTTGATTTTAAAATATTCTTCTCTTTCGAGTGCGCAAATACACGCATATTGTTTGAATCGTCGAGTTCTACAACAATACATGGTACCTCCAACTTGAAGAGGATCACACCCGATCAATCGTCCAGATATCATTCGCCGCCCGCAGAACCCACTTTGCGACATCTAAACGCAGTACAGTAGTACCAGACCAAAGCTAGGTACCTGTCATCCCCGGTTATAAGTACATCATACATGCGCTACATACTGCGCTACATACATACGTACGGGTACACTACATACATAACATACATCCATGGTATCGACCCCCGATACGAAGACTTGGAACTTGGGTTTGCGCCAATCTACCAACCACATGCACGAGTAATCCTGCATCGTCCCCCTCGAAGCAAGCACACTTGCCATCTTTCCAAGATCTACTACCCTCGCCTTGTTGCGCGCGTCATTCACCCTTCCTCCGCCCTTTTTTTCTAGTCCAACTATATCAAGACACGTCGCTCTGCAGGCACAGCTTTCTCCACGTCTCTTCCGCCGCCTGACGTGCAACATCGCATCGTCGCCCGCCCGAATGTATTCCACCCAGCCTAACGGCGCTGAGGGTGCGACCATCAATCCCGCAACTATCAACCCTGCCGCCCTCAATTCTGGTGAGTGATAGCCGCATTTAATCCAAGCCTCTCCTCTTGCCATCCAGCCTCTTGCTTTTGCGCCGTGCGCTTCTGCTTCGCGCGATTCCCGTTTGCTCGAAGCTTTGAAGCTCAAAGCTTGCCCTTACCCGCCCCTCTCACATATCTCCCTGTTGCCGATGATCGTCGTCATCGTCATCATCTACCAGTCATTTCCGATCTTGCCCTAGTGAACACGTCGCGATTGTGGTTGGAAGAACAATCATTGTCGCGATGGCTGATACCCGGCGCATCCTTCTTTATACCATATCCTGCCTAGCTTAACTGTCGCGTTGTTGCCTGGCTGCCGATTACTGACCCAAAGGCTTCTGATTGCGCAGAGTTATTGAACCCAAGCTCCCGAGGCATCAAACGAAGCCGTTCTCCGGATACCTATCACGACGCGCCATCTGAGACGCCCGGAGATGATGGTAAGTCGCTCGTCCTGCATTGTGTACCTGTCTATCATGGTTGCCGTTGTGCGCAGCGTGTTCATGTTACATCATGTTGTCGTGCGACAGCCCTGTCGCAAGGAAGTACCTGCTAATTCTGCTGGTCGCATCTTAGGTGATTCAAAGCAACCTAGAAAGCGCGGCCGACCGATGAAATCGCGAATTCCTGGTGACGTCTCGGAACCACCGAATCAGACCCCGATTCCTCCCCCACCTCCGCAAATGTCGCAATCCATCCCGCCGCAGACCCCCCAGACGCAGAATGCCTCGCTACCCGGACAGCCTGGCAGCTATACCCCGGCTCAGGCATCACCTCCTCCAAAGACCACGCCTACCAAGACGACCCTGAAGGCGCTACCAACCGTGCGCGACCACACCACTGACCAACTAGGCCCTGGTGGAGATGAGTACCTACCACGCGAGATCGACGAGTCCGGCGAGAAGAAGGTTATGGCTAACGGTCAGCTACTGGGTGGTCGCGAGTATCGATGCCGGACTTTCCTCGTCCCTAATCGCGGCGACAAATTATTCATGTTGGCGACGGAGTGCGCTAGGGTGCTTGGATATAGGGATTCTTATTTGCTTTTCAACAAGAACCGATCTCTGTTCAAGATCATAGCGAATCAAGTAGAGAAGGACGACTTGGTGTCCCAGGAAATACTTCCGTTCTCCTACAGATCAAGGCAGATAGCTATTGTCACGGCGCGGTCGATGTTTCGGCAATTTGGAAGCAGGGTCATAGTGAACGGACGCAGAGTACGAGATGATTATTGGGAACAGAAGGCAAGGAAGCAGGGCTTTACAGAGGCTGACCTTGCGGGGGAGAAGCGGCCCGGCGCATCCAAAGCCAGAGAAGCAGCAGCTGAGGCAAATAACAGTATGGCGCCACTTCCGGGAGGACCTCACGGTGAGATTGTCTATGCGAATACTCCGCAGTTCGGTGGTGCTCCGCAACCGCTTGTCACACCAGGTATGATGGGACCAGGAAGCACGACCAGAATGCCCATGATAACAGTAGGACCAGATCTCAACGATACGCGGACTCGAGACTATAGCAACTTCATCAAAGGCGGCCCACGGCAGGAGATTACAGGCCCAGCCTACCAGGACAGGACGCAGTCCAGCCCCATCTCCGAGATACACCAACAGGCGCACCACGCTGCCGAGTTTAATAGATCCGTGAATCAGCAGCGCGAGATGCGAACAGACTATATGAATACCCTGTGGCGGAGACCTCATGAGCAGCCGGCTACTTCTCAACCTGTTACCACCGAATCCTCCCTACCCACGACACGCCCCGTTCAGTCGCCTCATACCGCACCTGCAAGTATGCACACATCTGGTATTGTGCCGAATCAGAGCCCGCAGATGATGATGACTGCGCCGCCATACTCTCAGTCCATCCACTCTCAGCAGCCAATGAACCAGACCCCGATGCGGGGAGTGCCCCAGCCGTCCTCCCAAAAGCAATCGAGGCCATCTAACATTCAACCCGGCGCCTCCAGTAACATTTCGCAAGGCACTCCAGCGTATAACTATGGCTCCTCGAACCAGATGTGGGGACCACCCCAGACACCACAGACGCCTCAGCACTATTCTGGGTATACAACTCAGTCGCAAGCCTCACCCCATCCTCAACAATCGCCAGCGCCTCAGTTACGTCATTCAGGGGGTACCCCTCAAATGCAACCAAGCACTATGCAATATCACGGAATGCCGGGCCTGGGTCAAGGCTATCCAAATCCGGGGCAAGGAATGTACCCTCCTGAGCAGACACCGAGGCAATTCATGCCACAAAATCCTGGGCCGGGACCAGCTGTAACCTCGGCATGGAATAACCCACAGACTTCAACCGGGGGAACTTGGTGGGCTAACCAACCTCAGTGATTACTCGGTGAAAGCCACGAATTCAAGAATAAGGTTGCACTTGAGCAAATGGGACGAGCCGGGCTTCTTGGCGTCAAAATTATCGGTCATCTCTAAGTTGCTTTTCGCAAACTCTGTACGTTTACGTGTGGAATCCCAAACTGTGCCATCATCTCCAATTCATATCATCGGGATGGTCCTTTGATTTAAGGAGGCTATAACCCTACTTACACTATTCTGCCCGGTCCGGCAATAGAGGAGTCAGAGAATAGTCTTTCGTCGCATCTCTTGAGGGATTAACCGGATTCACGTTCATTCGAGCACATAAGAAACAGGCAGGCTGAATTTCTGCGCTATACGACGCACTATGAGGATACAGCCCACCCATCATTTTGTCGAAACTCAATTCTAGGACAGCATTTGCATATACACTTGATACCACTGCGGCTTTCGTCGTTCCTACATTATCATCTTACACGCTGTCCTTCATTCGTTTTACAGGCAGACGGTTACAAGTCTAGTATTTTTTTCATTTCTGCGATACCCCTTTACACCATAAATGCTCGCAACCCGCTTTGGCTATTGGCCTGCGGATCTACATACCATCTCGTGATTATCCATACGGCGACAATCAGAGGCTTACACAGCTTAGTCCGTTACACGATATTGACCCACCTCGAATAGGGGTCGATTTCCTGGCGTTCAGTGGCACCTAAAATTTGATATTTCAACCACTACTACGAACGGATGGAATTCGGCCGTCAATATCATTTGATTTACCTTGTGGTAATCTGGCCATGCACTTGAATTAAGGGCGTCGGGGACCGCTCAGCTTGGCTGTCATTTACTCCCCCCTACCCCAATCACTCATGGTCATCGCATATGCATAAATGGCGGGGGGTACTTCTTTTTCGGTCATAGGCTAGGGAGGTTTTCTGCTGATTATTATTGTTCTCTCTATTATCTTTACTCCTTTGTCATTCAACCTTCTATTACCGTTTTATGTTACAACCTTTCAGGGGGAAATTGGAAGCAACGCACTTTGTCGGGCCGTCAGCATTGGAGGAGTTTACTCTGTTTCGTCACTGTTGTTGAGTAATTTCGCCATCGTTCAGGCTCGGGTACAACATTTTGGATCGAACGGATAATTCGATCAGGGGCGGTTAGACCTCTGGCTCATTGATTGAGTACGGGTGTGGCTGTCTGATCTATTTCTCCATGAACCTTTTTTCCATGGAAGTTTTCGTAGGGTCAAATTTGCATCATCAGGGATACCGGGAATTCTTTGTGTATCGAGCTAGGGTACTTCGCTCCAGAGAGAGTAAGGGGAAGGAGACGCCGCTATCGATCATGTTCACACTTAGTTACTCTAGGAGGGAGCTGCGCGAAAGGCAAAGCATCAAAGCGCAGCAGGGTAATACAAATCAATACTTCGTTGGAACTAAAATCATCATCAGACTCGTGACTTAACAGCTCCAGAACCCTTGATGCCGACGGAGGTTGGTCCGCAGGCAAATCATAGCTGGGGATCGACAATAGTTCGTCAGCTAATACTAGATCTTTCCGATAGACGAGTGGCAGAAGTACCCCATATCTCCAAATCGCTAATACGGTGAGAGCATATCCCTTGCATGAAATGACGGTCATTCCTCGAACGTGACATAAACAAACCCAAGCCTCAATTCTTACAGACGTCCGAAATTAACTGCGTACCTAAGGTAGATAGACTTATTATTTCCTAAACTCCCTTAACTCCCCTGCGACTTACCCCTTGCAAACCTGATATGTTACCTACATATATCTGCACATAATACGTAGTATCCGCGCTCTCTTGATAATCAAACCAAAAGCAGCATGATCTCATCAATCCTCCGTTGCCAGAGGCGTCGGATCCTTTGTAGGGAACTTTTGCCTGACAGCTTCCCCCGGTCATTACTCAGCCAATAAGTGGATAGATCGTTCCAGACCAGGCTAACCCCCATACTCTACATGCGCGAATATGCATATGTATGTAGGTATATGTACGTAATGTATATGTGCGTGTGGAAAGCCTGTGTGGATGTGGATGTGTGTGTTTTATGCGCAGGTGTACATACGGCATGGCATTGGCATGGCATGGCGTAGCATATGGCTGGGTCTCGTTCTAATACATACCTACATAAGGCGGCGTCGTATATACGTATATACGTACAATGCCAATACCAATACTTCACACCTACATATACTTACATACAAAACGCACTTACATGCGTTCGCAGCCACCCAGCCACCCAGCTTACCTGCCTACAGCCATACCTCTTGATCCAAACGTTCGGAACCAACGGGACGGGTTACAAAAGTAAATAGCTGCAATAAGACGGGGCGTGATATAACGACACGACACGACACGACACGACACGACACGCAACGCAACGCACTTCCACGGGGGGTCGGGTCGGGTGGCTACCACACACACACACATCCACACGCACACCCAAACCCCAACAATTCCACAGGACGCAGGACGCAGAACTCCAGCAAATAAGTAAGTTGCAGAACACACACACACACACGTACATATGTACTATGTAATAGAACTGCAAGCCAGATCTGACTCAGCCCTACCAGTACCAATGAGAGGGAACCCCGTGTGGAGCTCCCACGCTTACCTGACCTGCCGCCCCTCTCGGCTTTCTGATTCGACGCCATGGTTTCGAGGGATGGGATGGATTGGGGAGGGTGGTGTGGATGAGGTGGAAGGGATGGGATGGGGATGGATGTTGGAATGGGAGAGGCTGGCATGGCATGGCGTAAGTGCACTTACATATACCTACATACTTACATACATAACTATCTACCTACATATATGTATGTATGTACGTGTAGGCAGGCAGACAGACAGACAGACAGACAGACAGTAAATGCGGGTGGGAGAAGGTAATTATTTTCCCCTTTGGGCGATATCCTTGCTTTTTTTTCCCTTTGCCAATCCCCGAAGCTCGCAGGTCCCGAGTCCGCGATGGCGGAGCGGCATCCCTGCCAATTTGTTGCATTTTCTCGAATTTTTATTTTTATTTCTGGGTTTTTTTTTTTTTTTTTTTTTTTTTTTGTCGGAGGTTATTGTTTGCGAGTTGAGGGCTGATGATGCCTATATTGCACGTATACATAGGTAGTTAGGGTAGGTAGGTGTATATATAGGGAGAGAGCTATATATGGAAGATATGAAGGTAAGTACTAACTAATGCGCGGGTCGTATGTTCGTGTATGTATTTTCGAATTATAGGTTCTTAAGGTACTTAAGGGATTGTACATGTACGACTACAGGTACATGACCGATTGGCTGGTGGGAACGACGTCCGGCGTAGGTAGGATGGACATAGGGAGGAGTGGCAAGATTGCGATCTGGGACGTACCCATATCGCTTCCGAACCCGAGAGGGCGACACGATAACCAACCATACGATGGAACGCGTAGGTACGGTGATGGCGAAGAAAATGAAGTCGCATTATAGCCCCCGATGTTCACCTAGCCACACACACAGACCCCATCATACATATTCGCACTCGGGTCATCGTCTTAGCTCGATCTGCCTTCGGTACATAACGGTTGTGGTGGAGAGTACACGTGGGTGGCCGCGCTCTGGTTGGGTACCAAAGACGATTGGGGGGATGCCCGAGCATATGGTTTCACCGCCTCTTCATCGTCTCTGGAAGTTGGCATAAAATATACTAGTACAGCGACATGTTAGGGGGGTTGAAGTTTGGGGTCCGTCACAGCGCAGGAAATCTGTACGAGATGAGAGATCGACTGGTCCGTCGGTCTGGGGCTAGCTATTAAGATGGACCTGGGTTGGCCCTACGTCCAGCAAATCAAACCGACATGTGCGGACCTGGACCATTCAGGTGGGATCGAGAGGGCATCCTCCGGGTTTACTTGGTTTTAGCGGGCTCGAGAGCGAGATAGGACCCAATTGTACGGTTCATCGTGCTTGGCTTTGGGGAGACGGCCATTTGATGACTCGAGATTTTTCGAATCGGGTACGGAAAATGCGTAAATTCGCTCTTCCTTGGCTGTCCTTATTTCCTGCTCCCGATATCTCGGCTTCCCGTGGTGTCCTTACCTCATGTGTTGCCGAAATCGTAAACACGAAAATACTTCGTTCATACAGCTACACTTAGTGATCATAGACGATAATTACAGCCTACTTCCTTGGCACTAGGATAATTTTAACGTAACGATCGCATGTGACTTCCTGTCATAGTGTACCTATCTATACCTTTAGTTAGCATCGTAAATAAATATTGGCGTATATTAGGAAGCCTGGCATCAATAGACCACTTTTTACATGCCGGAATACGAGAACCGATTCAAGCTAACCGTCCTAATTTCACACGGAAACAAATTTGTAGGGCTTGCGAACAAAGCTTAATAGAAGTATATTATACCTATCCTCCCTTCCGAAAATAGATAGCATCGTAGCATTGGCGGAAATTAGGTACTACCGTTTGAACATGAATGTCTTCATATTGACTCTCAACGAACACCAGCTACGTCCTATGCCCCATCGAGGCATACCATTGTAAATACTGTAAGACTGACATACTCGGCAAAGGCAATGCGTCTATATCCTCTAGTGAATAATCGCGTCTAGCATGCTTTATATGCGATAGGTACTCTTCATAACGAGAACCAGCCTCTAAGAGTTAAGGTACTCTCACTACAACCTATATTCGCTGTTTTAATGCTACTACAACTACAACACAAATCATTCGTCACTTCTCTATCCCTTTAACTTGACAACATTTCCACTTCGTACATCGCGTACATTGCTACGAAGGGCATCATCTCGGAGAGCTTTAGGAGTAGTGGTGAATAATACAGATATTTTAGGTAGACAAACACGTTTGTTTGTTTGTTAATCCGCAATTACTTCGACTAGACCAGGACTAGACATATAATAGTCATACAAGGAAGCTATGTTGACAATATCTAAGAGCGAACACCACTTAACCCTTCAGGAGGAATACTGCTCTATGAACTACTGTCACTAGCTACACATACAATATACTCAAAGGTTAAGGAGATAGGTATCAAGTGCCTACCTAGTGCATTATCTACAATAGGAGAGAGGAAAAGTGACAAGAGGCACATAACCAAAACGAGGCCCCTCGACAGGTATCTTATAATATCACGAATAACATACAGTACCTTTCACCCAGAACATTGCCGTGATATAGTCCGAAATAATTGTAATTTTCATTCCTCGGACAAGAAAGAATCTCTCAAAGCTACCTAAGCTAGCCATAATTTACTTCTCTGTAAAGACCGAATAGAACGCAAAAACCTCATCGTAAAAGTTCTAAGCTTCCGACCATGTCAGGTTGACTTAAATAATGGTGACCGTAATGACCGGACAACCGTTCAATATTCGATCCTCAGCTAACAAATCTCATATTGTTGGTTCATGTGTGGCCGTGTAACTCGTGACTGTCCTCCGCTCAATGTCAAGGTCTCTGCACACACCATGGCCAGCTAGATAGCCACGCCAGGTTAGAAACCTTCATCCTCCCATTCCCCTTTCCCATCCCTCGTCCCCCCTTCAAACCCTAGCCCACCTCAAACTAACAGCAACAACAATAACCGGCAAGACACTAACAAGCTCCCCCAACCCCGCAAACTCAGGCGGAATCCGCACATTCCCATCACCCCTCTCCGCGCTCGCGAACGCGCCAGCGGCAAGCAGCACGGCGAACACGTTATACACGGCGCTCCAAGCGAAATTGAACGCGACGCGGCGCACGGCGGCGCGCGAGACATCGATCATGGCCAGGACGCCGGCGAGGTCGGGCCGCATGAGCACGACGTCGGCGGCGGACTGGGCGACGTCCGAGGTGCCCGAGTTGACGTGGATGCCGATGGTAGCTTGCGCGAGGGCCACTGCGTCGTTTGTGCCGTCGCCTACAAAGACTACGACCTTGGGGTGCTTGTGCTTGTGCTTCTTCTGCTTTTTCTGGTTCTGATTTCGGTTGTTGCTTTCTTCGCCATCGAGGAGGAGCTTCTGGATATACGCTTGCTTATCGGCGGGCGAGCACTTCGCTATGGCGTTTTCGCTAGGGATCCCCAGGCTAGCGGCTACGGCCTCGACGGTCTTGTCGTTGTCGCCGCTTAGGATCGACACGGCGATGTTTCGTTTCTGGAGTTCTGCGATTGTCAGTGCTACGTCCGGACGCACGGTATCGGTTAGGCCGAAGACGGCTTGGAGTTCCGAGTCGATGGTCACGCAGAAGGTGCTGAAGCCTTTCGAATGTGCGGCTTGCACGAGAGGGTGGGAGTCGGTCCCAAGCCAGCGCGAGTTACCGGCTTGAATGGGACGTCCATTGATCTTGCCTTCGACACCCTTACCCGGGAGAGACTTGATCTCGTCGACTTTGGTAGCGTGGATGCCCTGGCTTTCCAAGTGAGCTGCCACAGCAGACGATACTGGATGGTTAATATCAGCTAATAGACCCAGGATCTTCGGACCAACGATTTGTCGAGTCCCCGATGGATATTCCTCTGTCCCGACATACAGCTTGCCATGGGTCAGCGTGCCGGTCTTGTCGAACACAACGTGAGAGGTCCTATGGGCTACTTCTACAGCTTCGCTCGTTTTGAAGATCAAACCTTTTTCTGCTGCGACTCCGCAGGCGATTACAATAACCATGGGGACGGCCAAGCCTATAGCACAAGGGCAGGAGACTATGAGCACCGTGATGCCGTACGTTATCGCTTGTACGACCGCTTCACTACCCGATTTACCCTGGTTACGGATTCCAACGCCAACCCAGGCAATGAATACGATGATAGTCAAGGAAATGACAACAGGGACGAAGTATGACGCAATCCGGTCGGCGAGGTCCTGGATCTTAGGCTTCGAGAGCTTAGCATCATCGACCATTCCTGCAATAGTACTAATGGTATTCTCCCCCGGCAGTTTGGTCAGGCGTGCCGTGACGGTTCCAGAGCCATTTAGAGACCCGGAAATGATTGTACAGCCTGGTGTTTTCCCAACAGGGCGTGATTCGCCCGTCAGCATTGATTCATCTACTTCTGTTACACCAGAGAGTATCACGCCATCCGTAGGAACTTGCGCGTGGGGAACGACTTTGAATACGTCGCCATATTGAAAAAGTCGGGTATCTATATCAATCTCAGTGCCGTTGCTAAATATAAGTGTCGCCGTAGAAGCTTGCAAGGTACGGATAGAGATGGATTCCACGGCCTTCTGTCGAGCGAGGGCGCTAACCCACCGGCCAACCATGATCAGGGTGACCAACAAGGTACTCGTTTCGAAGAATTCGCCAGTTGGTAGCGGCTGACCGGCAGCCAGATAGCCGAAAGAAACTACAGAGAAGATATAGGCCGCAGTGGTACTCAAAACGATCAGCAGATCCATTTCGACCACTCTGGAGAATACTAGACTTTTCAAGGCCTTGGGGTAGAATGGACCTGCAACGAGCACTTGGACAATAGTCGCTAATGCGAGAGACACGCTGCCATATGTGACAGGACGCTTTTCTAATGGAGCCCAAGCCAAAACCAAGACAGGTATCGTCAAAATTGCCGAAGCTAGGGTCATCCAACCCATGTGCCGGACATGCTTGCTTCCTGCAGCAAGGGACGGATCTGCCTGTGGAGGGGCAAGACTTAGAGGAGCCTGAAAACCTTTATTAATGAGATCCCGGGCTCCAATGATCTCCGGATCAAAGGTTATGCGAACAGTTTGATCATTAATGAGATCTACGTTTTCTACCCCTAGGGGCAAAGGCTGCTGGAGGAATTCTTTGGCTCCTCGTTGAGGGATAACGTCGAATGTCGAACCACGAGTCGCGATTTTCTCGCACTTGAATTCGGTGGTCCTTTCGATATGCCTCATGATGTCCTCCGGTGTAGCCAAGCTTAGGTCTAGCTGAAACTGTACCCTAGCCATGACAAGGCTCGTTTGGAGGTTACTTATAGCCTTGACGTCGCCTAATGTTCGGCGCAGTTTTGTCTCGCAGCCGGTGCAGGTCATCCCAGTGATACCGAGCACGACACGTTCGGAACCGGACAGGCCTTTCTCAATGTTGGTGATCTTAGTATCTTTATTCCAGGTCTTGTCTGGTAGGTGCTCAATTTCGATATTTGTACCCTGCTGACAACAATCTCCCTTAGGAGTTGGGCTTTTGGAGCAACAGTCGACCTTCTCAATGGATATAATAGTAGGCTCTCCCTGTCCTCCACTGCAGCAACCCTTATTACAGGACTTCTTACGTTGAGAACCCGAGGGTGACGGTTTACGCTCCGGAGGCTTTGAGCAACAGCCTCCTCCTGCTTTCGACCCGCAAGTTGAAACTGGCTTCTCTCGAGACCTAGGGCGGATGGTTTTCTTGGGTCCACGCTTCCTTTCCTTTGAAGACACTTCAGAAGTAGCGCAACATGATTCTTGTCCCAAGGCGATAAGTGCTCGGCAAAGACATCCCAGAGCTGCGAGTCTAGTTTCGTATCGTTCGCGAATTGACTTTGCCCTGGAGACCGAACCCTGGCTAATACTAGACGTTGCATCGTCGCCTGAGAGTAGGTTAGAATAGCTTGCTTGAGGGTGGCGTTTATACTACCCACCTTTCTTTGCTTCGTTTGCAGTCTCGCGAAGCACGAGTCGGTCAATACATGTCGCTTAGTCGCGTTAGTAAATCACCTCACCATCGATGAAGTTAGATCTGGTTTTAGAAGACTTACCATCGCAGCATGGTTTCTGTTTGCCCTCGCAGCAAGGTGGCTCGACTTCGTTGGTCTTGGTAGCAGAGCAGCAACTGTCTTTGCAAGTGTCCTGTGGAGTATCATCTGACTGATCGTAACAGTCGTCATCGATTTCCTCTTTGTCGTCGCAGCAGCTGTCCTGGCAACATTCATCGACGACGGTTTCCGCAGGCTTGCAACAATCATCCTTGATATCTAGCTCATTCTTGGGCGCACAACATCCATCCGAGCATGTCGGGGCCATATCTGATCCCGAGGGCTCACAGCAAACATCATTGACAACCGAATTGCCCTTGGGTTTGCAGCAGTCATCTTCGCGGTCAGAGGTTGGGCTTGGTTTGGCAGGCTTGCAGCAACCGTCATCGCACTGAGAAGTGACAGCCACTGTTTCACAAGCACTGGGACCATTTTCCTCGTTGCCTGAGATTTCGGGCTTACAGCAGTCGTCCTCGCCATCCTCCAGAACATTGCTGCTGGCGCAGCAACCCGATTTGCAACAATCATCATCCTTCTCCTGAGTAGCTACGCAGCAATCCGAGCTACAACTGTCATCTTCCTTCTGAGGTTGTGGTTGAGGTTCTGGTTGCGGTGCTGGCGCGGAGCAACAACCGGCAGTGCAACCGCCTTTCTCCTTTGGCTCGCTCATTGTGCTCGTTTTCGAGCTGCTGATGTGGTTGAAAATGTTTGGTGGAGACAACTGAACGATGCCGGATTTATGAGGGGGAATAAGAATAAGGAAAGCAGGTTATTGAGAATCCGGGGAAGTATGTTGAACATCCGATTGTCGCCGCCGTCTTCGGCTCAATCGAGGGGTAGCAGCGTCAGGGTTATCGCTGGTGAGCCGTTACCTTGTCTTACTACGCATCCATTCGGATAGAATCTTTTATCGTGAATTGTAACATTGATGTGTGATGCTCTATGCGTTTGCTTGGTATAATCTATGGGTATCCCTTACCTAAGGCACGTATAACAAGACAATCGGTGTAGGGAAAATAGGGGACACAGCAGTTGTTGTCTTCCGAAGTCGGCTGTTCCCAGCTGCCAGCTGCCAGAGATAAATAACATAACATGGGACACTTTCAAAGCCTCAAACATGGATGTAAAACTTTCATTCCACTCCCTAGGTTGTTTCCGGTTTTATAGCACAAAACTGACGATTATAGGTATGAAATTTTTGCAATTAACCCTTCTCAGTCGCAATAACCATAGAGTCTATTCATTCGGATCCAGACATGTCAAATGCGAGTGCACGGATCTCATACGACGTGAGAGACTTGAATCCTGCAATACCCAAGCATCTCGTATCATCACCGCTTAGAAAAGTGGCAGTTTAAATACAGTTGTCACCCGCTTTGGACAGTTTCTGTAGGAAGAAAGATTTGGAGAACTCAGATACAAAGGGACATCATCGACGGATTTAATGAATCAAGAGATATCTTCCACAGATCGAAGGCCATAGAAGATTATGCTGAGTCTGTTGGCTGAGACTTTTATCTTTCAAGATGCGAATATTAAAACATTCGGCAGCAATATGTGAGACACGACTGAGAGCAATATTAATTAACATTGAGGTCTTATATCCGAGCAAGGTTGACACGGATTATCGCGAAAAAAAGGCATATCTGAGACGAGAGGCATACGTGTTAAGAACCCTAACACTTATCGCCAGGTAAACCCTTGAAATTGGCACACCCATACGATTTATGTCGCATTTGCACACTGTAGGTGTTATCCACCTTTCACCTCTGAATGCAACTCGATTCAACCCACATATGGTTGATGCGGTCTATCTTATAAGAGATCTTAGTTCTCACGTGTTCTTCCAGAGCATCATGAGACCTGGAACAACGCAGGGAACAGGCATAATAGAGAAACTATCCACAACGTTGCTTAGAGGTTTAGACAGGAATCGAACCCGGTAAATTGCTTAAGATAAGATATTTGGAAGGACGATAGACTCCTCATCGAATAACACGGCGTCGCCGAGAACAAAGCAAGAAATAGTGTTTCAAGAGATTTGTAACCACACGCGTTTGGTGACCGGGATCTGTGATCGTGTTTCTGAGTCATACATACGATGAGTACCTGATTCCTCATTCAACGATGAAGACTTCTCCTAAGCCGTGATAGATTCGAATGGCGACCCACAAGGAAGTCCTACGGTATACCGTATTCAGCGATTCCTAAAAGACCGTCCACGGAAAAGGAAATAACCGGCGAGACTCGTGTAATTCACCGCTGACAAGTTACAAATCTTACCACGCATAGCACACCTAGATAGCTTCACCTTGTTATATCCGGTACCATGCCCCGGATATCCCCACCGTTACACGTGTTGTTGAGACGAGAGACAGTCCGTCGAAGAGTCTCGTACCACGTGCTATCAGGTACCAGAAGCGAAGTGAGGATCACGTAAGCCGGGTGTATAATCAAGAGCACCGAGACTGCTTGCTAATACGGGACTGCTTATTAATCCTATACTCCTCGGGACAAATTTAATACTATATACCTCTCTACCTACCTAGGTATATTTTAGTAAAAGATCCTATGTGACAGAATATTAGGTAGAGATTATCATAGCCACCAGATACACATAGCACTTTTGCACGGCGATCTGCTTATGCCCCTAGACACAATGTCATCTCGACCAGGTCTCCTCCTCCGTAAGTCGATATCACCTCATCCACCTTCCTTCCACCCATGAACGAGCTAACCTCGTGACGCCCGACAACCCAGCTGTCACAGGGGCCTTCGCGCTCCCTTTCGCAGGATACTACATTTTCCTGTCGCTGCGCGTGGGCCTACGGCGCCTCACGCAAAAAGTTGCCATCGGGGACAGGACGCCCCCCAAGCCAAACACCACCACCAGCTCCTCCTCCTCCTCCTCCCCTTCCACCACAAACACCAACACAACCACAACCAATACCAATACCAATACCAACACCAACACCAACAACAACATCACCACAACCACCACCGGAATCCACACCTCCAACGACCCGCTCCTCCTCTCAACCCGCGCGCACCAGAACTTCGGCGAGTACGTCCCGCTCGCTCTTCTCCTGTCCGCGATCGCGGAGCTCAACGGCGCGGACCCGCGGACGCTGACGAAGGCGCTGACGGCGCTGCTCGCGGCACGCGTGCTGCACGCCGAGTGCGGGATTCTGCGGCGCGATGCTATGGGGGTCGGGAGGCCCGCGGGATTCTATGGGACGTTGGCGGTGATGGGGTGGCTTGCTGGTGTGGGGGGTTTGGGGGTTTGGGGGAGGGGCATTGGATGGACTTGGGAGGTAGGTAGGTAGGTAGGTGGTAGGTAAGGGGGTGTAGGGGATGGGGGGGGGGAAAGAGGGGAACGGGAAGGAAAAGGAAAAGGAGGAGAGAGAGTAAAAAGTAAATAGAGGCGAAAAAGAAAAATAAAGATAGGAAAAAATGGAAAAGGGGAAAAGGGGAAGGGAAGTCGCGCAAAACGGTGAATGCAAGTAGGTACCTAAGGTAGGCTGGCTGGCTGAGACTTACGTCGTCTAGAGTGGGGAAAGGGGGAAGAATAAGATACAGCTTGATGACGCCGGGTGGAGGTAACAACATAGGAAAGTAGGTGTGTAGCTACGCGTAATACGATACGAGCTCACTCATACCTACCTACATACTTACTTACAAGCGGCCACCTGTGGTCGGGAGGCGCATTTCCCGAGAGCTCAGACTCGAAGCGTCATATCCAAGCCCATCGAGAAACAAACCGAAACGTACATGAGATTAGCTACCTAACATAACGAATGGGGATTGGGTGCTAAGCTTTGCCGTATAGATTGCGCGTTTCCTCAGCTCCGCGGTATTGTGGGCTCTAGAATCTGGGCCATTTCAGCCATCTCAGGAGACGGGCCGGGAAATTTCCGTCTGTCGGGTCACGGAGGCGGAATATGCCATGTCCTTTGACTAGGAGGTAGGTGGGTATCTAAGGAAGGCATGCACTATCCGGCATCAATTGTCGAAGACTTCAAGCTGCAGAGATTTGATGAGATTGTGTAGGTACCAGTATCTACATGTAGATGTAGCGACAGCATTGACGCTCACGCTATTACACAACATTTTGCATGCAGATTTCTCCATAGGTATGAGTATGTATGATGTTGCTTTGTCAAAGTTAGTAAAATCCATGAGAGCATGTCTATTCTTGTACCTAAGACTTGCTCCATGCATTGCGCCGCCAGTAACCATCGTGACAAGGGGCAAAAAATTAAAATAAAAAGGAAGCATCATCTTACTCTTGATGCTTTAGTTCGCTGTAAGCGCAGGAGTACATGTAAGTAACCAACATCACATGTAAGGCTGTCGACAGACCCCACCCGGTCATACATACATACCCGGACTCTAAATCTGTCGCGGCAATTTTTTTCTACGATGAGATAGATACCTACCTAAGTATTAATTAATTAGAAAAAAGGCTGCGAGATCCATAGGCCGATATGTAGTAGAGCTCATCGGCCCACTGACAGGTCCCCATAAAATGTGCTTGTTGTCACAATGCAGCGTGATTCGACCAAGCAGGCTGCATGGATGCAAACTAGCGCAGCGATAGCAAATACGACAGTACAGCATGAACACGTGAACATGGGTAACTCGATACGTAACGTGCAGAGAAACTCGAAATAACATGTATGTATGTATGTATGTATGCAGACCCTGCCTTTCGACCGAAGGGGGCGCAAGAGACATACGACCCATCTAGGCCGAGGTGAAGCAGGTAGGTAGCATTGTGGCTATACGCTGTAAGTTGTTAAAAAAAGGAACGATATCGTCATACGACGGTAGATGACAATATGATCAGTAAGTTAGTACCTACCTACGTAACTAACCCATCGGCGTTCAGATCTCGTCATCTTCGGGGTTCAAGTTACACGGTGCCGGGGACGTGGTCCGCTATGGTACTGAAAATGCTTAAAAAGGCTTAAAAGGAGGGACTTGGGGACGGTGCTCCGGCAGTTAGATGCGAGACAAGCTAGAGAGGGTTACGTTAAATATTCTAAAAAGGGAAAATGATCAACGAATCTATGCCTCGTCTGATGTAAGTTCGGCATTTGGTGGCAGCTCTGTTTGGGTTAGGTGCCGGTACGCTCCATCTGGTACAACGAGCGGGAAGCCTAGAGACAAGCTACCATTGCGGCGGGACCCAATGAGGGATTGCCTCTTCGGCTTGTATGTCTGACTGAGAAATGTGCTCTTCCTGCAAGTCTGAATCAGGGTTTCTTGTCAGCACTTTACTACCGCTGATGAATCAGCCACTCTCAGGAACCAGAGACTACGTAAGATACATTGTTTCGTACTTTGGATGGAAGAGCATGCTCTGGTTTGCAGTGTCAAGAGAGGCTGGTCAATACCATGCGTTCAGAATATTTCAAGCGCCATTGAGTTTGTATTTGCTCCCCAATAACTCAGTATGTAATAGACGTCCATGCGGTGGCTTTTGCGCCTCTCAATCCTCCGCCAAACCACCATTAGATATACTAGTTAGAGCTCCCAAAACTGGCTGCTTTTCAAAACTCCTATATATAACATATAACATCAAGAAAGACTCGGGCTCCTAGGCCTAATGGATACTCATACTCCGGTTCAAAAAAGATGTGAACATCATCATCCCCTCCAGATAAAATCATTGCTTGACCAGACGCCCGGGAGATTAAAAGTCCTAATGGGGGGTATTGGAGACCAGCGTGTAGATCGAGTTCACGTCTCTGGCGGATCAATCAAACGAAAGGTGAACAGTAATCCGAACCTCCACTCCCTATCCCTTCCGGTCTGCTCCCCTCGCCTCCCCGGGGTATCAGTTATTTTGCCAATCCAAGCCCAAGCATTAGCAGTCATTACATTAAAAAGAGAACTTTGGTTCGAGTACATTGCTCCGAAAACAATTCCTTAAAGATTTTCCTTGCATATTTCCTTGCAGAAAGAGCTCGTTGCTTTGCAGAATGAACCGTATTGCTGTTTGTAAATTTGGAGTTCGCGGTCAATAGCGGAGGGTATAATACACGGGACCCGTTCAAAAAGGGTCGGTTTCATGAGTTCAGCTCTCTGAACTGGTTTCCGAACTCTCAGACGTTACTCTGTAGCAGATGTCGGTGGGTGTAGGTAAGTTGAACCACTCACGGTGTGGCCCGATCGTCATGGACTTACTTGTCCTGATGACTCGTATAGTCCTGAGGCGTCATGTTCTGAGTGAACTGAATCTGCTTCGACCGAGGTTGATTAGGAGAAGACTTGGACGAGTTAACGGACTCGTTAGCGTCCCAATCAAATTGAGTGTTGCCCATAGTGTTGTGACCAAACGAGCTTTGATCTTGGATTGAACCCATCATAGTAGGATACAAGGGCGTTGTTGGGAGACTTCCGTCAGTCAGCTCAGCATAGCTAGGCACGTTGCGCATGCTTAGATCGGGAAACTCAGTTTGGAAGAATGGCGTCAGTAGTGGCTGGTCGGCATGGAACTCGACACCAGTGCCGAACGGGTTGGCGGTATAGTTGTGGTTCCCAAAATGGTTCAGCAGCCCCGGCGTGCTTGGTGGCGTCTTGAGGTTAGCCTCAGCCTTCAGTTCTTGCATGATGCTAGCAGAAAAGCTGCCACCCAACAAAAACGAGTTGTCGTCGGAGCATGCAGATGATACCGTGGGTTCCCGAATACCTTGCTGGTCAATAACGGCCGGCGTCATCGGTGTAGGAGGAGCTGCTCCAGGAAACGTTGCCGTAGCGGGACCTACTGGCGAGCGAGCATGATAGTGTAAGAGAGCTTCGGCGTTGCGGTTATTAAAGACCATGGGTGATCGCGGTCCTGAGCTCGATTTCTGAATTCTCCCAGTCATGCTACCAGCAGTCGAGGAAATTCGCCGCATCGCTGAGGCAGGGCTCGAAGCATCTATACGCTTGGACCCATCCAATGTAGTCCTGGGGCCATAGCCGAGATTGTACGAACGACTTCTCAACGAAGCAGTCTGAAGAGCTGCTGGTCGTGGGATATTCCGTCGTGAAGCAATAT
Source organism: Hypoxylon sp. EC38 (assembly GCA_002120335.1). Taxonomy (NCBI): domain Eukaryota; kingdom Fungi; phylum Ascomycota; class Sordariomycetes; order Xylariales; family Hypoxylaceae; genus Hypoxylon; species Hypoxylon sp. EC38. Next base: position 373,567 of record KZ111261.1, read on the forward strand.
TTGCGGGAGGCGGGGGTGACTTGAAAGAGTCAGTCGGAGTTGGTATCCCTTGACGCACCATTGTCTGTCCTTCAGTGACAGGTGTGCAAGCACTTTCATGGCCATGGATCGATTCCATCGGACTCCCATTAAGCCCGGGGGTTTCGAAAGTTGACTGCGACTGAAGAAATGGTGTAACGGTTGAGGTCGAAAAACTCGTGTCCATGACGTTCGAGAACTGACGGCCGTAGTGTTCACTTGTCGCACAGTGCTCATCAGGTGAGGGTAGACTGTTCGTCAAATTGGTCGCCTGTTCATCCCGGCCGACGTGCTCAAAACTCTGAGAGGATGAGAGGTAATCAACCAGGTCATTTGGGTGTCTACCACGCACGATTGCCTGGGCAAGCATTCTTGCATCCGCCTGCGTAAGACTTACTGACAAGGGAGACTGGATGCTATCGGGAGCCTCATCCTGGTGGGGAAGAGACTGGTCCTGCGCAGGAGATGAATTAGAACTCTCAGACTCAGGCGAGCCATCGTCACAGTCCTCATTGTCGAAACAGGCATCGGTCGCTTCAGACGTCGAATTGATGTTAGGAAAAGCAGCAGATGAAGGTTGCGCGCGCCGGCGGACACTGTCACTGGCAAGCTCTGACGCTCCGCTCGACAAGGTCCCATCCGGCGAGACTGGCTCAGAGCCGGCCTTCTCTTCCCTTCTTCGTGCCTCATATTCCTCCTGCTTCCGTTCCTGCTTAGCCTTAGCGCGCCGATTTTGGAACCAGTTCTATTAGTACGAGTTAGCACCGTGAACTAGGATGAAAAGATACGTATCAAATACATTAATCCGTGGTCGTTCTAGACCAAGCCCATCCGCTAGTTGCGCTTTCACCGAGCTTGAGGGCTTTGGGTTTTCCTGGAATACTTTCTCTAGCTTCTCAACTTCTTCCTTGGACAGCCGGGGTTTGGATTCCGTCTTGGGATCTGCCAACCCATTTCGATCGGTTAAGAGATGGGTGCGAGGTTGTTGATAGCCATATATATACTGAAAGCCAGGGTAGTTATGCTGAATAGGGTACTGGTTGTCGGCATATTGCATGCCGTTGCCCTGCTGGTAGTTGAAAACCGGGGCAAAGCCTGACTGAGCGTGGTAATGCATATTCATGTTGTCGTAGGCAGCAGCCGAGCAGGTTACAAATTAAACATATATATCTATTTTTCGAGTTCGGCGTCCGAGTCTGATACCGCTGATAAAAGAAAAAAAGCCGAGATATTAGGCGTAAGGCCGTTCCGTGAGACCTAGGTGATGGTGTATATACTACGGCCCTGGAGCGAGTGTGATTTTGCTATAAGGAACGACTGAGGGTCAGATACCCGGACAGAGAGCAGCCCAAAAAGATTTGCTGAAGAACGAACGTGGTGATGAACTGAACTGAACTGATCCCCGAAGCACAACGGATACTCGCCTTGGTCGATGGGGCAGAGCCGGTATAAGAGTAGGCAAGAGGCCAGATGCTAGACGACGGTAACCAAGTCAGAGTGAGACAGAGCTCACTTTGAACCCCCCAAAAATTCTCTTGAGACCAGAGACAAGCAGGGCAAGGATGGAACAAAAACAAATACAGGAGTTGCTAGAGAGCGGGAAGGGAGAGAGGGGGGAGGGAGTGTAGTGAAGTAGTCGTAGACCGTAGGCCGTAGAGCTGTGGGTCTCCTATGGACCTTGCACGAAGAGCGAACCGGGAGGTGTGCAGGTACTTCCGCGGTACTACCATGAAATTGGGTGGAGGTGAGCAAGAGTTCGAGGGAAAGGCTTGGTGACACTGGTCGCCGACAGGGTAAGGTACCTAATGTACAATATGTACTCCTTAGTACCTTTCTCCAATTGTTGTTTATTCATCAGATCTAGTGTCCAGCGTTCTACCCGCTACCATAGACGCGGAGCATATTTATTATAAGCAGGGTAGCGCATGCTCAAGCGCTGACTTGGCTAGGTAGGCAGCTAGCCCGGCTGGGATTGTGGCTGGCCTAGGCGGGTTGGTACCGTTGGGGCCATCCATCTCAACCAGACCAGCAGACCACCACCAGCACATCGAACACCATTGACAAGACTTTAACCCCCCGAGAAAGGAGGTCCAGAAAGGCGCCGCCAAAAGGTCAGAGTGGATGGGGGCCTGCGAGGGGGCCACTTACTTTAGCTAGCTGGCTCACCTGCTGCGCGTCACTGGGGCCACTGGGAGGAAGCAGTTGGCAACTTGTACCGACTGCGTACATAAGGTACATAAGACGTGGGCGAAGGAAAGAGAAAGAAAAAAAAAGGTTCCCTCACCGATAATAACTTCTTAGCTGCACGATCCCTACCTAGTAGAGAGTGAGGACAATTGTTCGTGAGAGGGATAGCCAGTGATGATTCTGAGCTGACGGAAAAAGTCCACAGTACAACGCTTCGCACACAGCTTGTGTGTGATAGTATTGTACGAATACGTACTGGAGATAGCTTTGGAGATTCCGCCACACTAAAGAGAGCCCGACCAGGCTAGCCCCTGTCTTAGGTTCCCTGTCTCTAAGAGTACGTGCGCTGGAAATTAGGGATCTGAAATTGTAAAAGAGGACGGACGACATGAGGAGGTCTGAACACCGGACGATTCAAGCTTTTGGGTCTTGCTAGAAATGCGGGGGGGAAGAGCATAATTGGGAAACTAAAGCAAGGTACAGGTCTTAACAAGTCTTAACGAGAAACTCTATATGTTCCCTTCAGATTGCGAGCGACAAGTTGAACGAGCAATCATAAGAGGAGACAAGGTTACAGGGAGCCCAGAGAGAAAAAGGGATGGCCGAAATTTGGCTGCATAACTCAAAAGGGCATTTAGGATTGTTGTTGGCCAAGCCAGGCAAGGCAATTTGACTTTTTTACTTTTCGACCTTTAGTGGACCCCCCCTGTATGTCCCTGGATATCCTTGTAAGTTGTATACAGTGCGCTTCCTCTTTACTGTAATGTTGTCACTCGGAGCCTTGGCATCCCGTCCAGCCCAGTATAAGTGTCATATGACTTATGTTCTCTCTACGATTAACTTATTCTGGTTGATTTTGCTGTTGATGATATGTAGATTTCGGAGAAGAACGATCGGCAGGCTTCGTAGATACTCTCTGACGTTATCTAAGAGGAAGGATTCTCCTAAACTGTATAAGTCACAGTTGCTGACTTACAAGCGCTTGTTACTAACATGCTGTCAGATCTAATAGAAAGGGCGGACCAATCAATTACAAAGATGGTCCTAGTTTACAAGGAACAGACGGTATTCGGTAACAAGGGAATAGACGAAATGCCTGTCTACAAACTGCTATAACATAAGCTCTAGCTTAGTAGGTGCTCATTGAACGTTTCTCTCATTCTGGGAGAGAACTGCTGAAGAAGTGATATTCTGTCTAGCGCCTGTGCAGGAGTATTACGTAGAGTCGAGAGGGTTTCAGCAAAACATAGTTGTCTGAGACTTAGGTTCTATGGTAATTTCTAGAGTAGAGATAAAGGTGCGCAGTTTGTAGTTCACCATCTTGAGAACATCTTTAGTGATAATTCACCCATGAAGCTTACGACCAGGCGTAATATCGTAATACCGTATTTTATCCTTGAAATATCTAGAGGGTAGCCTAGTAACCACGAGGTCAGCTAGGTTGTCATGATGGATATGTCAAGGATGGCGACATGGGTGCTTGATCTTCAAAATTGATATCATAGTCAGGGCTTCTCGCAGGGAAACTCGAGGACTACATACGGTATGCCCAACGAGATCCCAGTTAGACAGTGCTCAAATAATCTGTGCACTGTAGATAGGAATACAGCCTGCTGTGGAGACTTCCCGGATTCGCTCGACTCCCCTGAGACTTTGACAAGTTTTTCGTCTAAAAAGGAAATCTCTTGAGTCAAGTCACGAACAAACCTTTCCTAAAAGAGATGCGAGATCCACTGACCCAAATGTTATAATCGCAAGGTACCTACAGAATGGGCATCCATGATCAGTGATGGGCAGCATGGTATCCCCGGATCTGGGTACTTAGGTACATAGTGTAACTTAACTTTCAATTGACAGGCCGCCTTGACACATCCTTTTTTTTCTTGTCGCTTACCTCTTTAATGACTTCGCGTTTTAATGGAACCCTATCCTTCAAGGTTGCTGTCAGCCCTGGCAGACCTCGGGACATATTACTTCATCTACCGAGCTTGACGCGGATGCGCTCGGAAGAACAACGATCGTCTGATGTTTTCTTAGAAGTTAAGATGGTGCCAGCATTTCATTCGATCTGACTATAAGCTAAGGTTTTTTTTTCGCTTCGTTCCGCTTTTGGCTTCTTCTCAAGGAGACCCCCGGAGGAAAACAAGCGAGCCGTCGTATTTCGGTACTTTAATAAGATTTGAGAGGCTTATGGCACAAGGGTTAGCAGCTTCGAACTTTTTCTATCTCGCATTTGATATTAGCACTTATCGTCAGGTCCATTTTCTAATCGGGAGTGTCTAATGAGATATTCAACTGATCAAAACTCCACCGCCTTTCGTGCTAATCAAGCCTTCCGGCCGCATTCGGCCTCACAATTTCGAACTCCGCTAGACTGGTCTCTCTCTGCTGCACCCTTATCATGCACGTCTAGCATCGGCGCAGATGTCATCGTGTCGATACCCGTGTTTCCGGGGCCACGAAAAAGAAAGAAGGCCAAAGTTTAACAAGTGCCTGACTAAATATCGTAAACAACCGATGATAGGGCATGCAAAGCCACCATGATGCAAAGTGATTCAAGCCGGCAGAGTACCGAGTTTCGCTGATATGAGAACTTACTTCACTTTCGAGCTTACTGGGCACCCGTCCCAGACGCATTGGGTCTTGGCTATTCCCGCCCGAGGAATGGAAATCAACATCTCGCAGGTCAGAGTTACATTGCTTCGAGCTAGACGCCGCTTTTTCTGGATACTTTGCGATTACTATGTCTATCCGTCCTTTGCAAGATATGAGCAGAAGCCGAAGCTGGGCAGCATGTGATGATTGGCCCTTGATCAACAATAGGTCCTTCCAAGAGCGACTAACTCTATGCACACAGTATCGACTTATCCGTATTCGAGGCCCAACAGCTCGGTACCGATGGGAGATGGCAGTTTATGGCGTGATAAGCGGGAAAACTGCCTACAGCTCAGCCTAAAGCTAACTTATTTTGTTTTGTTTTTTTCCCTTTCGTTTTCTTAATCCAGCCATGGCTGCTGTCAAAATTCTTTTTCTCGCTACCCCCTTATGCCCGACGAGACGAATTGGGAGTACATATGTACTTATTACTCAGGGGTGTTAAAGGGCAAAGGGCAAGCCCTTCTAGTACTTCTTTCCACACACCACAATGGAGGCGAATTTCTTCATTTTGTTTCCGAACTGAATCCTAAGGTTTACAACGTCATATGACTTGATTACGGCAGCGGTTACCAGAAATCAATAATGATGTCGCAATAACATTCAACCTTAGGGTCGCACACAATGTTGATTTTCTTAAGATGTGCAATATAGGTAGGCCGGCTGCTTGGTACCACAGGGGGGGAGAAGTGGGGATGCTCTGCTGGAAATTTGGGGTTTAACTTTTACCGGGGTCGCATTAGTTCCCATGTAAGCGAAAATCGCCAAGCTGAGCCAAAGAGCTGGGACTCCAGTCCTGCCCAAGAAAAAGGTTGTCTTTGTCAAAAGTCCCCAGTCAATCAGTCAGCATGGCTTGTAAGTTGCTGCAGCACCGCATCAACTAGCCCGGGAGAGACATGCATACATACGGAAATAACCTTCTAATCAAATCTCTGCAACTAATGAGTTTATTATACCCTTCCGTGTCGGCAAGAAGAGACTCTCGGGAGGTCATATCACTCTAGAAGACAAACCAAGGCATTCATTCGTCGCCTTCAGAGACTACTTCTCATTATGGGTACAGTAGTATAGCATACGTGGTACGATATGAGGTACGGGCACCCACTTAGGAAGTGATCACTAGCTAGCTTAGATGTCCGGATAACCTTCTTCCTTGAAGTGGGACAGGTCCCTGATTCCCTGATTCCTTGATTCCCTGTCGTCACCTACCGATCTGTCATCCGGCTCGAGCTACGGATTAATTAATCACAACAGACAAGATGAACAAGATATCGGACAATATGTCGGGCATATCGGTGGTTGTTTGTTCGGAGCAAAAAAAAAAAAAAAAAAAAAAAAGAAAGAAAGAAAGAAAGAAAGAAACAAACAAAACCAAAAACGAAATACAACTGCCCGGGCAGCCGGGGTCATGCCTCCAGCTGGATGAATGTGAGAGGTAGCCTTACCTACCTAAAGGATACAATCACCACCTAGATATGTACGTGACATAGGTTCGACACGGGATTGGACCCCTGGTCGGGTGCAGCTGTGCTTCGGCGTAAACTTCCACCCGATTTACATCGCCGACTTACCTTCAACAACGAGGCTCTCGTTGGCTGTACTAAGCGCAGTGCATTCAAGGAAGGAGTGCCATATTGCCGACCCAGACACACTGAGCTCTGTCATATCCTCTAATTCGTATAATCCGTCCTTCAGCTTCGTTTCCATACCCACCCAAAGGACCCAATCCCCCTATCACTTGCTTGGACCCCATTGCAACAGCGCTACATAGCCCATGCATTCTCAAGCGCCGCGCTGAGGTTGGCAATAACATGGCACCTTCACATTACGGCTTGCAACTTCGGACTCTCTATCAAAATGCAAGTTTCCCCGATTATATCAGAATCGTACGCAGAATCCAGCGCATTTGTCATCTTAGCAACTCGCCGGTTACGATGCCATACAGAGTAATTGTCACCCAACTCAGCGCGAATTCCGGGGTGGCTATGCCCTCCCGCATCTTTACCTAAGTGCCTGAACTGTGATTCGTGAAGCTAAACCTCTTGGCAAATTGGCAAAAGATGATTGGATAACGTACGGCCCGTTGCTGTGGGACTTGGGATGATAGGGGAAGCCTCTACCACTGTGCAGTCTTAGCGGCGGACGGCGCCCTCGGCTAGTTATTATTTTTTTTTTTAGTTCTCGTTCTTCCCCTGCGCCGCGCCTCAGCCCTCAGACAATTCACACATGCATACCTAACTTTACATTTCATACTCTATAACGGTAGGTGACAATCGAGCGTGGTAACTAATGCTCATGGTCAAATTTTGAATTGCCACGAAAGGTGACTGAATGGTACGCTACCTAGCACTCCGCGTGTCGAGCACGTTGATGCCAGGAAGTTTTCCCGGTTCTACCGAACTCAAAAACGGATTTATCATCATCACTTCAGCATTAGAAGGTCTGGCCAGCTCTAGAGTCTGATGGTGCCGCAGCGGCAGTCGTTCCCGTCGCGTAAGGCAAACGAAACCAGCGTTTCGCCAGCACGCCGTTGGCCCCCGTAGTAGTCTTCCAGAGACGGACAAGATTCCGAAACGGCCATCTTCTTACCATCCTCATGACTAGATAGACCTCGTCCGAGACACTCTCGATAGGCGAGCCGAATATCTCGGCTGCTTCAACCCTGTTTCTCCCAGGTGTTACCGCATGCGCCATCTTGGTTCTCGAACAATTAGATGCAGAATGCATTGCCTCCCGTAGGGAGCATCTCCTCCGATAAAGCATGTAATCCGCAACTGGACGCTTCATACAATTTTCCAGTTTTGCGAAGGTCCCCCAAGTTGGTGGTGCGACCTTATCATCGTTGATTCCGGGCATCCGCCACTATCGTCCTCGCTTTTACATTCAGTATCGCTACTAATGCGCTCGGGACATAACATTCCCGCAGGTGGCAACCGGCTCCATGGACGGTTTAGGACGTACCCCCGTAAGCTGAGCAAGATGTGAGCAACGAAGTTTAACAAACATCACGAACCCTGGTGGCTTGCTCCTCGCCGTCTTGCCCTAAATATGTAAGAGAGGAGTTTACTTGAAGAGCGCCTACCGTTCATGGCTAGCGATGCGTTCCGGTACAGCGGCACCTCTGTGACTGATCAGTTAGGTATGTCCAATTACCCCTAGCGGGCCGGAAAACAATACCTAGCAGCGATCCAGTAATGTGGAGGATCATTGGCGCTTCTGCACGCAACGCAATACGTACTGTATGATTGACTACAGGGGTTATGGGGTCACAGCGGTATTGAGATCATATCCTGGCCCCGGCGGCCACGTGGATCTGACTTTGATGACAAGAGATCCCCTGGGATTTGGCGGAATGGCTTGCGTCAATTGCGAGGTACCTCCAAGTACCTGACAGGGGAAGCAGTCAGGAAACCTTTAGGCTCATTTTACTTCTCCCACTATCACGGCCGTAAGCCAAGGCTCTTGCAGATACCTCATTAGAGCTTTCCCATCCCAACTCTTCATGAAAAACAGGCTGTGCGATGCGATACAGCTCAACCGCTATCTCCGAGAGGTACCGCAGCAGAACACAATGCTATCTTTAATTCTGCAATACGACAACGTGGGGGTTCTAGGCAACACGATTCCTATCATCTTAACAAGCGCTGGCTGTACCTCTCAGAAGCGCTTGTTATAGGTAATATCTCGAGCTGAGGTCGCAATTATCAAGAATCTACCAAGCAGCCGCCGCCACTCAATATGACAATATCGTAGCTCAGCTCCGCTTTAGCCGCCTGCCTACCTCCAAAAGCGTGGGGTTTTCCTTTGTCGAGATGGGTCCGAGCACGAGACCGCAGTAACTATGGACTCTAGTTGCGATCAACTCCAAGTATTACTGAATTGTGGTACGCGCTGATCTCTCATATCGCAACCGCATCTCCATCACCATATGCTTTGGCGGTGTGCGTACAGGAATTCCGAGGCTTCCATGTACTCGCTACAAGCGTTTGGAATGACGAATCGATCGTCACTCAGTGAATCCAGCAGCGGGAACTAATAAGCTACCTGGATTATTTCAGGCACCAATCAAGGCAGTGGGCTAGCTTCTAATGACCGTTTGACACAGCGACTGATCCCGAAAAGCCAATGCCGCCTCGCCCATTTCTCGAAGCACGTCGTTGCGACGTAGTTGGTGGATTCGAAATGAAGCGGCGTTGAAGCCTCACAGCAACGTCTGCGCCAACATTGGCGCGGGATTGGTGAGATGTCAATTTCAGTCAGTCCACTCCCAAAGGTCCACCTAGAACGACACCGTTACACCTAGTCAGCTTGTTTTTCCAGCCCCCTTTCCCTCCCAATGCAAAGTCATGCATAATCATTTGCTGCTTTTTTAATACCTTTTTTACATCCTTTTCCTTTTCTTTTATTAGCAACTTCGTTCCTGCAGTAGGGAAGTGGCTCTGTGTCACCGCAGGGCGCAGGGCAGTGAGAGTATTCATGAACACAATTTACTTCTCAACTAGAGCATTGCTTTGCCTGCACGTCGTGGAAAGGGTACCCTGACTACTGACTACCAGGTATGTACGATTCATTATTCCCCATTATCTCCCCTATCCCAAGGAGCACCGTGCACCGACCGAACCATCCCTCTTCCGTGAAAGCTTGGCTTTGGTCACAACGGGGAGGGAACGGAACTTGCCTTTGTCGGGTTTGATGATATCTGATTTAAAATACGATCGGAATTAAGCCGCTTTTCTGTCATTTCTACGGTAGCTCTGCTGTAGGTGACGGTGAAGGGCAGCCAATGGTCGATGACGCTGTTTATCTACAGTAATGACTCCTCTCGTTGGCTCCCCCGCGCATCGACTTGAGGAGTCGATCTTTACCTGGCGGTCTAGGTCATGCATAGGTCACGCATTCGCCAGCTACTACATCGGGCTTGCGCCAACTGTCATGGTTACTCAGGTCGGCGACCAGCCAAATTGACAACTGCGAAGATCCTTTCTTGGCGCTCTCATCTCTTGGCAACCTGCAACTGGAGATGCTGTGTTCACACAACCACAAGGGTCACTGATGCATGTCTTGGAGATGGTTCATCAGGACTTGCACTACGAAGTCCCGAAGCTGCTTAAAACGCCTCGTAAGTGGCGTACGGTACATGATCAACCGGGTCCTTGCAGTGCTCCCTCCTATTATGGCTACCGCGAATTAAAGGTAGATGACATCTTGCCGTCACTCCCGTAGAGCTCGTTACCTACAGATGACCCGGGCCGTCGTGTTGTTCAACGGCGCGCAAAGTTTTACCCCGTATCCATGGCATTGGGATATGATACCTACCTATGTAAAGGCCCTTTGCACAAAAGTTCGTGATCCCGCAGCGTACAATAATGATATGTTTCCTATAAACCGCGTAATTACATCCCGACTCATAGCCGAGACCCACGGTAAGCCACTATTGCCGTATTCAGCTTTCGCGGGATTGATGGCTATGCCCTTCTCAGGTCGGAAAGTGCTTCAAGCAAGTACGCGAACAAGGTCTCGGGTCATATAACCAAGTCTGAGAGGGACAAAATCTCGGCGAAACGGACACAAGGGAGGTACCGCCTCTCAATTCTTTGCATTTACTAGCCAGATATCCAACTTGTTACGTGGCCGTCCCCTTGGGCTCTCGCTGGAGCTTCCGCCTGGTCCAACGCCGGACGCCATGGACGATCCCCATCGAATGAGCGGACAACTCTCGTCCACTACAATGGCGGCGCCCCTCTGCCATCTAGACATTTCTATCAGAATGATCGACATATCTAGACGGGCCGAGTCGGCATTTAGAAAGCCAATAAACCAATTAGGGTAGCGCGCGATGGCGTTTTCAAAACTGCTTTTCTACAAGTAGCTTAGCACCAGACCTAGGTGAGTAACAGAGCGAGGGAGAGAGAAAGAGAGGTACAGAGAAATCACGGAATTTCGCCATAGCACATACCTATCTCTCCACACAGACCCCTATGCTGTGATCACGGCTTTTGTGCAAGATCGAAATGTCTGACAGCGGCACAGCCGGCAGAACGATATTGATAAGGGTACCTAGGATAAAATCGGACTGAGATCGGTGAGCGCCAGGCTCTACGGGGTAAGGTAAATGTCTCGCATCGCTGGTTTTTGATTGTGACGGGTATGCTCGTCATTAACTTTTCCGTGACCCGTCTATCTTCGTCGGGTGGTTGATTTGATTCATCAGAAACACAGATACCATTTAGAGGCACAAACCCAACCCAACCCAACCCAGAGAAGGAACTTTTTTTCCCCTTTAATTCCCCGCCCGTGATCCTTTCGTATCGTATCTGTCGTGCAGCTAATTAGCTAGCTACTCTCATCCATCTTTCCAACTCGGCACATATGGAAAGTCTGATAGGTACAAGCCAGGTACAGCGGACTGACTGCTCGGGCGGGGAATAGGGCAAAGGAAAAAAAGCTGCGAAGTTCCGATAGTTCTGGTGATCGTCATTAATGCACCCACCGCGCCAAGACGGGGCGAATCGTCCAGACGCGTTTTTCTTTTCACATCACTTGCCCTCACTTTGCCAGCCTTACAGTAGCAGACCCTCTACCGTAATATGTCATCTTTATTTTTCTTTTTACAAGAATTATTATTATACGAGTCCCCGGCAAATTAAGTTATAGACCACGGAATTTCGCCGTTGGACCAGTCAAGTGCTTGGGATCAAGGATTGTTTATATAATCGGTCCCCGCCGGGTGTCTATTACGATCTTAGTGTAGGCTTCGCTCTAATTATCATAATATCATAATGCGAGCGCGCTCTATCGACGTACATACGTTGACCCCGACCCCCTAGTCGCGGCCTCTCCCGTCTGTCTAGGCGCACTTTCCCAGATGTGACCCTGTCCGCCTCATGAGAAGCCCGAACATCCCAGTCTATATGCCGAAACAGCGGAACTATACTATAACTACGTGAATACAACTGTGTGATGGAAAATTCCGAGCTCATAAACTGTACCAAGGAAAGGGGGCTTGAGAAGAAAAAAAAAGATTCCTAGTAACTCCGCTGGCTTGGTTGACGTGTCTTGGCGCGCGCTGTGACCTCGACGTTGCGTCGGTCGCCTAGGTAATTAGGTATTGTTGGGGATTGGGGAAATTTTTTTTTCGAGAGAGAGCCATAATCGCTTCTCTTATTGTCTCTGAATTATCGATTCTTTCTTTCATTTCTGGGCATTCCCGTTCAAGCCAGAGGGAACCAAGGCGTCCGAGATCCGCAGCGTCACCGTGCTGCCGCCGTCCTCCTCCTCCTCGTTGCTGGCCCGGACCATGGTGACGGACCGCAAATCACGGACGATCCAGTCGGGCTCGGCGGCAAGCACCTGCTCGGCCGTGTGGCTCGTCACCAACCCCAGGACCTTGCACCCGGCGGCCTTGCCGGCCTTGATGCCTGCGGGACTGTCCTCCAAGACGAGGACTTGCGGGCTGTCGGAGGGGCTCAGTCCTAGCTTCTCCCGTCCCAGGTCGTAGCACGCTGGGTCTGGCTTGCCGTTGGCTACGGACTCGGCTGTTACGAGGTGCTCCGGACGAGGCAGCTTGAGAACGTCGAGCCAGCCCGTGACGAGGGGCAGGGACCCCGACGTCACGATGGTCCATCGCGCCTTTGCCGCGATCAAGGAATCCAGGAGAGCGCGGGCACCCGGGATCTCAACGGCGTCCTTGCCGTGGAGTTTGGGGAGGAGGGATTCCATGTGTCTTACATCTGCGAGGAGCGTCAACCGGGTGAGTAATCCAGGGGAAGGCAAGAGGGTGTCGATGTAGACATTGTTGCGGTGTAAAACAGAGTAAGGGAGTAAGTATGCACGAGTAGAGCCGCAAGGGAGGTGACTAGTCAGGGGCAGAAGTTCGGGGGAAAAGCGGCTCGCCCCTGAAGGGAAGAGGCTTTTTCTTGAAACCAGCCACGACAATTCCCCCTGAAACTTGAGACATGGCTATAGTCTGGACTCACATTCCCAATTGGCCTTTTCCGGGCTCAGGACTTTCAGCATGTCTATACTCCGCCGGCCGTGGGACGTCTGCAGGATCACCTCCGGGTCCACGCCAATCTCATTTCCGACACTGGCCCCTGATTTAGGACCTGACTTTTAGAGCGGAAGCTCTGGGGAGGAAGACTCACGTGTGCCAGTGCTTAACGACTGCGGCTGTGGAATCGATGATGGTGCCGTCCATGTCGAAAAGCAGTCCCTTGAAAGTGACCTCGAAGGGAGGAGCGGTGTAGTCCATCTCGAGTGTAGGAGCTTTCTAAAACTTTGTATACACAATACCAACGATCTAGTCTAAATTGAAAAAAAGAGACGAATAAGCCGCAGCAAAAATGACTGCTATATATATATATTTGTATGTAAAACGAATAGAATATTCCACGATCTATGTATAAGTTTCTAAGGTCGGATTTGCCTGAACGGGCGAACTTATATGTCTAATCGTCTAAATTTAGGCGAGTAAGAAGCCAGACCGAGTTAGGAAACTCCGACGTTTCCAGGTCCGCCTTTTAGTTTGCAGAAATTGAAGCTATCGCGAAGCCTAACACCTCCACTAACAGGATCCGATTTTAGGGGTTCTTTCAGTGGGTTCTTATCTGTAAGCGGGGTTAGCCAATCGGCGGCGTGGTGGGGGGGATTCTACTATGTATATCGCTTGGCGGTGGCAGGTGGCAGATCACTTTTTCCACCAAAAATTTGGAAACTTTTTGTGCTGAGGTCCGATAACATTTTATCAAGCAAATTCAAGATAATAATTGCCAGGCACAGCAGTTAAAATGGCCAACCACATCACAAAACCAAAGAGTATGTACTGATTTTAGTATTATACCAAGAATTGACTAACCGATTGCGTAGAAGCAAAGTCGAAGCGGACTCCCGTCCGTTTACGACACAAGATCGAAAAGGCATCCGCCGCGAAGCAGCGCAAAGCCAGAAAAGAAGCGAAGAAGAACCCACAATGGAAGTCTAAGCTGAAGAAGGACCCGGGCATCCCTAACTTGTTCCCTTATAAGGAGAAGATTCTACACGAGATCGAAGAGGGGCGACGAAGGAAACAAGAGGAACTGCAGCGACGGAGGGAATTAGCGAGGGCCGCAAAGACCGACGCTGCCAATGAGGATGAGAATGATGAGACGGCCATGGATGGCGCAGAGGAGGAAGATTTCGACGGATTTGACGAACAGGACGACGCGATGGACGAGGATGATGTGGACGACAGTTCAAACCCCATGGCGGCACTTCTTGCGAGCGCAAGAGCCGCCGCCGAACAGTACGATCGCGAACTACAAAGCGGCGATGAAATGGATGAGGATGAGTCAATAGATGAGGATGCCGGCTCCGAAGATGGAGGCGCCGAACTACGCGCTCAAGCTTCGTCGCGGAAAGCCCACGACAAGGTCTTCAAGCAAGTCGTCGATCAAGCAGACGTCGTGCTCTACGTTCTAGACGCCAGAGATCCCGAAGGAACGAGATCGAGGGAAGTCGAGCGAATGGTGATGGCTGCGGCGAGCGGCGGCAAGAGGTTGATGCTTGTGCTGAACAAGATTGACCTGATTCCACCTAAGGTGCTCAAGGACTGGCTCACGTACTTGCGGAGATACTTTCCTACGCTCCCGCTACGCGCTTCTGGTTCCGCCCCCAATGCGCAAACCTTCAACCACCGCGACCTCACTGTTCAGAGCACGTCCGCCACCCTCTTTAAATCGCTAAAATCGTTCGCGGCCTCAAAGCAGCTCAAGCGTGCGATATCAGTGGGTGTCATAGGGTACCCCAACGTTGGAAAGTCATCCGTTATCAACGCGCTTCTTTCACGGCTAGGTGGTCGCAGCGCAGCAGCTTGCCCAGCAGGTGCCGAGGCAGGTGTTACGACGAGCATCCGCGCCGTCAAGATCGACAGCAAATTGACGCTACTAGACTCCCCCGGCATCGTCTTCCCCTCAGCGCCGAGCGGCGAGTCGTCCTCGTCAAAGAAGAACGCCATCGAAGCACACGCCCACCTCGTCCTCCTGAACGCCATCCCGCCAAAGCAAATCGACGACCCCATACCCGCCGTCACGTTACTGCTGAAGCGGTTATCGGCGTCGCCCGAGCTGCTCCAGAAGTTGATGGACGTGTACGATCTGCCGCCGCTGATAAGCTCAGACGGCGACGCCACGACGGATTTCCTCGTCCAGGTGGCGAGGAAGAGGGGGAGGCTCGGACGCGGAGGCGTGCCGAATCTGAGCGCCGCGGCCATGACGGTCGTGACGGACTGGCGCGACGGACGGATCCAGGGGTGGGTCGATGCGCCGATGTTGCCTGTCGCCACCGAGATAATGTCTAAGGGGGCGGAGGCTAAGCAGAGCTTGGAGGGCGCGCCGGCTGTCATGCCGGATCAGAAGGAGATCGTAACGGAGTGGGCTAAGGAGTTCAAGTTGGAGGGCTTGTGGGGCGATGATGAGGATACGAAGACGGATGATGCGATGGAACAGTGAGAAATTGGGGGATTCACGTTGGTGGCGTCTAAGTGAATTGTGGCCCGAGAGGAATCTCTAAGTTCTGGGCTTGAAAAGACGGCTGTACTCAGGAACGGTACTTCGTGGAACTACGGTTCGTAGAGAGGGTTTACATGAATTTACATGAATATACCAGGCTTCGACGCATATAATATCAAACTCGGAATCATGAGAGGAACCCCCTAAGCCGCCTTCCCTCGCCTAGTACTACTGATTGTTTCATCGTTCATTAAAGCGGCAACTTACCTATCGTCTATCTATCGTCTATATAAATTTATCATTCGCTTCTTATTTGGAAGGACTTAGATAACAAGCGAGAAGTATAGGGAAGGTTCAATAGTCGTTTTAGGCGAAGAATTGACATGGGTTTCTAAGCGTGTCTTCCAAGTCTATTCCCCCGACCTCTCTGGTTACCGATTCGACAAAATAACAAGGATGCTGGTGTCAGTTGACATGTTTGTAAATCTAATTTATTACACTACCGAGAGGCTCATGTCTAAATGTATTAGGTTCATCGTTCGTCTAAGCAGCAGCTATTATCGAAGTCAAGTCTGTGTTAAAGTCAATAGCCAACTCCGATGCCACAACTATAGTAAACTCCTGTAGTTACTGTGACTACCAGTTATTAACTTCAATGTCTGTGCGATATCATGGCAATACACTTTTACCTTATTCTACCATGGAACTACTTATTTTCCTTATATTTACCCTTCCATAGAACCTTGCAGGACAATGACTTCTCAACCCTGCAGTTATTCTCAGTGTAAAAGCCCACTCGTTTTACACCTCAGCTGTTGAAATCAACACAGGCTACAACTCCAGTACTTGTATTACAATCATAGTGGAATCACCTACAATATCGACATCACTTGTGTTAAGCTTCGGTACAGCCAGCGTACCACCCTCCGCTCGAAACACTGCCAAAGCTCGCTTCCATCAATCTCTACATAACCAGCCAACAATGGGAGAACCACTCAAAACACTACAGAGCTTCCCACAATTCCGAAGTCTCCCTCCAGAGCTTCGTCAGGAAATATGGTCCTACT
Organism: Hypoxylon sp. EC38; assembly: GCA_002120335.1. Taxonomy (NCBI): domain Eukaryota; kingdom Fungi; phylum Ascomycota; class Sordariomycetes; order Xylariales; family Hypoxylaceae; genus Hypoxylon; species Hypoxylon sp. EC38. Next base: position 389,978 of record KZ111261.1, read on the forward strand.
GCCTCCCGCGCCGCGTCGTCCAGATGCATGACTCGAGGCGTAGACAGCATATGCAGAGATTCAAACGGGAGGAATCACGAAGACGTGCGACACCAGTCATTCCCGGGCCTCCCTTAATATCCCAAGTCTGTCGCGAATCGCGGTACGTCGCTCTACGAAAAGCACGCTTCGAAACCATGGCGCTGTACGGAACCCGCACATGGTTCGACCGGAGCAGGGACGTCATCAACATCGGCAGGGCGTTTTGTACGGGGGCCGCGATTTACGACGGGAGAGTTGTCGAGCCCGGATTGCAGACTATTGTGTGTAGTAACCCCGATATACCGTTGAGCATAGACGCCGATCTGGTCGAGAAGGATGGTTGGGATAACAAGCCGCCCTGGGGAACCCGGTCTAAGCCAAGTTTCGGGACTCTCGCCGAGTGGGTTGTCAAGCTCCTCCCCGGACGAAGGACGTGCGCCGTGGTCCTGCGAAACGTGCCGATACGCACGAGCTACGAAGAAGCTTGCGCCTCGGGACTCTTTGGGCTCCTTGCTGAGGAGACCACTGTCCATATTAATGTGGAAGATGCGAAGAAGATGGCCGCGCTATCGGATATGTACAAGAGAACAACCAAGGCGGAGAGATGGGACGCGATGCAGGAGTACTTCTCGAACCGGGAAGTGGATTACGACATCTCATGGTTCCTCAAATGCGTCAAGGCTATGTGGCTCAAGGAGAAAGGTGTCATGTGGAGGACCTTGGCCCCGGATAGACTCACATTGGGAGATGAAGAAGTGTTTAAGGAGGAGTTGGAACAGCTTCCGCAGTTTACTTATGTTATCGCGGCTCATCTGTCTGTACGCGCGGCTAGGAGCTGATGGAATCAGATGGTGGCATAGCGGATACGAACAAGGAAGGGAGGAGGAGACGCAAGTGAAATAGGATGTTGGTTATCTCGGGATCAAAGGTCGAGACTAATGGTGTTGGAGTTATTCGATGGAATTATTACTGTGGTTTGCATTTAAATTTGCATGGTGAAGGGGGAAAAGCACGGAAGCCATATTCATCGTCTGCGTTTTAGTTTAATTGGGAGTTTGGACCGGTTTTGATATATGGATACTCACACTTTTTATTCTACTTATCACCGTCTACGATCTCTAACCTTGCTTACGTAGATGTTTGCCTTTTTATGCCTACTTGACTTCCTTACAATGCTCCCAGGCTTCATCAGAAGGGATATCTCGTTGAATTAGGTAGGTAGCATACTGTAAGAAAGAGAGGTAGATCCTTTCATCTAATCCTGCTACCCCGTCTTATCAAATATCGAAGCTTTAGTCATCGTCCCCCTAATCCAAGTTGTATATCTGCATCTGGTATCAACGCACCTCTTAGTATTAGTCTTAGTAGGAGTTTTGGGTTTATAAAGAAACCAATATTGATTAATATATTCAAAGAAGCGAAGTATTTCAAGCTGGTTATGAAAACATCCTCAAACCCACTCATCCCTTCAAACCTAGCTCATAATAGCTCATAATTCGTTTCGATTCAGTTCAGTCATAAACCACATCAGTCAATTCCGGCTTCAACCCCCCTTCCTTCCTTCCTTCCTCCCTCCCCTTTCTCAACTCCTCATTCCTCCTCCTCTCTTCCACACTCAACTACCTAACGCTCCTTAGGTACTCCAAGGCCCTTAAACAATCCCCCCCCGCTCTTACTTACACGCCAACGCAGTAGTTATACCCAGGCTGCAAGTTGGTGCACCCGCTATTAACACTGGGGTTCCAAGCGTAGAAGTTCGCCAGGCTGACGCCGCGCGGCTGCGTGATGGACAGGCACGTGTCGCCCGACACGACCGTGTAGCAGCTGCGGCAGTTAGGCGCGATGCCGGATTGCGTGGGCGCGGGGCAACCCGTCGGCGGCGGCGGCGTGGTTACGCCCACGCAGACTTGCTCGCCTGGGTACAGGTTTCCGCAGCCGGAGGAGACTTGCGGGTTCCAGGTGTAGCTTTGAGGGGCGTTAGTTATGTTTTGTTTTGGTGGGAAAGGGAAAGAAGGGAGGAAAAAAAGAAAAGGGGGGGGGGGGGAGAGAAGGGGAGACGTACAATTGGTCAAGAGTGATGGTGTTGCCTAGCTTGTTGATGATACCGAGGCAGGTATCGCCAGACACGACGGTGTATGTCGCGGAGCCTTTTGGAGAAGGATATATATGTCAGCAGAAGCCCAAGGGCGTATAAGTAAGCACCAGGTCATCACGTACAGGTCGAGATGTAGCCCTGACGGGGCATCAAGAGCTCAGTCGGCACGGCAAGGGTGCTGGCCGCAAAGGCTAGGGTAGCGACGATGGTGTTGATGAAGTACATGGTGATTACGGATTAGAGATTATACTTCAGGTTAGGTAAAGTATATAGTTGAATAGGTATATTCTTCGAAGTGAAAGTGATCGGGGTGGTGGTGATGGTGGTGATGATGTCTTTCACAATGCCGATGAGGTGACGGTTTGAGCCTCTTTATATACTCCTAACCAAGCCTCATGAAGAGCAGAGACCAATGGGATAGAACGGGTCTCAGGTACCACAGCTTAATTGCATCTAAGCAGAGCCTAACGATCTAGATCCAGGACTTACTTGCAACGTTCCTTGTGACTTCACGCTCGCGTAGTCGGTAAGTAGGTAATAGATACTACATCGTAAACACCCCTCTAAGTTGCGGGTAAGGCTATGGGAATGTAAGTGTAAGCCGCCTCCTCCTCTCGACACCTATGATCTCCATCACGAGGTCAGCTTCTTGTGCTACCCACTTGAGTCTCTAGACCGCTAGTAATTGCCGTAGTTCCCGTCAATCTCAAAGCGACAAGTGGTGAGGTAAGTCTGTTTGAGTATAGCTGGCGTCTAGGCGGAACAGCATCGTGGTGCGGCGCAGCGTATATGGTCTTTACACTTTCGGCTCACAATCGAATCACGACACGATATGTAGGGCCGGTAGTTAATGGAAGGAACGCCGAAACCAACCCGAAAGTGTATGTAATTTTCACATTTCCCCATCCTAGCAAGCCTAACTCTGGGGGCTGAAAGAAACGGGGTGGAACGATGGCAACATGATGTTGCAATTTCTGATTGTGATGACTGGGGCATATCTCGTCTTATGGCCTCAGCCTTATTGGAACCCAAAATGTAACTCACGAGCCTTATCGTATGCAGCGTGTGTACATACATGGGTGGAGTGAGTGAGAAAGCATGGCACCTGGGATGGGATGCGGAAGCTGGGGTAAAGGTTCGCGAGCGAGAGCCGGACTTCGTCCCCAGATTTTTGAGCCAATGTAACCTCAAACCCCAGGACGCGCCCCGATTTGTCTCGGTTGGTTCCGCTTGCTACGGTACCCATCATATACGAGCTACTAGGTATTTAGATACGAGTATATTAATCCGCTTTATCTAATTTTCCTTCTTTCTTCTTCCATCGTACTTTACAGAGGTATAGTCGCATAGTTAGACGAAGAGCTGTGCCGCTTAGAGTCGAGAATTCCATCGCGATATGCCAAGTCTCTAGACTGCTTACCCCATGTTATGCTCAGCCGAGAGCTACCAATACTAGCATGACGCGTGAGTCTGTAAGCTGGTGATACGCCTATAGGACTTTTTTCGCCCTTACGGTGCGCGGTATTCCCTTACTACATACACATGTAGAAAGATATATGAGAATGAGGGGAAAAGAAATCGCACATTACTCCGTCTGACTCAGCTAGGTATGTAGACAGACTGGATGTCTTATACTATGAATAGGCTATGCACAATTTATGAATTCATGCGATTCATGCGAAAAGAGAGCCGTGGAGATGTGGTACAGGTTATGCGGGTAACCTCGTATTCATCTCCAATACATTACCACAGACCACTAATTTGTGGACGTTTGAGTATGTCATGCTTGAGGGGAGTAGTGACTACTGTATATTGTACGTAAAAGCATTACTTTGACTTACGATAACTTGCTGTTGTCAGCCATTAAGCATACTTGATGAAGTCATTGTTCTAGGACCATGTGCGGAGAGCTTGTAACCTAACAAACTTGCCCATCGAGAACTTTCAGCGTAACTCTGTCCATTTCCTCGAACGTTATTTACTATGTGCTACACTACTCATCTTCTAAACCTCTAATGTCGGGTACAATCTAGCAAGAATCAATATCCTCGAAGCAGAATAATAGCAAAAACAGAAAGCTTGCTTTGCAGCGACCACATTGTCCATTCCATCCGTTCCCTTTCCATTTTCCGCCGTCCAGCGACGCCATTCCATCCGAAATACCTGCTGGTCAGTTCATAGACCATCACTAATAGACGCGAAATCAATATCCTAAGAAAGCAATTGTAAAACGTCGTCTAGACGCGTAGTTTCCTTCTGTTCTCTCGCCTTGTCCTGGAAAGCCAGGTTGACTAGCTTGCGTTTCTTGGCTTGGACCCCGAGAACGCGCTCCTCGACGGTACCATCCATGACAAGCTTCCAGACCGTAGTCTCGCGTGTTTGTCCTAAACGGTGCACACGGTCGATGGCTTGGTCTTCAATAGCAGGTGCCCACCCTGTTCAAATTAGCGATATGAATCTTAATAAAACAAATGTCAAGTGGACCTACATGAATCCACAAGTATAACCGTGTCGGCGGCAACCAAGTTCAAGCCCACACCACTTGCGGCCAGACTGGCGAGCATGATTCGCGTGCTCGGATCGGTGTTCAGAGCTTCAATTGATTGGTCGCGTCGAGCAGCCGTCATTGAACCTTCAATGCGACAGTACTGATACCCCTCTTCATCTAGCAGCTTCGCAATAATTTCAAGGAAGGACGTCCATTGGGAGAATACGATAACCTTGGATTTCGGGTCATTGAGCCTCGCCTTCAGGATTTTCACCAAAGCTTCCGTCTTCGAGCTTCGCGTGTCTCCGTCAAATTTGTTGTCGACATCCACGGGTTCGAGTCCAACAATAGTGTTCAATGTCAAGGGCTGACGGCACATTGGACATCTCTCATCTCTTTCGAGTGCTCTTGAGATACAAGGCTTCCCGAAACGATGTTTGCACGCCGTGATGACGGGACTATGAATGCTGATTGACTCGGTACATATTGGACACTCCTCTCCCTCGTCATTAGCAGTGCGGAGAGCCTCCTGCAGAATTTTGAGATTGTCTGGGGTGAAATCTACTATTTTCTCGTCTTCTAGAGGCTTCAAGACATCTTGAACCCGGCCTTTACACAAGGTCCAATGGCAACACCTGCGAGCGAGTTGTTAGCTACGACGGTTTGTCTGGGGTGGTGTGGATAGTGCTTACATTTGCCGAAGACGAAGTAGTTTCTCTAGGACGCTCGTGAATCGTACCCGAGGCCCATTCGCGCCGCCCTCCTTCCTGCGCTGATACGATTCTAATATTTTCGTAGTTTCGAAACTGGCAAATCATTATTAATGGCTATTAATGGACAAAGAGGATCAACGGGTACTCACAATAAAGCATCATATTTAACTTTCTCATCTTCTCTGAACTTGATGCGATGGATATATTCAGTTTTGGTAGGCAACTTCAAGTTAACGAACTGCATATCCTTTCTTCGGCGAAGGCAGAGATCCTGTGTTAATGACCTGAATAACTGAGCGGCTAGCCTGTATTTATCGTCCTGGTAGCCTGCCTGGCCATTTGATAAAGGCTTGTCAACCAGACGAACGAAGATGGCGGTCTGTTCGATGCCTCCAGTCATCCCAAGGAACTTCAGCGCCGAGAGGAAGTCCTTGGGCGAGTTGACGCTAAAATCGTGAGTGTTAGTCTTGTTTGATAGATAGGGAAGGCCAAGTGAGACCGAGAAGAGCCTGGGGCATTACGAGTAGACTTACATTGGTGTGCCGGTCAACATCCAACGAGATTTAGCCTGCAATTCGAATGCAGCTTTAGCCTTAGCGGTTGAATAGTTTCTGATGGCATGGGCTTCATCTAGGATAACGCGGCGCCACTGTACGGAAAACAGCACTCCTTTTTTGGTATAATCGGTGCGCAACTTGTCAAAGGTAGTGATAATGATGTCGTGCTTTAGTAAGTCACTTTTCGAATACTTTCCCTGACCATGATATCTAAAGACACGGGGAACTTGGTCGTCTTTTACGTGCCGTTGGATCTGTTGTTCCCAATTGCTCATGACACCCACTGGCGCAACGATTAGAGTTGGACCGTCACGAAAACCACTTGACATGATTAGACTGATAACCTGGAGAGTCTTGCCTAGACCCATATCGTCAGCGAGCACACCTCCCGAGGCTAACTTCGGCGGGGTCTTTGTGATATGGTTGGAGACTATATTGAAGAAATCGCCACGGCCATCGCGTTTCCACAACTGTACGTCCTTTGATCCTGGGGCCGGGAGTTGAGGGTCTTCTTTAGCAAGCATCCAAGCCAATCCCTACAACAACTGTCAGTAATTTTGCTATTGAATAGAGAGCGAGTGCATCTTACTTGGAGTTGATATGGTAGCAGTTCTGATTGAATGGCTTCTGGCTGCTGTGCCTTTGGTAGGTTGGATAGAGCGTTTTCGTCCATCGTGAATATATCAACTGAACTAAGGTCACCTCTGAACCGAATAGCTTCGCTGCCTCGCAGCACATCCTGTAATGTTTCTTCTTGCTGTTTCCCGTCTCCTAACCCGACGGTGGTTGACTTGACTTTAAGACGCATGGCGGCGTTTCTTTGGGCTTCTGCCTCTTGCCTTGTAGCCTTGAGCTGAGTAGCTTTCAAGAGCTTGTCTTCTTTCAACTTCTCTTCGAGCTCGAGGCGACCCGAAGTATCACTGGTTCCATAAAAATATAAACGAACAGGACAATCAAAGGTGTTCTTAAGTCCCGTGAGGACACCTTCGAGAAAAACCTCGTGTCTATCGATATATGGTGCAATCTTTAATGCAACCTTGGCAGGAATGTGCCCGATTTGGTCTTGCATGACATTGTCAACGCGAATCGCATTTTTGTCATAAGGATTGCCAGGATCCCGGCGAAGGAGAACCTTCTCGCCAGGATTCACTACCCCATCATAGAATCTAACGCCTACGATCTTGTTGTCTAGGGTTCCGTAAAGTTCGTATGATGAGATAGAATCATCTTCGACTTGAGTCAGATCAGGACCATCCTCATCTTCGTCAAAATAGTCCACAGACCATGAATTACTTAGAATACCGTGACCAAGAGAGGATGGAGGTGCTGATTGGTAAGCATAAGAAGACTGGTGACTATTTAGTCCTGAAGCCTGACTTGACGAGGTCGCGAAAGTGTTGCCATTATGGCGAGCAACCTTGGGAGGAGGTGCTCCCATTGACGGCGCAGTAGGGCGGCGCTTTGATGCCATCGTAGTCGGGGTTATTTGAGTAAAGGTGAGACGTTTTCAACGATCGACTTAGAGGGATACAGCGTACGAAAAAAAAAAAAAATAAAGTAAAGTGAATGTGGTACGCACACACCAACTTCTAGCGTTGGATTTGACAATGTGGTCTATCTCGAATCAACTTCTTTAACTTGTTCAATTTGTTCTATTGCAAAAAAAGAAAGGAAAACAATTGAAGTTTCGAAGCAAACGCGCTTTGCCGTTCGATCGCGACTGCCCTAAACTCTGACAAAACATCTCGTAATCACGTGACGAATTACCCTGGCAATAGATCAATAGTACTACGACATTTATAGAAGAAGCAAGTTATCGTTATTACATACATATGTACACGAAGAATATTCGTTGAGAAGAATCTGAGTTCACTCAGTTAAACTTCGCTACATGTATACAGTAGATGTTATACTTGACTTACCTATTTTGGATCAGTTGACCAACTAGAAGATGGAGGATTGTGTCCTTACATAAGTTGTTCCATAAGATGTTCCATAAGGAATAGCCAATCATATGTAGTCATCAATTTCAGACTCTGTCTTCTCTCGTTCTGCTCCACTGCCATTCTCCAAAAGCGTGCATAGGCTTGAATATATCTCTATAATACAATTTCAAACATGAAATAATATATATGATGATGATATATTTATTGGGATTACTTAGGTATTCTTTGGTACACATTTATATACAGTGTATTAGGTTAGTAAGATGCCCACAAAAGGCGCTTTAGAAGGATACACGTAGATAAGGCTGTAGGTATCTTATCAATGTCTTATTTATCGCCATTCACAGTAGCCGCTACAGTATTGAAAACAGTATAAAAGTGGAGATTACATCATTGAATTTGGACGAATGAGACAACACTGCGATGGTGCAATCCGAGCTAGAACGGAATCATCGCCAGAGAAGACGGCTAACATGGCGAGAACCGAGCCTCAATAGAATAAGTTCTCTGCCATTCCCACTTCACCTAACTTCACTTAATCCCTTTTCACGAGTTCCGGAAAGTATAGATGTACGAATTTATTCATTCTCATTCATCATCGCTATCGTTCATGCGCTATGCTACCCTGTATAAGGGAGTCCTTCTCATCGCTGTTTACATGAAGTCATGTACACCGATATCTCGCTCAGGCATTTCTACTTCTTATCTGACAAGAAACGGGTTCCCTGATCATATTACAAAGCAACCGAAAATCATCGTGTTGAGACGCATTCCAAAACTCCGTACACCCAGTTTAATGAACCCCCAAAAGCTTACAGGAAGTCTAGTCCTCGATTCGCTCTCCGTACTTTGAGAAAAGGCCAGTTTTGGAAATATGCGTCATCTTCCCCGTCTCATGGTCGAAGATGTTGCAGCCGTACTTAGCCACGTTCGGCGGAGTATACACTATCAACATTAGCCAAGTGGCATGGGGATCCTCTAAACTCAAGAGGACCTACAATGTAGGGAGACAGCGTAGTCGCTGCCCTGGTTGGACATCCGGTGGAGTCCAAGTTCGTCGGCCATGTAGGCGACGGCGTTCTCCTTATGAACGTTCTCCGACTTGACCTCCATTGGTTTCTCCTTATTGCCGTCGGGGAAGTCGTATCGAGTCTCGGTAAGGTCGCCGCGGAGGATCTTCATTAGGCAATGGGCATTGCCGTGGTCGTGGATCGGGCTAGCTTTTCCAGGGGTCCAGACGAGGACGAGCTGTATTGATGAGCTTGGGTCAGTACAGGTTGGTCTGCATCATCAAACGGATGGGTTGAGCTTGAGGCATTATGACCTACCAGGTTCGCGTTGCCGTTTCCTTCGTCGACGAGGTTTCTGGTATACGCCATATTGGCGTCCTCCATTGCATACTTGGACCACTCCTTTTCATCAGAGACATATCGTTCCATGAGATGCGTTAGGTCTTCTACTTCTACATCATCGGAGGTCAGCCCCGACGACGGTCCCAGGACCCTCCTTATGTCCTTGACAAGAGTCTCGAAGCGGTTCATTTTGATGGTCAGGCTAGGGTTCGTTAGAGTGTTCAATGTTTCTGATGACATTGGATACGGGAATTGCACGCTGTCGATGGAAAGCCTAGGTGGTTGACACCTATCGTGTGGAGCATATATAGGATAGGGGAGTAGAGAGGCGGTGTCAAACTGGTCTTGCGACCTTTGTGTCCTCCAAACTCCGCTTTTCCCTGCAGACCTGGGCGAACTCCTTCTAGTGACCTGCCGATTTCCGGGGACTGAATCACCTGCAGTTTCCCTTATCGTCGGAGTGTGTTGGGAAATGGAAGGACAAGGTCGGCGATAACTAATACAATCCTTTGTGTGATTGGTTAGTGATGGATCCAAGAGGGGACACTGGTACGTAATCGTGGCCTGTTTTTTCTTCTCCTTTATTCTAGCCATCCCATGAGCTCTCGGTCGAAACTTTCCTAGGAGGACTTGTTTTATATAATAATTACCTGGATGACACATCTACAAAGACGAGCAAATTGAATAACAAAGATTTTTGGCATTTATCGAACTTAATTGACCATACTTTGAAATTATAGTGATTGTATCTCTCCGCTGAACTAACTTAAGAAAGGGGTTCTGGAATAGCCGGGTCCAACCGATAGCGATGATCTGTCGCCGCTGCCCCACCAAGGTGTGAATTACCCTTGCCTAAAGCTTATCTTACTCTCCGTTTTTTTACGCCAGCACGCCAGCCACTGCCACTGCTTGCTCTATCTTCTAAGAACATTGAAGGAGAGAGCTGACGTGATTGTCTTGATATGATCTAGATACCAGAAAGCTTCTCCGGTTTGTGCGGTATAGAAATTGCGGTGTCTTGGCTGATTAAGATACCAACTTTGAAGACGTTTTCACAGGGTTTGCAACTTACAACAGACATCAGTGAATCAAACATACCTAGGTAGGTATCTATCTACCGTATACGATGTGGGAGGTATCACAATTAATTTGGCCGATACCGTTCTCACTCCTTGCCGATCTAAGAACCAAACAACGCACCTGGGTTCCCGTCATATCTTCTTGGCACTCCAGTTGAAGAGCAACTCGTTTTTTTGACAAACATGGCCAACTTCCCCAAATCGTACATGCATTTGTATCACGTCGGATGTACAAAAGACGAGCCTAACATCACGAATACCCAAAACGGATACAATCACTCTGACCACTACATGAGTATACTACTATACCCGTCTTTGCAAGGTAACTGACAGGTCGTGTTCTCCGCCACCCCGTCGAGATAAGCTTCAAGGTTATTTCCGTATCCGGCCGTGCGTCACATATCGAGTTCTTGCATCCATTAGAACTGCTGTGCCGCATCTCTCTCACTGCAGGATGGATGCCTTGGTCATCGGAAAGAGCCCCGGAGTCGGCTATATATAGTACGATACCGCACGGTTAGCGAAAGAGGCGCGACGGAGCCTGCCGAAGTAAGATCAACGGTATATCAGCTATCTAGATATGTCCCTCTCTCAATGACCCGGTAGGCGTAATACTCCTTCGCTCTCCCTTTACTTCAAAGAACATTACCAAATATGAATGAAGAAACTCTCATATTACCTCTTTAAGGTACGAATAACTCGATTAGGCTGAAGTTTTAGCAATCCTTCACCTACATCACATCACGCCTTTCTATCGTTAGATGTCCCAACACTACGGTCGAAAAGTAAGCAGACTTAGTCCAGCTCCTTCGTCGAATATTTTTATCGCCGAACAGCAAAATAGGGCTGCGGATCCAAGCCACAAATTTCATGACTGTGCCTCTAGGACTGCTGGCTTACCTACTCTAGTGCATTGATACCGCGAAGAATTGAGTTGAATAGAGAATTATCTACGGTGATAATATGTTACATTTCTCTAACTAGCGGCTATGATGGGACTCTTCCGATAATTGGAGAATCGCGACATTTCTCTGCTGATGTCAACGAGTGCTCAAATATACCTTGGTAGTCTCAATTGTCTACAGGACGCTACCTCTTTGCAATGCATAGATTTCGAACACCCGTATACGTCAAAACTTAGATGCCGTGCTTGATGACAATCAACTCGTTACTACCTACCTACCTGCCTGCCCTCCCAAGGAATCAAAATGGTATGCCCATTTGGTTCTTAGTACCTTAGGAATGTAGAAGATGAGCCGATTGGCGCCCAACGCAGCAAATGCATGACTGGAGACTGGAAGCTGGAAGCTGGCGAATCTATGCCCAATTGAAGACACCATGACTTTCATCCGATACCGTCAATCCGATTACAGCGGAACCAGCCCAAGGTATTCCTAGACCTCTTTCTCGAAATACCTTCTACCAGGTCATCGTATACCCTAGCTTATCTAAGAGCAGCTTCAAGCAATTCAGTGCGACAACGTCGATTGTGCTACGCGCAAGATGAAGAACCACATCGGCCTAGCTTGAAAATAAGGTGAGTGTCCTGCACTTAAAACTGTTGTTATCTTCTTCCCATATAATAAGAGATTCCGGACGGTAAGATATTGGTGCTTCAGGCGGCATTATGTCGTTTAAGCGCGATCATAGCCCAACGTTGTGGTGAATCAGGTAGGTATACGTGCTATCGCCAAATCATACCAAACCGGGGTGTTGCCATCCGCAAAATCAAATACCCTTGACGACTCCGGGGGCAGCCACAGAATATGATTAATCTACAATTGCCCGATGGCATGAAAGTTGTCCAAAGACGAGAATACTGTCGGACTTTCAATAGGTACCTAGGTAATTAGCCATAATCAAACTAGACGTTGGAAGAGAAAGCAACACATGTAACTACTAGCAAGCATAACCTGTTTCCGAAGGGGTTAGTCATCAGAACAACATGATACAGATTGTGTTCTCTCGGTGAGCAATTTATTAGCCTTTTACCGACTACGAAATACAACCAGTTCCGTAAAGGAAAAGCTTGAGGCGTTTCAGTAATCGGTTATTGGCTGGTGACGTTGGTAGCGGGAAGGTCTTAGAGACACTAGTATTACCTATAACGCCTTCTATGTTACCCAACCTTATATAATAGGAAAGGCGTCCACATATTTATGAAACGAAACACCTCGTGACAGGGAAATCCGTGACGGGAATTAGCATTGTAGCCACTATGAATACCCACGTATGAATTAGAAGAGTTGCAGCTCATTCCAAGAACGTTACCAGAATCGGTAACCAACGCCTGGCTTGTGCGCGTTTCTGGAACTTCGACGCAACATCCGACTCGTCTCACCCCGCAGCTTAGAGAGTCCCGACACATGGCAACGGCGCAGTTCGCCCGATCAAGCCTCCCAAGCCATAAGCCAAGCCTGCTGGTCTCATTACCTACATGTAGGTACATATATGTACATAGTTGCCTGCCCACGTTGTACAAGGCAGGATTTGAGGATCAGTCTCTTACGCATGCTTTTTTAATTGAAGACGTACGCGTCGGACTAAATGCTCCTTTCGCTACAGTAGGAGCCCGTTGTCCCTTATTTCTTTGCGCAACTTGGTTGTTTGAAGTTTTCGGTACGTTGCCGCTCAAATAAGAATGCATACCTACATGAAATACGGTAATGGCTTTATATATCCTAATGGTAGAGAAGTCGAACAAGCCATACATGTTTCTTGCACAAGATCTGCTGCAGAGATGTTGTTTTGAAGATCACCAAGCCTTAAGACCTTAATTAAGCGACTAAGAAGGAATGGTCAATCGACATTTTCATGGGGTGAATATGGGTCTAGGAGCCTCGTGACAGGCCTAATCTCGATCTTGATGTGAGCTAATAGCTATTTGGGTGTGCGGTCAAACGCGGCATTACGTCTATTCTTCGTAATTCGTAAGTGTAGCAACACAGCGTCATAGACTTTGCAGCTTTCTAGACTTACAACAGTCGATACAACTTACCTAATATGAACCATATGAGACGCACAACCTACACAACCCTCCTTTTTACTCGAGAGGTTAACGTAAGGAGTAATTCATATAATACGACTTGCCTATTGTAAGACTTGGTATTGACTCAGGATAATTGATTCGCCTGTAGAGCAGCATGCCGCGTTCTCAGAAGTGATGTTGATCGAACATTATAGGTCCTCTCCAGCCGTGTTTCATGCTTGCAGCTGCAGGCTTGGAGCAAGAAAATCCTGCTTCAGTGATACATGTACAGCAGAACTCCGGTAAGGATGTGAGGATAGGAAGTTCAGACGGGTAGAATACTGCACATGATATGTATGGAGGAACCCAATAACTGCATTCTTACCTCAGGTACTAGTACCCATCAACGTCACTAATATCCACCTACCTAGCTTCCCCCGCACATTCATGCGTACAAAGGGGACCCCACCATCGTCATCTAAGTCCGGGTCCAGGCCTTCAAGGTTGCTGTATGGAATGACAGACCGGTCTTCATGTTGTACGTCCATCAGTCGATACGGGTAGTTTAAAATCAATTGGCCCCCCTTTCCAGATGTCTGATTGAATTCCCTTATTTTTCCCCTCGAGAAATATTTCGGAGTTCGCCTGGACGGGTTGTCGGGTAGTTAATATATTCGTTATTTTATAAGCCCACTGTTTATTACCTAGTTTCACTTACACACACGGGTTGGGAGAAAGCAACAGCCAACATGGAGAGACTTCACCAAAGTATGTCGTACTTTAGATTCGCATTGCCTCTGGGTCGTGAAAGATGACGAAGCCGGTGCTAATCGACCGTTTAGTAAACCCGTTCGCGAAGCGCGACAGCCATAGCAAGAACACTGTCATCACTTGGTAAGTATCGCGACCCTATTGTCCTCTTATATATGATATGTCAACATACACCTCCAATTCTCAATGGACACGGGCTAACATGCGGGTAGTATGTTATAGTACCTTTCCTCGTATACACCCTATCCCCATCTCCCCACCAAATGGACGATAGTATTATTATATAGTAGATGGATATTGGAAGCTGCGAATATAGTACTAACTTATAATAGACAAGATCTTGACGACTATTACCTGGCTGCTATCAGTTGTCGTCTCAGTATACTATACCTTTCGTAGTCCAGATGATGGCGTTTGGTCTCGTCGAAAGATATGGGAGCAGAACGATTCGTTCTACACGGCGTTCCGGATGAACCATATCATCGCTAGCATCTATTGGTAGGGTCCCATACAATCCTTCTATATCATCCAGCACCCATCTAACATATCTCGCTCAACCAGGATCGTTCTCTTCGTTCTCCAGGGAGGATACATTGCCCATCTCTTCTCCGGCAACGTGGAACGCGTGAACGAAGCTTGCTCCGTGGGAAGCCACTTTATCGTCAACAACTTGTTCCACTTTGCCTTCGTCATGCTCTTCGTGCGCTCTTACTTCGGCTGGGCCGAATTGTTCATTATCCTTAACTTCATCAACTTGACATCGCTATATTTCCGTCACCCAGGCTATGCCAAATTCATTCATACGCCGGTTGTCTCGGGACCATTAGCGTGGACCTTCGTTGCGATTTACTGGAACGGAGCGATTATGGTGCCTCACCCCGACACACTTGTTGCCCGCATCTTTGGTAACATCTTCATCTGGTCGATCCTGGTGTACGGCCTGTTCTTCATCGTCGTATACAAGGTTAGTAACCGTCATTTTCCCGCCCCTCCCCTCTAACATATACATCAGGACTGACTGAACATCTCCCAGGATTACACCATGGGCTTCAATCTCAGCGTCCTGTCGGCGGCAATCGGTGTATCCCAATTCTTCCGACAGGTCATTGCGCTGCAGTGGATATTCGCCTTTGTCATCATGGCGGTTCTCTTCATTGCAACCGTTATAGTTGCCGTGCCCGCTGCAACTGGGCGGGATATCAAATTTGCGAGAGCACGAGAGGGCGAAGCTGAGCGAGCTCCGCTCCTTGGCGAGAATAACTAAGCATTACCTATACGGAAAAAAGGGGAAAAAAAAAACAGTGTTGTTAGTGGTACTTGTTGATGATGATGATGGGAAGTTGTAATTGAAGGGGAGCTATATTTATTTAATAACTCTCTGCTCATTTGAATAATGGGTTTAGGTTGTTGGGGTTAGCTCGTCTGCACTTTTCATTTTCCCATTTCCCCATTTCGCAGCTTCTTTCTGTGCGATGGCGTTGGTGGCATTTGAGAGCGAAATGCTAAATTGTCTGCCCTTGACCGCTTTTCTAGGTAGATGATGGAATTATTAATCATTGCAGGTGCTCTTTTCAGTTCATAGCATAAAATAAGTATTACATAGGAAAATATGATTGTAATAAAATTATGAAAAGAATTAAGATAGAATCGGCGGTTGTGCTGCCTAGAAATTCATATGGCTTTCGCTTTCTTGAACATTGAGTTTATGTAGCGATAACGATAAGATTACCTATGTACCTGTAGCAACGCGCCTAAACCCGCTATACCTACATGTGAAGAAAACTGTTCACTTCATAAACTTGCGATCACTCATACCTACCTGAGGTACGTAGGTAGTCAATTAATTACTCGGTTCTCATCATGCTGGCCTCGAAGCTTCTCCCGATCGGTATTGGTACGGACATCTGTCGGATATCCAGAATTTACAAAAACATAACCTCCGACACTGGTGTCAAATTCATTCATCGCATTCTCACCCCTAAAGAGTACAAGACCTCTCAGGCTACGGAGATCCTCAGGTGTGTCTATATGCAGCAGAAGCATCGTGCACCAGTCCGGCCTTTCGATGACTGTAATGATTCCAATGATACTGCACTCATGAAGGCAGCTCAGTTCATCGCTGGGAGGTATGTGTATATTCGTATTCGCCCGCAGGAGCTAGCTAGAAACATGCAACTCACATCTTATATTAGATTTGCAGCAAAGGAAGCAACTATGAAGGCCTACCCTCTCCGCAGGTTATTCTTTCGCGATATTGTAATCACCTATGAGCGCCATCTGACCCAGGAGCCTAGCGGCGAGAATTCTTCCCCCGGTCCGCATGAAAGACAGGATTCTATATCACCGGGCCTTTCGTCAGACAATTCTATTCATCCCGCTTTCCAGAGTAGCCCACCAGTAGCCATTATTAAGGGCGACGATACCCATGAAGACGTGTATGCTCGCGTCAGTATCAGTCACGATGGGGATTATGCCCTGGCTATGTGTATGGTATCCTTAGAGGATCCGGCTTCACTTCCAGACTCGAATGCGAGTCCTTGATAGAGAAGTGGTCTCGAATATCTAACTACCTGGCAGCCTGCCTGCCTACATGTAGTGGCTTGCTGCGCTGGGTTGTGTCGGAGGAGGCTTATTCAACCCCGACCTGGGTATCTGCTGGACCTATCTACAGGTTGCTCTTAAGCTGGAACCGTGTGGTACATATACCTTACCTGCAACATACATATGCGCGAAGCTTAGGCCAATGGATACCTACCTATTCAACTTTCTCATATTCGCACGAAGTGAAATTCTCAACGTCCAAAGGGAATATGTTGTATTAATACATACGTATTCATTATAGGAGGTACCTTTACCTACGCCACAGCGCAACTTAACGCCCCTAGCTGACTTGCCAAGTGGATTCACTCCGCACCAGGCTGCCAGGCCCCCAAAACCCCAGTTCTTATTGCTAGGCTATTTTACAGCAGCATCTGACCTATGGTACCAATTGCAAATCTCAGATGACGCAACAAATCTTTACACTCTCTTTGTGTTCTCGCTCTCTGAATGAAGTAGTACATATGTATGTGTCTCACCCACCACTGTACTAAGCAACCTTTGCCCCGCACAGACGGCGTTGAGGGGCTACTAAGCAATGTTCTAGCTTTATAAAGCCAAATAAATCGCCGAATTTCACCGTGAAATCGTCCGTTCATTGTGTATTGAGCGACGAAGCAGACTGCTTGGCGCAATGGTAGCGCGCGGTCCTCCTATTACTGCGGTTTATCCGTGAAATAGGTAGTGAAAGACTGAGGTTGCGGGTTCGAGTCCCGTGGTGGTCGCAGCTCATTTTTGTTTCTTCTTTTTGCTTGCTACTCCATTCTTTTATTTCAATGTTGGTAATTGCTGTCTTTTCGGACGCTGTTTGCATTTTTTCAATGCTTAACAATTACGCTCGCTACAAACGCTACAAACGCCCACCGTTAAGTGTTTCTCCAGCCTTTCGTGGGACGTGTTCATGCTGCTTCCCGGAAAAAAAAAGGATCAGTCATTAATTATATAGATGCTGTTAATATCCCTTCTTATTTTATTTTACTGAAAATGTTTATTAACGTGAAAAAGCAATTACATTAAGGGACTAACTAGATTGGATATCTTAATTCTTAACCGATAGATGCCTTTACTATATTATTGAAATTGAACTACAAATTGCCTTGTTGGAACCCATCGTCAAGTTGAAGGTAGCGTTGTCGCGACACAGATGCAAGTCGAACGCATCTCTAAAATACATCTCAAATTATCACAGTAGTTGTAGTGGATGGAGTTTAGAGTGGTGGGCTTGATGTTAGTCAATATAGCAGACATAGGGTGGGTGCTACATAAGTAGGGTATTGCATCATCGGCTAAGTTAAGAAATGATACATCTATTCACTTTCTCTCGCGAGCACCTTACCCCAATTGAGATAATTCTTCGAAAATAAACAGCCCCATGGTACGTATATAAGGCAAGTAGTTTCAATAATGAGTTAGCGAATGTTAACCTGCACTTGCGTTGCGACCAGCGATTTGACAGCAACCCAAATTAGAAGGGGCGAAATACTTGGAGGGGTACCTGCCCTCATTGATTGATGTTAAGGTACATTTAGGATCAAAACATGTGAAATCTTGGGGAAGGTACAGGCCGCCGTGTGGACCTAAAAAGTTAAAAGTCCAGAGCCGCAACAAGGTTCGCGTTCGTAAATAAACCCCAGCTGCACTCTTCCTCGCACAAACGCCGCCTTCTTGAAGAAAACAAGTTTATCACCAATCAATATTTCTTGAATAAGCTTCGAGTAATCGGCGTATTGAATTCTATCTTCTTCAATCTCCAATCCTCAACTACTTACGAGTAAGTCACCGTTCAACTTCTACAAGTACAAGCTACAACTACTACAATCCACCATGTCGACCGACGGCGACTTGTCAAAGCGCCAAATCACCCCCGTTCCCGTCCCCGTCCTACCAATCTCTGCCCAGAAACGCACTCTGGAGGACGATCACGCACCTCCCGTTTCCTCCCCCCTCAACCCCAATCCCGAGGCCAAACCTAGCAAGTCATTGTCGCATGACGACGTAGCAGCTATGACGCGTGACAAACCTGCTAGAAGCAAGAAGGACACGCTCAAGAAGCGAGAGTCCAAGGCTGGAGCCGGTGGAGACAGCTCCAGAGCTACACCTGATCCTAAGATCAAAGAGCTCTCGCCTAACGAGTCGTCGCCTATGCGCTATAAGCTAGCGCCTCCTAAGCCGTCTGACTTCGAACCTGCGCGAGGACCTATCTTCACTCTCCATCATGAAGTTACCGGCCCGGATGGATCTACCATCCAATTCTATGAGACGTCGGAACAGTGAGTCGCATCCAACCTTGCACAACAGTGACCTCTTCCTAACCCATGTCTAGCGTCTACAACAAAAAATCCTTCCATTATCTTCACTGTATTGCCGATCCTGCCTTCCCGTCGTCGTTCTATTACCGACAGACCGAACCTGAACCCTACGGCGCTCACATCAGCTTTGAGGACGCCGCGACACACATGTACATGGACCAACAAGGTCGCCACATCACGACAGACAAGGGCTTCAGAACTGCAAGAGCCAATGTCGCCGTGCGCCAGGGCCGATGGTACTGGGAATGCAAGGTCACTAGAGGTACGATCAAGAACAATGCTGACGGAAGCGTTGAGTCTCATGGCCACGTACGTGTGGGATTCGCAAGACGCGAGGCTTCGTTGGACGCTCCTGTTGGGTTCGATGCCTACAGCTACGGCATCCGTGACGTCCAAGGACAGAAGGTCCACATGTCGCGACCTAAGGACTTCTTCCCTCCGGGCGAAGAGATCCGCGAAGGTGACGTGATTGGACTTGAGATCCAGTTGCCGTCGGAACACCTTCACCGCAAGGTTGTGCAAGGCCAGTACAACCCAGCTGTCGACTTGTTAGACGAAGATGAGCCTGCCATCGAGGCGGCCAACATCGTTCGAGACCGAATTCCTATCCGCTTCAAGCAGCACATCTATCTCGAGAAGATTGATTATCACACTACCAAGGAACTTGAGGATCTCATGAACCCGTCTCCTGCAGGTCCCTCTGGCACAGTGGGTAGTCGACCAGCCGACAAGCCCAACCCTAACCACCAGGTTCCAGCCTTGCGCACGCTGCCCAAGTCGTGCATTCGTATCTACAAGAATGGCGTTCTCATGGGTACACCTTTCACAGACCTTCTTGCCTTCCTCCCGCCTGCATCTAAGCCCCAAGCTCAAGTCGGTGCGCGTGAAGGAATGGACGATGGCATGGCGGGGTACTACCCCGCCATTAGTGTGTTCCGAGGTGGTGCAGCTGAGGTCAATTTCGGTCCTCACTTCTGGTACCCGCCGCCCGGTTACTGCGATGCGGACACAGATGGCGATGTGGAAATGATTGATGCAGATGGAGACACCAACACTGTGAAGGTCGCCACTTCAACCGCAAAAGGCAAGCTGGATAGAGTCCGAGCTGTAGCCGAACGGTATGATGAACAAATTGTGGAGGACATTGTAGCAGATGTCATCGATGAAGTCGACTTTTGGATGCGAGATGGCGCCCGCGTCATCGACCGCACCGGAGGCAGAGACGGCAAGGCGGAGACTACAGCGGGCATTGCGCCCGGCAGAGAAGAGATTAAAGAGCTTGTGCAGGACGATTAGGACACGTTATCCGAACAAGACTCGTCGAAGAGTGATTCTTCTTCCTGCTCTTCTACCCGTGGTGCTACTACGGCGGAGGCTGATGTTGAGCTTGAGGCTGAGGCTCAGGCTGAGGCTGATGCTGTTGCTGTTGCTGTTGCGTCTTCGTCCGGTCCTGTTACCCATGACGATACCGATCACTCTTCTCCATCCGCAACTCGTCTCCTTGCGTTGAGACCTAAGGATGGTGGAATGACAAGCCCTTAGGGGTTCTCGTGTCGGTCGTATTTGCGTACGTGTTTTACACGTAAAACACGTGCGTCTGGTGTAGGAGAGGTATATGAGATGAGGAAAGGAGATGACATCTAGCCCCATGGGATGTCTCTCGTAGTGAGGTTTAGTTGGGTTGATCTGGTGTTGAGGAGGAGATGAAGTGAGGTGATGTGTATGTAGTAGCTAGGAACTAACTCGTTCAGCTACGTTAGCAGCATGAGACATCGTGGACTTGTTTGTTCCTGGCAGAAAAGGGATATCAAGGAAGATGTGATGTTCTCATACCGTCTGACTAGTCTATACCTGGACCCAGATGGAAGTTGAAATACAACTGCTCTTATCAGGTATTCCTACTGCTCTTGTTTGTGATGAGGATGTTTGTGATGAAGAAAGGGAATTGTCGCAATTGAGTGAAGTGAAGTGAAATCTCCTGTGCTCTGGGAAATCCAAATAAGCAGCCCATTATTGTGATCCGGACCCTGAGCCCTCGTTATTGCCCACAACAATTATTTATTATTTCCCTCTCGGCCTCCGGATGGCATAGGTTATGTGTGTGGAACTATCGTGACCAAGTAGACCGGAGTATTATTATTTTCTGCGTGTAACAAACCGGGTATATCCATTATATCTAACCTAGGTAGCTATCCATTCCATCATCGTAAATCATCATAATCTCGTGAGCTGCTAGCAGGTTGGGCGGCTCGCCTTCGCGCCCCTATCTTTTTCTTCGTTTTATCCCTTCCGACCGATTTTCTCTAGCTAGCCTGAATCGATGGGCTTTATTATTACTTTATGTTACTTCGTCCCCTCTGTCAATGCCGCGGGAGCAGATACAGATATAGACGGTTGCTTTCGCTGCTGCTGCGATGACTCATCCGGCGTCTCCCCAGCAGGAGTCGCACTCCCATCAGCTCCACTACCCTCCGCGCCCTCTATCGTCTTCACAGTTCCATCCTCGTTGGGAGTAGTTCCCGCCGCCTCCGCCGCTTCCTTCTCAAGCCGCGTCTCCCTCCCTCTCTTATAGCAGTACCACAGCGCGCTCAGTAGCAAGAAAACCGCCACGCTCCACAGCACATTTGTGCCTACGAACGCAGGCCACCTCGTCTTCAGCGCATTCACGATCCCCTTCAACAGACCGACCACAGCCCCCGGTTTCGTCACCAACTCCATGAGGTTCCCCGGACTAAGGAACTTCTTCCCCTTCCCACCGTCCTCCCCTTCAACCTTCAACCCCTGCGCCTCCGCCGCCGCAGCCAATAGCTCGGGCGCCAGGCTCGAGGTCAGCTTGTCGGGCAGCTGGGCGACGAGCTTCTTGAGGCTGCGGGGGAGCTTCTCGTAGGAGCGGGCGAGCACGCCGTCGCGGTCCTCGATCAAGCTTATCAGGTCGCCGTACGCCGTCGGCACCCCGTTGACCAGGTCCTTGAGCACCTGCGTGAACTTGCGCAGGGTCTCGGCCGACTCGCGTGATAGCGAGAAGGCCTTGTTGTCTGTTGAGGCTGCTAGGTTCAGGTCCTCGAGGACGCGCGCCATGTCTGTTTCTTCCTTGAGGGCTTCGCGCGATGGGTCTGCGTCTGGGGCGGCGGCGGCGGTGGTGGTGGAGGAGGACGGGGGTACGGTTAGGTGGCGCGAGTGCTTGTGCTTGTGCTCGTCGTGGTGCTGCTTGGCGTCGGGCTTGCGCTTCAGGGAGATGTTGCGCGAGAGGTTCGTTATGAGGGCGAAGCGCTTGGGCTTGTGGTCGAGTTTGTCTTTCTCCTCATCTTCCTTATCTTTGTCCTTGTGTTTGCCATCCTTATCGTTCTTGGGAGTAGTAGTAGCCGCTTCGCCTTTGTTATCGCCATTCTCGTCTTTGCTGGCGTAGCTGGAGACATCGCTATCTTCCAACTCGATCACGGGCGTCTTAACGCGCGGGGGTAGTGGTGGTGGCGTCTCGTCGTCGTCGTCGTCGCCAATATGGCTATCTGACGGAGAGGTAAGCCGCTCGAGGAACTTCTCGTCTTCCTGGTCGAGGATAGGCATACCCTCCGCCTTTTCCAGCACGATCTCAGGTGAGCTAGATGACTCGGACGGAGTGACAGCGGGGCTATTCTTTGCCGAACCATCGATTTCTTTGCCTTTTCCCTTCTCCTTCTCCTTCTCTAGTCGCTGCTTCTCAGCCTTCTCCTCCCGGTGCTTCTTTACTTTCTTATACGTGAAGAACTCGAGCATCTTGTCTGTGGACTTGTACTGTATGTCGAGTTGGGAGATGGATATTAAATCTGAAGATGGAAGGAAGAAGGATGAAAAAGGAATCACATATCCATTGTTAAGAGAATACAAAACTTAGTAACCCCCGGAACCTGTTTTATCTTTGTTGGTAAGAATACAGATGATTGGCTAATATCTCAAGGCGCATTGTTGAATCAAATGCCCCTCCGTCAGCAACGAGGGGCAGCTTTGAACCTCTGAGGCTTGGCTTTGATGAGGTCATCACACAGCCACACACACAATCTGTGGCGAAAGCTTACCCTGGAACGGTCTGGAACAAGTACATTCCCTACCTCCTTATACGTATTAGAGCTCCCTTGGATATATCCAAATTACTTGGCAGAACATAGGAGGCCTCGTTGAAGAGTCTTCAGAGCCAGTCTATTGACAAGGACATTAGCAACCATCACATAGATCTAGATACTGTTGAATAAATACTAAAGCGAAGCACAAGGAACGTACCCTTAGGTCGGCATTCGTCGTCGAGGAGTACGATATTCTGCAAGTTAGACTATAACCATAATATTAATAAAGCATAGCCAATATGCATTTTCATTGGTTTCAGGGGAACCATGTCCCACGGGTATCTATCATGTCCCTTTCCTTTTCCATCCATTCCTACCTGTTTCTCTTTTTTTCCAGCCAATATAGAAATACACACAGCGGAAAACCACCACTAAGTAAGGCAAAGCACGTCGTTCTCGTAGTAAATAGCTTACTCCTCATCTTCTACTTCTTCCCCATCCTCTACATCCTCTCCATCCACCATACTCTGCTCAACAAAACTACTCCGTCCACCTCCTCCACCTCCTCCCCGTCCACTTCTCCTCTTCCCCTTCCGATAAGCCTCCGTCTCCGTAACCGCGCGCTCTCCCACAAAATGCTTCCCATCCCACTCCCTCTCGCACCTAGGGCACTTCCTCTCCCTCCTCGTGCGCCAGAACGCCTCCTCGCACACATCATGCAGCCTAACCAAACAGTCTCTCTCCGCGCACCTCTGCCCCACCGTCACGATCTCCCTGCACGCCTCGCAGAACTTGACGCGCTGCCACTCGTCCGGCTCCGCGTCCGGGTCGTTGTACTCGGAAATGAGCCACGACCGGAGCTCCATTAGCGCTCGCGGCGAGAGCCGGTAGTACCCCTCGCGGCTGCGCTCGAACCACCCTTCGTCTACCATGCTGCGCATCACGGCTTCCACCTCGCTGCTCTTGAGGCCCTTTAGCCCGCCTATGGTCTGGGTCTGGGTCTGGGTCTGCGTTTGCGTCTGCGACTCTGGGTCCGCACCGCCCTCGCCATTTGCCTGGCCATTGCCGTCGCCGTTGCCGTTGCCGTTTGCAAGTACGCTTTCGTCGTCACTGCGCGGCGCCGAGCGCAGCTTGTTCGCCTGCATGCCGTCGAGACACATAACCTCCATGCGCGGGGTATTGTACTTATCGAACATAGCATCGATAACGCGTCTGACGAACGCGATCTCCTCCGCCGAGTGCAAGGTAGCGAGCTGAGTCACAGGGTCGCTAGTCGTATTAACCAGCGCATAAACCCTCTCCTTGGTGACCTGGTGTATAGTGCTCCGGATCTCGAGGTCGAAGTCGGAGATGGCGGACTGCGCGGCCGAGACGTACGACTCGAAGTCTTCGCGCGTGACTTGGTCCGGCAGTACGGCATCGGGCCCCTCTTCGCCGTTCTGCGAGCTGTTCTCGTGGTCGAGCTTGTCTTGGGCGGTGAAGATGGCTGCGAGGATGGGCTGCGCTTGGCTGAATGTCATGGTGCCTCGGGCCATGAAGGCTTGGAGAAAGGCTCGGTTGCCGTCATCGTAGTGGCGGGGTATTTCGTCTTCTTCCATTGCGTTAATTGAACAGGTTGCTATTGACTAGTGTCTATGGAAATGCAATAAAAAAGTACGTCTGACTGTCTTGTACGCAGTTTTCTTGTAAGTTTGACGTGGAAATTTGATAGTATCAAATCAAAGGAGTACGTGGTTGGCAGCCTTCAAAAGTTGGACCCCGCGATTGGAAAGACGCGTTTTGGTGCACTATGTAGGTACTATCATACGCGTTAATTGGTCTCCACTAAATAAGCACTATAGCGTGGTTCTTCTCAACGCTGCGGCTATTATACAGTACCTACATTATGTACCTACCTAGATGTAGGTATACTCCGATAAACTCTCTAGGTTAGGTGATCTAATCGCAAGGTATCAAGAAGGTAAGAACTACTAAAATCACAGCGCATATCAACATCAGGGAGTCTCCCGTCATGCTCAACAGTATAAAAGTTTTAAACGAAGCTATAATTCCGTCCTTTATATTACAAGATACCTAGATTTCAATAGCTACATGTACCTAGCTAGCCACAAGTCCAGGGGCATTGATAGAGACGAAACCAAATATAGGTACTTTTTGAATATCAGTACAGGCTATGATTCTTACATAGAAAATTCCAATGTGCTTCGTCGTGGCGTCGTGGATGCTTGCTAACATATGGGATTGATTGTCGCAGCTCTGTGTGTGTGTGCAGAATTCTGTATGTGGTGATGGATTGTAAACTCCAAGTTCTTCTTCCTCTTTCTAATGTTCTTTCTCCTCCCTTTTCCCTTATTGCTATCTTTCGGTTGCTGATTCTTTGGTAGTAGGTCTGCCATTTGTGCCTGATTTTGAGGGTGACTTCTTTCGGTCCATAACAGACTTCAAGACCTGTAACTTCTCTTCCGTCACTCTTATAGCCTCTTCAACTTCTCGCACATTCATTCGCTCCTCTCGCAACTTTTCTTCAACTGTCTTCGGTTCGATCACTCGTTTCCGTACCGGTAGAGGCCCCTCGTTCATACGATGAAGACCAACTCTTTCTTCTAACCAGTCCCACAAGTCGCTTTCTTCGCGTCTCCAGATCTCCTCGTACGCAACAGCGCGTTCCGGATACCCTATGAAACCTAGTTCACGCCCATATGGTGTAACTCTCGGCTGCCCATTGAATCCGAAACCAAACCACGTCGCTACTAATAATCCGACAAGCAGTCCATATACAACATTGCCGGTGAGAACAGGTTTAATAATATCCACAACCGGACCAAGGATCCCATGAAGTGGTTCAAGCATACCCCAGTCTTGTGCTTTGGAAATTGCTAAGTCTGATGGACCACCCAAGCTTTCCTTAGAAGCCTGGTGGAGCTTGCCTTTGGCTCGCTTCTTCTTGCCCTTTGCCGGTCCCCCGTTGAGTGCCGGACGAGGACCAGAGACTGCCGCCTTTAAGCTAGCGAAAAGATCTTTGCAATATTGGGTCTGACCCTCCTTCGCGCCTTTCTCGATAGGTCCTATGAACGTAAGTATTCAATTACTACAACGGGCGGAGCTTTCAAACTATACCTTTTAGCCAACTCTTGCCGGTCCACTCAATGGTACAGTTGACAGTTACACGGGTTGCATTATTCTCGGCCCAGAATAGACAATACTTGGTCTTAACACTAAACACGTTCCCACTTGGTACATCCGGGTTCTGCACAGAAACGAGAACATTGACGCTTTTCTCGAGATCAATGTTCTCCAGAGTCTCGTTCACGATACATTTAGTCTGCTTAGGCCCTATTGAAGCGTATAGGGGTTTGATATAGGTATAGCCTCGGCTCTTGTTGTCTTGAGTTAATCCCTTTTTGTCGTCCATTTGTAGATCAGTACACTTCTGTTCGTTAGTCAACCACTTCCCCATGAATGCGACAGAAGCAGGCCCAAAGATCAAATTGTACACCTTCCCTAGAGGGGCGGGGACCACATCGTCACCAACAACCACATCGTAATGTGTTTCCGCATCTCCACAGTCTGTTGGTGCATGTGTAGCCGGGCCGGGGAAATCAGCTGCTCCAGAGGGCGTGGCTGCGGAGTCGGTCTTTTCGGTGGCACCATTAGTAGTAAGCGCACCGGAGACTTTCCTTATGCCGGACTTCTCGCCATCTGTCTCGGCTGGGCTGGCGTCAGCAGGTTGTGTTGTATCAGCAATATCGTCATCCTCCTGATCCTCATCATAGATGTCATCTCCATCCTCACTCTCCTCATCTTCAGACGCTGTAGCACTGTGACTTCCGATGACGGCATCAGCATCCTCAACTTTCTCGGTTTTATCACCACCTGTGCCCTCCAGCGAAACACCATTCAACGAACTCTGCAGGGACGGGTGACCGAGTTTCCAAATGTTGACGATTAAGTCGTAGGTAGAGTCTCGACTAGTAAAACTGGCGAACACATGCTTCGCATGAAGTGTCGTGATCATCAGACCGTTTTTGAAGACTAAGGCGGTATTCCTCTTTTCAACAGAAACGATCTCATCAAAACTCATAACCAGGGTAGTCGCCCATCCGAAGATGTTGCTACTGAAACACAAATGGCCTTCCGAAACGTAGAGTCTGCCATGTGCCAGAATCTCACGTTGAAGTGCACAACTGTAATCCTCAATAAGATAGTCGTCATCAGGGACACTCTTGAATAAGTTGTGGAAATCCCGATTGCGTTTCTTACTCGCTACAGCAAACCCCGTAAGTTTTGGGACGCTCCCAGCGGCGTTAGGGTGAGCTACAGAGGCATTAGCTGCTGCAATGGCCGCGCCGATTGTGGTACCAGTTCCGGCAGTTCCCCCAGTACTACCGCGCTTTCGTCTCCGGTTCCCGAGAGCACTCTTAATGCTACCGCTACGTTGAAGCCCCGACTTCCCTTCGTATAGACTAGTCGGCGGTGTTGTGCCAACAGGTTCATAATTAGACCGCGTCGCCAGATCATCAGAGTGGCCGTCGTCATTGACAGATGCAGTCACGCTGTCCACAGGTGCCGATTCTGAGCGTCCACGGGCTTCAGTCGTAGAGTCAGAGAATTTGGAAGCAGTCGGAGTAGGTGCCACACTACCAGGTTCCTGGATACCCAGTTGACTTAAGCTAAGATCCCCCATACCAAGGGTCTTGACGGCCAGTTCTTTATCACCCATATTACTACCCTCCAACTGTCCAACAGACGGCTCAACTTCTACCCTGTCGTCGTCACCCGGCTGTGTCTCTCTAGAAGCGTTCGATTTGGGCTTATTTCCACTCGCGTTGGTGTTGGTGACAGCGCTACTTAAACTATTGGCAGCGTTTTGTGCAGCAGATAGCATGCTCGAGAAAAAACCACCTCCAGGGGTTTGTGGCCCGGAGTTCTCCGGGGTAGGTGTTAGAGGAGCCAAGGTTATATTCGATAGCTTGCTTGGGCCAATACTGGTGCCAGATCCTGATCTCAATCTTCGGTGTGATATCATATTCCCAGAAGGTGAGACAACCACATTTGGGTTGGAGCTCGCGCTGGCTGACGAGCTCTTCCGCGAACGGCTTGTATGATGCGAGTCAGTCGGAGTCGGCGGCGTATTAACGATGACGGGAGCTGCCGGCTCGGACGGTGGGGGTGTACGAGGGCGGCCGGAAGTGTCGATAGGTGCTGGGCTCTTGTATCGACGTGACCGTTCAGACGATGCTATCTTGACATCATTTGCGTCGGACTGAGGTGCCGTGCTTGGTCGAGAGGTAGGCCGAGAAGTCGATTCGGCAGTCGATTTATTGGATGAGGTGCTTATCGATTCGTGCTCGGCAAGATCCGTCTGGCTATTGTTGGCACTTCCCTGCACACCGCTCACGTTTCTCTTGGTCTTAAAAGCGTCCCTGATCCTACTAGCAGGCGATTTTGATCGATTTGAAGAGGGAGTCTGGGGTAGGTGTAAACCAGTCTTGGTAGCTGATAGTTGACGAGCCGGCTCGTTAGAAAAGCTACTAGAAGCGGAGTAGGTCACAGATCGTGAGAAGCCGTATTGCTCGTCCTGGCTCGAATTCTGGATCTCGGGTAGGTGGTCTGCTTGAATTATAGGCGACGAGGTTGTCAACTGTCCAATTTGGGAAGGATGCGTTGAGGGAACGGTGGGCCGGGCCGAGGACCTATTAGAATGACTAAGTCGTTGGTTGTCAGATCAATGATCCGTAATCATAAGATAATTATACTACAATGAGAAAAACGGAAGTAGAGCCGCAGTAACTGAACGGTGAAGCCAAATTTTGTATGGTTAAAAAGTATAGAGGATCAGAGGAAACGTAATAGGCTGGATTGGAGCGAATGAAAGAAAAGGATACGAGCTGAATATGAAAGTGACTAGGAGGTAGGCAAGGCGTCGAGCTAACTGGAGCTCATGAGCGGAGTCGACTGGACCACACCCATCAATGTTCAGCCGTCAAGGATAACGAGTTATCCTCAAAGCTTAGCCAGAATGCCTTGCTTGGAAATAATGCAGGGCCAATGCTTCCGATTTATGAACTGGCTGGGAAGCTTGGCCAGAGACAGAGGGGTAAGGGATAGGTATGTTTCGTGGCTTACTTAATTGCGAAGGAATAAAGTTGCAGACAAGAGACATCAGGAATGAGATAAGTGAATAATGATATGACGATGTACATAGAGTGAAACCAAAAGTAATCGGTAGTGCAACGGTAGATAAACGAAGGGGGAAAAAATAGATAAACACTTACGAATCTTCTCGGTCGGATTCATACGCGTCAGGGCCATGTCTGGGTTCTTCTCTCCCATCTTCGTCATCTACAGCCATTTCGTTTGATTGCGTAGTGGAAAAAGATCCGCTGCTGATTAGCTCGCGGCTATTTGGATCTCGCCCACGAGGAAAGTCCTCGCTACTAGCTGTCGAGCCGAAACTCTCCTTCGAAGGCTGCTTCTTCCATCGTTTTGCGGCTAGCTTCTTGGGGAGGAGCTTTCCCACTTTACTAGAGTTACTAGAGTTGGTAGAGTTGGTAGAGTTGTTAGAGTTTGCGACATCCATGATGATGCTAGTGCTCATGACGATGCATCACCCAGTGATGACGACCGACAGCTAACGTAGCACAACAGGTCGCTCCTAGATCCTGGAGGTTGTCAGCAATTAAACTAGGGAAGCCGAAAAGCGCCCCTTCGGCGTTACTGTTCAAACAATTGGAATTCCAATAGCACCAAAGGCATCAGTGAGCGCATCTGTAGTTAGACAAAGACTGAGATGAATGTCGCGTTGTGGTCTTGAATGGGCCAGCTTTGAAGTAGGTCAGTAGCTGTTGCGATACCAGTTTACCACGAGACTGTCGTCATAGCTTGGCCGAATCGATGCATAGAGAGAGAGGTCCCTGTTTTTCTACTGATGCGATTCTGATGAGGTGGGTATTATTGATCCCGGCAATCGATATTATATTTCTAAGATGTAGCTAGATAATGATAATGATGACGATGAAAAGATAAAGGTTGCCGGTAATTGATGAAAACCTCCTCTTGCAATGCAGGCAATCAATGCACATCTTATTCCCGGCACTCTTTCAATGATCAGACGGGACAATTGCTTCATGAATCAAAACCAGATGCAGGCAATGCAGCCCCCCCCCTGGAATAATCATTGAATAAGGTTAGATTAACCAGCCATACAGCAAGACATTAGTGTACTCCAGTGCTAGTAAATTAGCTGATTAGGCACCTTGATAGGGGGGCATGGAGCTGGGAAACCAACCCGACCCCGCCGAGTTTCAACTAAGTGGTACTGTAACAAAGAAAAGGGAAAGAGGTTCCAGGAAACCGCCGACCATTCGACCCCCGTCTGCTGGAACCCCTAAGGCCCCCCTTCCACCCCGCCTTATTCTTGCTAAACTTCCGTACCAAACTTTCGTGACTGGTGCGTTCTTCTTTCACACGCCCCTAGCTTTTGTTCAAATCACACAGTCCACTTCTAACGCCTATCGTCATACAAGACTTCTCAACCTCTAAAGTAGTTCTCCTATGAAGAGCTAGACCCCTTTATCATAGTAACGGATTTTGCCTCGCCACCTCAGTATTGTATCATGGAGTCGTCTCCCCTAATCAAGGTAGGATTATACTCTATACAGGATTCCCATTCCTCCCATCGGGTTCCTCTATCATTCGTTGCAGCTCAACTCACGAATCATAGGCCCATGATCATGCGAGAGCCGCATCTATAGCAACCCACACGTCCGATACCACCGTTGCAGTCAACGAGCATACTAGAGCCGCCGGCGAATTTGCCAACGCCGCCAAGAATACTAGCAGCGTCGAGGCTTTGCGTACCCTAAAGTTGCTCGAGCAGCATCATCGAAGACTTTCTGAACTTCTCCAATTACCAAGCAAGCCTCCCATTTCACAGGCTGCCTCCGAAAATGACTCCCAAGGCAGTGAGAAAGATGAGGCTATACCGGGGGTGGTCCCTTCCACGCCTTCCGCGAAGTCTGACGCCGCCGGAGCATCGACGGAGAAGAATAACCAGCCTATGCCAACACTCCCGAAACAGCCGCGGTATCCTGCCCGCGATCTAGGGGCTTCTATTGCTAGCAATCTTGCCTCCGCCCGTGGCATTCGGTCCAAGTACAGATCTCAGCCGCTTAGTCCGAGTGTGTCTAACACTGAGGCTCCTGGGAATATGGAAGCAGCATCGCGGAGAAGTGGGCCGAGAACTAAGATGCAGAATATGCTAGATAATTCCGAAAGGCCAAGTACTCTCGTCTCTCCAGACAAAGAAAGACCCTCGAGACAATCTAGCTCTAGTCTACAGGATGCAACGTCGGGCAAGGAGCAAACAAATAACCCGGCCAACACAAGCGATGAGGGCTTCTCTAGATTCTATAACGCCTTCGGTAGCATCATCAATAGGATTTCTGCGCCACTTGCGTTTGCAGGACTACCCCTAATCAGCGAGGAGCAAGCCGAAACCCCAGCTCCGGCTCCTGTTCCCGAGACCCCAGTGCAAAAGCGTACCAGAGTCCGGACGTCCGCTTCAGTCTCCGCCGAACCCGACCTAAAGAGAATATACTCCAAGGCCGCCCTCCGAGCCATCTCCCGCGACGGACAATCAGCCAACGATTCCTTCTACGTAGTCCCCACCAGCGGCCACACCGCATCCTACGCCAGTATACTAACCTTCGCCGATAAGGAGAAGCGGCGGCTGGAGGCACAGGGCGGCGCGGCCAATCTACTCGAAGAAGCCAACGAGGACGAGTTCGTCGACGCCAAGGAGTCCCCGGTGCCCCGATCGCCCGCTTTCCAGCGGCTTGCGGGCAAGGGCCGCGCGGACAAGGACCTGACCAACATGGTGGAGGAGCTGTACCTCGAGAACAAGAGCCTGAAGGACATGCTCGACAAGCTCAGCAAGCGCCTCCACGCCTTCGAGTCCATGTCGCAGAACTCGGGCATGCGACTCGCCGAAAGCATGCGCCTCATGCGGCCTACGTCGCCGCTCGCGTCCCAAGGCGTAGGCGTCGGCTCCGGTGGCAAATCGGCTACTACGTCGCCTGTGGTGCCGGACGAGACGCTGGCGAAGAGGAATAGGGAGCTAGAGGAGCAGTTGGTCGCGATGGGGAGGCAGATGGAGGATATGGAGCGCAATTATAATAAGGTCAGGGCGAACCTTATGAGATATAGGGAGAAATGGGACCAGTTGAAAGCGGGCGCCAAGGCGAGACGTGCTGGCGGCGCTAGCGGTAGCGGTAGTGGTACGGCGCAGGGAGGAGGCTCGGAGTTGGGGATGGATGATGGGTTGAAGTCACCTAGTTTAGCGTAGGATGGCAGATAAGTGTAGCAGTGAGTTGATGTTGGGAGTGTGAGTGTGAGTTAGTGCTATGCCTGTCTGGAAATACAATACACTCAGTGTTCTGTGGTACCATGGTTGTTGCGATGTGCTTGTGCTATCTCGTAAGATAGAACACGAGATATTGTAATGATTTGTCGTGCGTAGAATGGACTGTGTGGGAAAGGTAGGAGACATGTCTATTCAAGATAGAAGTTGACCGTCTTTCACTCAGGCCTGGTTAAGCTTGTCTGAATGGACAACACACTTGAAGTACCATGTATAGCTCTTTGCTAACCGTGAGCATCTATCCTAAGACTCCAACAAGCAAGAATTAGTATTGTTGAATACGGAATTGCAATGACAACTAACTCTAGTGATGATGGCCTTATTGGCAAATATCCTTTCTATATGCCAACAAGTCTTATAGTTACAGTCTATTTCAGCAGACGTACGACCATGGCCACCTCAGCACCAAGTATATCAACAGGATGACACATAGGTAACACGAAATAATAGCCCTCTATGCTCAACCAACCAATATAGTAACTTTGTAGACTCGAAACAGACAGACAGACAGACCTTATGTTGGACAGCACGTTTTCGAATTCAAACAGACAAGCAAAAACTACCTACCAGCCATAACAAATCTATTCATCTGAGAATATAACAAACAATACTTCGCAAGCCCAGAAAGAAAAGAAAAAAAAAAGAAAAAAAACTCGCTTTACCCCCGGTCCATCCATTCCATCAGACAGTCGTGCTTTATGCCTATGCTTTACACCCCCAGCGCCCAGATCCCTCAGGAGAAGAGGGTAGGTATTTAATCATGCCCGCCATGCCCTTCAAGATACCCAATGCTTACCGAAAAGCCGCCCTTTTCAGGGTGCCGAAGATTCCCCTCCCACCACGCCCTAATGTTTATTTAGGTTGTGTTCATTTCATCAGAGCATGGCTTGCCGACAAATATCCTCCCCCCGCGCCCCCCTGAGGAGATCACCTCCCACTGCCCAGTTGCTCGCTCCTGGATTCGAACCCGGGACGGTTCGTAGTTCTGCGGCGCAGTGTCCCCAGCCCACTGCGCCATCCAGGAGCGGCGTTGGGAAGGTGTGTTATTTAGTCTTATAACCCTTTTCTTCTGGGGCGGCGGACGCGTAGGCAGCTTTGACAACGCGTGGTGTTGGTCTGTGCAAACACGTCACCGTGAGTCATGAAAAGGGGGGGTGAAGAGCGCGAATATACAGCGCACCAGCGTGTTTATTTGGTACCTGCGAACATTGACATATTGGACACAATCACGATGTTTATCAATTCCATTACAAACCTCACTTGCATGATTTACGAATGATAAGGAACATTAGAGCACACAATGAGGCTTCCCACAGTCAACCTCCGTAGTATTCTTTTTTCAAAAAGTACAGTATCAAACGCAAACTTATGTATTCACGACTGCAAGCCTATACAACATCCAACATCCAACATCCCAGAACTCCACCGAAGTTTTGGTATCTCAAAAATGCTGAATGCAGAACTATGATCGCCGCCACATGTTCCACCCGAAAGCAACAAAAAACAGATTCTGTCGCCAAAACTCACTCCAAAATCTCAACTCCTCCATGAAGTCTTGTATGCGAATGATCTTTCCAATGCCCTTATGTGGCCTTACATGACTACGCAAAGGTTACCGAATTACTCCTCCGCCAAAGTCATGCATGTCTCGTATATCCTCTCCTATCTCGTGTACTCGATTATGGGCTACCTGGTTTCTCCTCGCCTGGCGTCGACGTTCCCTTGGAGCATGACATACTGTAAGGAGCCTAGAAGAAGATTAGTCCCATGACTCGCTGTCAGTCTGGTTAGGGGTGAATGGTCACTTACCAGAACCTGTTTTGC
The DNA here is from genome assembly GCA_002120335.1 of Hypoxylon sp. EC38. Taxonomy (NCBI): domain Eukaryota; kingdom Fungi; phylum Ascomycota; class Sordariomycetes; order Xylariales; family Hypoxylaceae; genus Hypoxylon; species Hypoxylon sp. EC38. The sequence goes on from KZ111261.1 coordinate 424,157, forward strand.
ATTACAAATCCTCCAGGCTAGGTTCCTCACGTTGCCATCAGCGGGTACTACAGCTGTTGCAAACTCGATACCAAACATCTGGTGAATAGCGTAGACCAATCTCTTAGCGTATTTGCTGTCTCGTTCCACGTGACTACCGAACGGTTCCTCTGGTGTGCTTGGAGCAATGTCAGGGTCGCGGTCGAAGCAGTTCTGCACCACAGGTAACAGAGCCGATTCGACAGCTTGCCGAACGCTATTCTCATCGTCCGCTTCGGCCTCGTTGTAGTCAAAGCGGGAAAGATGTATCTCGAATGGCTGAGATATCGACATGACGTTGTGATTTCCATCATGATGATAACGGAATTCGTAGACACCTTGGGTCCACCACAACTTGTCTCCAGAAAAGACCATTTCGCCACTCACAAGGTCAGCGTCACCACTTTCGGAATCTTCAACTGGCTGATCCCACGTCAGGATACCCCTATCGGCCGTGGTAGATTGATATTGACCAGGCACAGTTGGAATCCATCGCCCAAGAGATGAAAGCTCGGTGATCTCACGAGAACGATTGTCAGCTACCATATAGAGACCAATCCAATCCCGTTTTGAGTGATTCGCTGGTGCCCTCCACTTGACCTTGATAGGGGCACCGTACTCGAAAATCATCGTCTTGAGTTCATTCGGGAACCTTCCCGCTGTGCCTTCCTTGCCACTAGCTCGTTCTGACAAAGCGGAGAATCCAGATGCTTCACCTTCCACATTAATGGAGTAGCGTTTCGGGTCAAAGCCTGCAAGATCGGGTGAAAGCTTGGTCAAGGTAAGACGTGCAGGATACTTGTTAAATAACGCCGTGGTATCTCTGACGATCGACGAAACACCTGCAGCTAGCTTCGGACGTGCGGCATCTAAGAAGTCCTCAACAAAGTGAGATGTCTCATCCATGACCTTGTTCACATTTGACTGCCACTCTACCACAGGTGGAGGCAGAGAACGCTTGATGAACTTTGTCAAGCCAGCTTCGCGCCTAAGTTCGCGGCCGTAGATCTTCTGCATATGGGGCTTCTCGACAAACTGAAGGAATCCAATGGTAAGAAGGTGGCTCACTAATGCTAAGGCGAATATAGCTCTGCTCCATGTGATGATAGCCGCACCCCATAGACCGGCAGTGCCAAGTACTCGCTCCGGGTTGTTCAAGAAGCGGTAGATGGACGTGTACGTTAGCTTCACACCTTGGTCAAAGAAAAAGTCGCCAAAGAACCAGCCAAACTCGCCAAGAGAATCATAGATGCTCACGGCAGTCCATATCTGAAGGGCGATAAGACTAGCACCGATGACATGCCGCAGCATCACGAACCCATAGTTCCAGTCAACTGGGGCAGAATACATTTTCCAGCAGGCTGCAGCGAATGTAGCATAGCACAGACTCTGGGTGATGTGGTAATATCCCTTCCATTGTCGCCAACCTTCCTCCGGAGTCTCTCCGACTTTCAAAAAGTGGCGTGTCCATGCTTTACTGTTCGACTGTCGCGTGAGGATTACCCCTAGTCCGATAGAGTACCAGAGTCGGAATATGAGTGCGAGTGAGACGAAGAGCGATTGGTGCAACGGTGTCTGTGGTGTGACGAAAGCAAAAAGTGCGACAAGCGATAACATGATGAACGTCGAGTAATCTACGGTTCGCAGGAGGTCAATGTTCTTGATGCCCAACAGATTGTGTATTCTCGGTCGCACAGGTACCTCACTCTTGCGAGTAGGTGGGTTGTATGTCTTCTCGATGTGAGGATTCTCCACGAGGACCAAAAAGGCGAGTTGAGCAGCGTGGGCTGCAATAGATATGAACAGAACCGAATAACTGGCAGCGAGTGCTGAGATACCGTAGTATCCTGCGTATCCAATTGAGTACATTGGGTGGGGGGCCATCTCGAACACACCATCGAATGTCAACTCCTGATCGATCAAGTAAAAGAAATCGCCCCAGTACCAGGCATAATCTTTCACAACACGATGGGCGTCGAGCTTAACCCACAGGTTGAAACCTATAGTCAACCAACCAAAGACCCAACGGGCAACCGTGACATAGGGAGATTCCCCGGCTGGACGGTGAGCGCAGGCAATTGCAAATAAGCAATATGAGACGAAGTCGCACATGAGTATAAGATCGACAAGTCGCCTGAAGACTAGCCAAGTATTGTACTCAATTGGAGCTTTCTCGAATTGGTAGTCCTCAGGAATCTTGATTTCCAACTCGCGCTTCAGAAGCTTATAGAGCCATGGTCGTGGGTTCTTACCGGTCTCCGGGTTCTCGAACAGCTTCCATTTCTTAGCCCATGCAACAAGCATATTATCATTTGATTGCAATCGCAAAAGAATTCCAATGCCGAGGTTGTAGGATGTCCTCCAGAATAGAAAGATGGCGGCGAATACAGGTCGCCTCAGAGAAGCCGGGATGAAATAAAGGGCCAGTATGTGTGCAGCAAGAACACCAAGAACGATAGCATCGGACAAGTTCTTGGGTTCCCTGGGGTCGAGGAGTTGAGACACCATGTCATGTGTAGTAGGAACAGTAAAGACTATTGAAAGGAAATATTGGTTAGTATGCAGCACGATTTCGTATACTGCGTTCTTTTCTTTACTTACCTGTCCCATCTGGGGTACGGCCATATGTCTTTCTGGTCTTTGGCGAAGTCACGATATCATGACCATGACCATTCTCATTCTCATCATTTGCATCTGTTGAAGATACCTGCCTGCGGCGCAACTCGCCAGCGTCGGCAGAAGGCTCAGAGACTGAACTCATGATGCTAGATGTCAACCGTGTTGAATGGCTGTCTAACACTAGCTTAGTATCGAACGGTGTTAAGTAATGAACCTCGTCGACTAGCAGCCATGGAAAAAAAGATTAATACTGAATGAATGGGTTGGCAATTGGGCAACGGTGTAAGGAAAGAACAAAGTGGAGGGGATTTTCAATAACACTTGGCAAGTATGCAATACAGTCTCGACGGGGACTGACTCGGGACGGAAGGCGTTCAATTGGAGGAAGAAAGGTTCCACCCTAAGGTGCACTTGCCGTTGCGCCTGCGACGTCACAATAACCTCAAATTGAATCACTGCAGGTGGGCACTGCCAATTCTACAATTCCCTGATCGCACAATTTTCCGTTCCGACCATAAAGTGCACTGGGCAGTGACACAATTTATCGGAATTTCAACGTCGCAATATGCTGACTGTTTGGCCCTAAGGCTGAAGGATTGCTCCCGACGGTACGTCACATGCAAGAAAAGATGCACGGTGGACAGGCCCGGCACGTTCTGGAATGCAGGTTCTACTGCATACCGCTTTCCTAATTTGGTATTGTACCCCTCGTGGCTACTTGGTACCTAGCAGGCGGTAGCACATGTACAATTGGTGGGATACTACATGTACTTGGTGTAATTGCTATAAGCTAAGTTAGAAGCTCAATTGTATAATTAGAACTTAATCAATTAAAACGAAAAGTTAACTATTTTAAAGCTAAAGTTTTAAATTAAATGGATATAAGAATTATATCTAAATCTTCTACTTACGTTGTGTTAACAAAGAGCACTGAAGTTGGAGTGTTTAGGTGGGATTTGTAGCTCCCGTCTGGCCTTATGTAACCGGGTTTTATCTTATCGGCACATGCAACTCATTAAACAACTGAATTTGTTATGGACGGACCACTAACACAATTACCAAATAGCTGGTTTCCCCGAGATGTTTTCGAAATCACGCCATATTACCAAATATATCGCAAACTTGGTCGACACTAGGGAGAGCACATTTTGAAGATGCAGACGGCACTCCAGTTCCTTGACCTCTTGCTCGGTGTGGGCTAGTTCGATTTGGAAATAGGACCAGCATCGCGATGCCTAACGGTTACACTAAGCGGCATGCTGAAGAGCTGGGACTAGTCAACCGTACAATCCCAGGAAATCCTCGATCTAGGCAAGGACTATGTCCCCTAGGCTGGTTACAGAAAACGCTGTCAAATCGAGCTCGTCAGCTGGCCGGGCTTCTATAAGGGGGTCTTCTTCCACTTCAATAGTCTAGGCACGCTAGATGGCATTGGCAGAGCCATCTAGCAGAGAGTGCGTGCCTTGAAGATCATCCAGCGTAATACAATTTTATCTTTGCATCTTCACCTCGGTAGATTTTCCCTTACTCCGACCCGGAATTGGCTTGGTCACTCGGTTACAGACAACCCTGAAAGATAGCCCATAACGTCGAATAATAACACCTCTAACTTACTTGTGGTCTCTTTGGGCTCTGGAGGTGCGGTGGCCTCTCGCAATTTACCTAGCCAAACCTAGCGAGTCAAGTTGAGAGAACCATAATTAACGTCCCAAACAATAGGCCTAATTTATGAAGCACAGCGAGCGTGCCGCGACAGTAGAAAGACGTTTTGTGTGAATAGTAACTACTCCTTTGGATAGCGTGTCGTTAGTAGAACAGTCAAAGACGAGTAGGGTTAGTATTCTCAGGGATACATCGAATTATGAGTGGTGGCCTTTTGACTTATCGACGCAAGACCATTAGAAGCCCTCAGTGGTCTATCTTATATGATAATTTAGAAGTGTCTACAGCCCATCTATCGAATGAATGAAATTTACGAGACCTACAACACGGGCCTATCCAACTGCCAGTGCATCCCTATACTACTCATCGAGGCTACTCTAATTGCGTGTATTCCCAGCTATTTTATACCTAGCCCAATTGCCTACGAAAGGCAACGCCGCGAACCATCAACACACCATCATCATCTCCAAGGATGTTGCTATCCTCCAATCTAAGCAGTTGGGTCGGGGGGTCGAAAAAAGCAGCTTTACACATTCTGATTCCCATTGCCCATTACTAAGCATCACAGAAACGTCACGGCCAACGTTAGTATCGGTGGTGTAAGGATGAGGCGGGTTTATGAAGGGGATAGGCGCCTATTTTGGGTCTAGTCAGTTACACAAGCCGTCTGAGCAGCCACATCTTTACCTTTAAGCTCCATTTTCCGTGCGTAAGCCTTCACCGAAGAGGGGAATTCGTCTAAGGAGTACATCGGATAGTGACTCTGGAATTTGGATAATGGGCTCTCGATCAGACGTTAATGTCGTTTTCATTCATAAGGGTAATGACCAACCCACAAGGCTCTGTGTGACGGCTACTTTACCTAGACAATATGCCTAGGTATATATGTGTACGCAATAGGTAATACCCTCTCGTATGCCTCAGCCCCAAGCCACCTTTGACGGTCAGGGCTTCAGGGGGTTCCCAATCCTCTCATCGAGAGGGTCCTTCTAGGTATATTCAAAAAGAAGGCAGCACTCGCAAATCTGGGTAGTCTTACCCACGTACGTAACTCAAATCTAGTAAGCTAGGCTGTAATCACTCTCACTGCCTTTGCAACGGGTTTGATTTGAACTATACGAGAACAAAGTCAAGCGACCTGCACACCTATACTATACCACAGCCCCTACAATGGGATGCTGAGTTGCCAGGAAATACATCCACCTACCTGTGACAACATCCAATTTTGCATATCTCTACCACCAGAGCAGCATCAACGAATAACTCAACGCCGAATCCATCCAGCTTCACGGCATCTATTACACGCCACAAAACACAATTATAAACCTAAGCACAGTGTCACACTTTTAGAAGGAGGAGAAAATACAATCCTCGGAGACGAATGCTTTTATCACGCAGTAGAATGTAGAATTTAGACAGAAACCCATGTCCCATTGTGCCAGAAAACACATTCTATTCACATATCGCACGGTCAAACCTCGTCCATGCCATATGCCTGCCTGTCTCCTTATAATTTCGTTTTGCGTCGCGCCAATCCCATTCGTTGCCTCCAGATATCCGTCACACCTGTAGCGGAAGCGTGAATAAGCTCTGTTGATTTACATTTCCACAACCAATGACCGGTGAATAAACTAAGCAGCCTTCTTAGCAAACTCGACACGCAGAATCAAGTGCTTGAAGCCGTATCCGTCCATCTTGTTGCACGCCTTGACGGCGTCGTTGCGGTCCGCGAAGCTGATGAACGCGAAGCCCTTGGCCAGCCCCGTCTCGCGGTCCTTGGCCAGGAACACGCGGGTCACGCGGCCGAAGCGCTCGAACATGTCGCGTAGCTCTGGTTCCTCTGCCATCTCCGAGACCTGTGGGTGGTGGGTTAGTAAATATTACGGAACCAAAAGAAAGGAAGGAGGGAAAGAAGAGAGAGAGAAAAAAAAAAGGGGGGGGGGGGAGGGGGGATGTTAAGGGTATATAGGAGTAGCAGAAACTCACGTTGGTCACACGCAGCGTAGCAAGGTCGTCTCTCTCGCCGTACTTGCCGCCCATCCTCTCGCCACCAGCCGCAGCGCGGTCTCCACGCAGCGCCGGCGGGACATAGCTTCCCTTCTTACCAGCACCAGCAGCGCCAACGGAACTAGGCATCGGCTCATCGCCCATTCCAGCGGCAACATCAGCACTGTTGCCCTCAGCGCCAACCGGTGCCATAGTATCCTTGTAAGGGCAGCGAGCGGTAAAGTGCTCGCCGTTGCAGATGCGGCACTTGACGGTCTTGTCCTTGAGCTTCTCCTTCATGGCGTTTGCGGTGGCGTCCTTGGCCTCGTCCTTGGTGTCCTTCTTCCAGTTCGTGCTGAGCCGGAAGATGATGTTCTCGCCCACCGACGTCGTGTCCATCTGCGGGCCCGCGCCGTCCTTCTCCGAGAGCCCGAATTTCTTCCACGTCTTGCGCTCGGCCACGCGCGGGTTCACCACCTCGCGGTGCGTGACGAGGCGGATCCGTCGGGTCGTCTTTACTTTCTGCCCGTTCTCGTTGTACCGGTACGTGATGGTAGTCTTGGTGCCGTCCTTGTTTTGGATGGTCTGCGGGGGAGGCAGCTCGGTCGCGATCTCGTCGCCTTCTTCCTCGTCGTCGGCCCAGTTCCTGTTCGAGGGTCAGCGTGCCCATTCCGCATGAAGTCAAAAAAATACAATGGTAGGGTTTTCTAACCTGTTCTTAGAAGCCATTTTTGCTGTGTTTTATTTGGAATTTGTGAGGAGGATCTGGTTAGATGAAATGAAATGAAGTCTGCTTGATGATGATGGTTTTTTGTGTGGTGTAGGAATAATTTCAAGTCTGCGTTTCTAATCCAAAGTGTGGGGTCTCAAATCTCTTATCGGTACCACAAGATTTGCCCCGCGCTACCAATTAAAGTCGCCTACGATTGGCCCGTGCATATTAGGTCCGTTATAGGCACAGTTGCCTGAGTTACACGACTCGCCTTATGCCGTCCATAGCATTCTAATTTCACCATTCTTAATTTCATATAAGTCTCAGATGTCAAGATGTTATTTATCTTTTGGTTTGCTCATGGTACAAAGCTTTTCTTTGACTTTTTGACATACTACCTTAGGCAGTGAACTATCCAGAAGTCCTGCGTCTCTGAAACCCCCCCCCAGCATCCCAGAGGGGCTTCTTTTGGTATTGATGACATACATAAAGAATAAAACTGAGCGTCACTAACACGCTGTCGGGAGCAAGGGTAATATCCTGACAGACATACCTCTCCCACGTAGTCAATAAGACATCCATCCATGTCTCTACTCGTATCTGTCATCTCATAGAAGGATATCTCTGCATCATCTCCATCTTCATTCTCATCCTCATCACCAACACCCAACACCCAACATCAAACGCTTCATAACCACAAAAAAAAAAAATACAAAATAAAATAAGGTTTTTTTCCCGCAAGGGCCTGTTGTAGTCTTTCCAATAGATGAATCTATGCTTGCAACAACATAACCGAAAACGCCAATCATTACCATCATTTGGGCCATCATGACAATAGGTAGGGTAATATACAAGGATATACACGAAGCGAAATCAATCAAACCCGATATAAAAAGAAAATTGATCTTCAGTGTGTTGAAGCCTTTTCATGAATCGCCAAGACATTGCATCATATCATGTCTTAATGCTCCTGGGTATATTGGTTGAGCGCTTTCCCGGGAGAGGAGGAAGAGCGCATGTTGGCGGAGGAGCCGGCGGAGGTCCTTCAGCTAGATGAGGCATGCTCCGCCTTGTCGCAAGGCTCTTTGGTGAAATGTCTACGGCTAAAAGTTGATTCGACGCCTCTTCCTGCTGCTGCTGCGAGGCTTTGAGGGAGGGGGCCGAACGTTTCGGTGAGCAAGTGAGGGGTGGCGCAAGAGTATAAGCAGGCTCTTCGATAGAGGGTAAGCTGGATTGCTTGGGGTAAATTAGTGAGTGGCGATTTGGACGGATTGAGCCCTCAGACAATAAGATCGCATGTTTGGTAGATTGGTGTCCGAAGGCTGGGGTCGTCGACGTCCTGCGCATTTCAAGAGATGAAGAAGGTCTGCGTATTGGCTCAGGCACATCTATAGGTCCTAGAGTCTGGGACCGGGTTGGTCGAATAGTGAATGATTTTTCTGTTTCGGGATACGAAAGTGAGGAACCTTGTCGGCTGGCACGCATATTATTCCTGATATGGAGCCCTATGTCCGGGGTGTTGCTTCTCGATTTAGCTTCTTCCGTTATTCGCTTTGGAATTTGGCTCTTGGGGGTTTCATGCTTCTCCTGATCTTTTGGAGTATTGCCAGCCCCAGGCGCAGTCAACATAGACGGTGAGTCAGGGGTCTGTAAAGTAGAGGGACCTTTGTTAGTCGAAGCGGTGGGCGAATATGGTGATCTTGGCGATCTTGGCGATCTTGGTGATGGTTGATCAAGGACAATAGAAAGAGGGCGGGAAATGGCGAGTTTTGTTGGTGGACGTCGGAGCGGCCTTATCGGTCCGTCTCGGTCGGGTTGTGGCTGATCTGCTCTAGAAGCGATCGCGGATAAATTCATTGCTGAATACCGTCTACCCACGGCGTGTGGCACACTAAAGTTAGGTACGAATTGGTGCTTACTCTCGTGAACTGAGGTCAAGGGAGCCGGTAGTATTGAGATCGGGCGACCACTGGCATCTAGCCGAGGATCGAAACCGGGTATCATCGTTTGCATGGATTGTCTCCGATTCACAATCGCGGCAGCGTTCGGGCGCGGTCTTACTTCGGGGGTCGGAGGTAAAGCTTTCTGCAGATAATCTTTTCCATGGCTTGAAAAACTCTCTCGAATTGGTGAATGTGTTGGTGAAGACTCCGCCGATGATACGATCGTCCTTTGGCCAGAAGAGACGAACGAGAGTCGGTTATTACTACTACCGCTACTGCCGCTGCTACCACTGCCACTACCACTATCCCGAAGACTATCCAGGCGTTGGCCTTCCGATGAAACCATACTCGAGCCATCATCCACAGTTGATTCCGATATTCGCGCGGTGGGGAGCTCAGTAGCATCGCTTTCTTCGGTAGGATCGACGAGCGTATTCTCCTGATTCCACGAAAAGTCCTGCGACACGATGCGTGAGAAGCGGGCTGGATCTCGAACTACAAGGGTTCTCTGGCTCGTTTGCGCCTTGGGCATTTCAGTAGTACCGTCATCTGTCTCGGGTTTTCCTGTCTCAGATAGCTTCTTCCTTCCACCCAATGACTCGATTTCCCGTCTCAAGATAGCAAGCCAGATATCCATTGTCTCGGGGCTTTCGAAAACGAGTAACATGTTAGAGACCTGTCGCTTCTCAGCACCTCTCAGAGCAAGCTTGGATCTGAAAGATTTGGTGTCCGCAGACGGGTTTCCATCGGCATCCGTGGTTGAAGCTACCCGAACCACCCAATGCCTTCCAGGAATAAGGTCGCTAACATAAGCAGCGGAGTCTCGAGTGAGATGTAGGATCTTCTCCGGTAACCGATTGAAGGGACCTTCTGCTGCATACTGGAGCAAGTATCCCGAGGTGACGAGTGCGTAGATCTTACTTGTCCATTCCGGTGCCTTTGACTTCTTTTTCTTCTGTCCCTCGAATTTTGAACCAAGCTCGGGTGCTTCAACCTGACTCAATGTGAGATTGCTTCGTGAAAAGTCGTCTTGTAGCAAACTAGTCTTAGTCTCGTTGAGGCGAGCTAGAGCATCTATCGGAGTGAGGCAAGTCGGCAGTGTCGCGTGCTTAATTGCTTGAGGATACATCTTAAACAATGGCGGCGGTTCAAATGCAGTAATTGGGCCTCTTGTCTTGGGCGATGCCTGTGGACGGAGCTTGCCTTGGTTAACACCATTGCTATTTTGTCGTAGCCGTGAAGACGAAGAGCTTCCAGATGCCGGCGACTTGATCGAGGCTTGAGGTGAACTTAATAAAGATATCTCCGATCGAGAAGGGTTGAGTCTCTGTGGCCAACCGCCAAGGTCTGCTAGTGAGGAACGTTTTCCCATGTGCCGTGACGAGTCCTTGAGGGACGATGGCTCCTCTGCTATTTTGTCATCCTTCCCAGCCTTCGATTTGCTGAATATGCTTCTTAAACCAATCCTGGAATCACGCTTGGCCATTCTCTCCGGTCGTAAGGGCACTCTACTCTCATGCCTAAGAATGGTTATGTCCGGCGGCCTGGCTCGCCGCATATCGCGTGAACGGTTCTGTAAAGCCTCGAGAGTAGGACTCGTTGGGCTCATGACGTCTTGTTCAGCCATTATGTTGTATTTAAAGGTGGTGTTGATGAATTAGCGAGGAAATGATGGTTAATTATGCTGAATAACTTTCAGACATATAATATTTGTAGATAAGTAAGGAGACCCGAGATCTGTTGTGTGCCGTCGGGGAGACACATATGATGCATGAACGGAAGGATCCAACACAACGGGAGGAAGATTAAGTTCAGAAGAGACATGTGATGAGAAAGTCTCAAAGTAAGGTAACCAACAAAAGCGCCCAACCCCAACGTATCAGTCAAAAAGAGCCGAGATCTTGAGGGGGAAAACGAGAGGGGCCGCGAAGATGAACTCAAGGCAACCCTGTGTTGTGAGGTTTAAAAGCGCTGATCGTCCATGAAATTCTAACTTGGTATGACAGCCCTAACTCCCGGCGCAACTATACAACGGGGGGTCGACTAGTACTGGATAGCTAGCTCCAAGCTAAAAGGGAGAGAGACGACCGTGAAAAAGAGTATTAGAGGTGGAGTCAGGGCAATAGAAAGTGAAAACAGGACTGTGAGACCACGAGGCGGGAGGCATAGAGTTTTAGAAGGATAAAATTAGGAATTAGAATCCCTCTAAGCCACCGGCAGACGGCCTGATGCTAGGTACTAGTATAAAATAGGTGTTAGGCATGCAGGTCGAGGGTTCTGGTCCGCGGTCTCATGTTTCCTTCACGGGCTGAGACCCTGATGAGGAAGGGCTGGGGCGGAGGACAGAGCAACTTGCAGAACATGCAAAAGCCCCGAGTCAGACGTTTCCCCAGCACACACTCGTGAGAAAGATTGGGAAGAAATCGAGCCTTGGCTGGGCTGGGATTCGCGAAAGAATCCCTGCTCAAAACTTACGAAGTGGGTTGGATGTTGACGGCAAGGGGAAAGGGTATTGTATCCCGGTCAGGGATCTTCTTCCAGCGCGCCGGCCCATGGACCGTGCGGCTTGGTGTGGGACTAGCGGACGTCGCTACGGTACTTATTAAATACCTGTTTTCGATTGTTATTTTATCCCCGGATGTAGTGTACCGCGGTAGTATCGCATAGGGCGGGCTTCGGTTAGCTGCAAAGACGCCAATTTCTACTACGAGTTGTCTCTCTTCTAAACCGCCAAGTTGACAAAGTATGGAATTGCTGCAGTCCTCAAAAATAAGGTCCTGATCGTGCCAAATTTTGGCGTGCGATCGACTACGCAACATCAATCACAGATAGGCGCGGAGCACGACAGATAACCATATGCAGGGAATAAGGGACAACCCGAACAGACCACAGACCACTGCCGCCCTGAACGCCAGACACCTACTTTATGTTCTTACGTCTGTCTGACGCACCTCATACCCTCCCCGAAGGGACCCAAAGGGTAAGCCAGTTGGAGATTTTCTAAATTTTTCATTTAATTCGGAAAGAAAGACGAAAATTCCCGCCTTGCCTTGGAATGTAGCGACGATACGAGAGAAGTTACTAGCCCCCAAAGCTTCGGCGCCTGCAAGTTAGTATGGCCAATAATTGTCGATGTGTGAATTTTCCGCAGCGAAGTTTGTCACGTTGCGTGCATCTCCCATGGTTTCCAATGTTGTTTTGAACCTGTGAGAAGAAACGCGCTCGCGAAGGACCCCTGAGCGACGCAGCGAATCAACGACGTGCCAGGATGTGATCTCATTCGTGAGCCGCGAAAGTAATCGTTTGGGGGTGCTGCAGGTTAACTCGAATTGACAGTCCAGTAGCGGCGGGGAGCCTATCGTCACCGCATGCGAATGCCAAGGGTCCTCTCGTCTTTCCCAAGAGGAGACGGCTTCAGTGTTGCATTCTCGAGGGCTACGCATGTTCATTCCCCTCAATTCAGGTTCCGGTAGAGCATAATGTTCGGTACTACATAGTCCTAATAAGTGCCGACAAATTGGGCATTGGAGGTCTGATCGTTGATAATCATTGATGATCTAATCTCAAAGCTTGATAGTTCGTCGTGAAGTCGCATTAATCATACAGATATCGCGATCAAAACCCGCTAGCAATATGTTAGGTAGCGAATATGTCGGGAGACTATTGATCTGACAAACTTGCAATACTTCCTAGTGTATGTATGCGCACGATACAAATCTGCATTCCGGAAACCCACAGCGATTGTGTATCAGACTGTCCAACCATATGTGCCTCGGGATGATATGCAGATTTATCAAAGTCCCGTCAAGAAGAAAAAAAAAACCCCCCTTCCGTTACATAATGTTCTAAACTGTCGATGCGGTACGATTCAAGTCACATATGTGATGAACTGCAGAATCATATAGCGCTATGCCCTTTCTGAGCTGATCACTTCCCAATATTACCCCGTACCCTTGGCTGTGGAAATGTCAATGGCAGGGTTCGTGCGCTCTGACAGGTTTTCTATCCGGATTGTAGTACATAGTACATACATATGCAACGTGCCCAGATTAGCTCGTGATCAAATATCCAAGTTTAACTAACATAACAGCCTCACAGACCCTTTGACGACAAGATAGACTTTTTTGACATTTCTGGGTTGGTGTCATGTTTTCCTGGAAGTTGACATTAATTATCCTGCATGTTTTCTCTCCTCTACTGTAATCCTCTGCCGTGCGATGGCGACACGGAAATGGACAGTTGCATGTAGTTGCATAAGGATGCTCTCAGCTCAGCTGACATTCCATTCTCGTCCCGTCCAGTTCCCAATTTGAGAATACGATTTCTGTACTCCGTTCCCCAATTCGTCCGCACCCTCGAACGACCTTGATTCCTATATTGAACTTCAAGATTCTATTCTACGGCGTGAAGGGGCACTCACTGACTGCAACGTAAGGCATGTACTATATCCAGATGTACGGGAACTCTACCTAACCCATACTACCCATGCTTGATCCGGTACTTCGGCGATGCTATGGAAGCTAGCGGATAAGTCGGAAGACTAACAGTTAATCTGGATACTTCTATTACTTCATAGGCCCCGTTTCCACGCAAAATATCGCAATGTAAAAACGTAAAATATTTGCTCCCAACTAGTCTAAAGCCTCACAATTTTCCCTTAAACCCCCATTCGCTAGGCTTAGGTAGGCATAGCTAAGCAAAGCTAAGGGGGAAAAAAAAAGCCACTACATACGGTACAGCCTAAAACTTTCCCACATCCGATCCTTCGTGGCGGCGACGCATTCTGAGTCCGTCCTGAAAGTTCCTGCAGTAGCGGGGCCGGGGATACCGGGATTTTCCACGTTGGGACTGGGATTTCGTGCGAGACTTCAAGAATTCTCCTCCGCCGCTAAAACTCCTGTCAATTAATGGCGTCGTTTGGGCAGCCCACGTCAAATCCGGGAAATGGATTTAGAAACTGGTCAGATATGACACATCTCTATCATTAATATGACGGCAATTATTTATTTACATATTGCTAACATGTTGAAGAATACGAACATGCTCATTTTGCACGCGCTAGGTTCAACCCATGAGCTATATTATAGTTGCTACTTCAGCTGAACAGCGCTTTTTGAATCCAAGAACTAACCGGCTACTGTTAAGTGGACACACGGCACATTCCGTTGAGGGGGTTCCTGGAATTGGACACATAATGTGCACTTCCAACATCCCCCTTAAAATCCTTCATAACGGCAATTCATTATTCTTGGTAACCAACCAACCACCAGAACTTTCCTGCAGTCATTCCGGTGGCTGCTGACCCGAGTTTAGGGTTCCTCCCTACAGGCCTTCCAGCACCAAGCGAGCGAAGGGGGGTAAAATCCTGCTGCTCGTTACAGGGGGGGGTGGTTAGTTATCAGCAGGGCCGCCACGCGTTAGGAACGCGGAATGGGACTATTCATCTACCGTAGCCGAACCACCGGGTCCGCGTGCGGCAGCGAACCGACGATCTGTCAGCAGCAAAAAGAGGGCGCGCTCCATGAAATTCGGAAATAGAGGAGAGCGACCGCAAATGTGGCCCTGACAACGCCTCTGGACCTTATGTGCATAAAAACGGCAATGAGCCATAGGTACGCGCGAATCATAGGCGAACGATCCCCAAAGAAAAAAACCGGTGGCAATACCTACCGTATGCAGGAGATGCATTTTATCTAAGCTACAATGCTAATCAGAACGGAGCTACACCCCAGTCACATATTTTCTTCAACCCGCTCGCAGCCGAGTGTTCGAGAACGTGGTATATGCGAATAGTTGCTTTTCTCTCCACGTTCTGTTCGCCGACCTGTGCTACTTTGGCCACGCGTAGATCTAGGAGTTAAGGTAAGCCTTAAACCTTTTGGATACGACGCTCCATAAGCCCGCAGTTAACCACATTCTTCTGGGCGGAGTAATGGTATTACGTATGTCCGGACCACAACTCCAAGGGGGTAGTCTTCACATTCGATATTCATTCCCGAACGAAACCCACTCGAAGGGTCGCCGAGGTTTGAAAAGCACCCGCTTTCCGTCGTCTGAACCCACTTGAACCGAGGCGTTCGGGCAGTAGTAAAATTAAAAAAATTTCAAACGTCGACTAGCGTCTCACGCCAATCATCGACATACATCCGTAAGACTTTGATTCATCCTAAAACTTCCAAGGAAAAGAGGAGAACCTCGCCTTGACAGCTTCAAGTTTTACATAACTAAGACTTATTAAGGCTCCCTACTTCCGTGCCATCTTCGTAGGCATGTTGACACTAGATTGGAGTGTGGACGGGAGCCCCTTAGATCTGATCCCGATCTTCTTTTGTCGTCGCTGCTTTCTTGTAGGTGCTCTTGGCGACAGTGAAGCCACCGATCGTCAATATTGAGCATTGCTGCTAAGTCTGACCGCGAATATTCGTAACATCTGCAATCTTCCCGAAACATCTACATCTACTGCTGTCGCGGAGCGGCAGATATGATTGGCTACTGTAATTCGTAAGAATACGAACTCGATGGCTATACTACGGAGGTGCGCTCGGGATCTTTAAGTTGCGTATGTACGTTTCGGCACTGGAGGGCTAGGCTGAGCAGCAGCTCAGTGGCAATATGTCAGTAGTAAAGTCCAAAGCAGAGCTTGGCAGCTGCAAGATACTTTTTGGAGAAATCAAAACCCCTAAGTTGAATACGACGAGACAATCCAGCTTCTAGAATGAATTCATGCATCTGTAAGACCAATCTCATTCCACCATTTTGAAACAGAGCTCCAAGATATCAAGGTTTGAGAGACTTACATGATCTTCTCCACCTTTTGGTCCATACCCGTGGTGAGATATTGAGGGCTAGACCAAATGGGAGGATGCTTATTTCCTACCCGCTTCCAGATAGTCTGGACGATCGAATATCTTGATTGAAATCGCTTATGCTTAAGGTCGGAAGTTCGTATTAGAGGTAATGATTTTTTTTTCTTTGCTTGCCCTAGCCCTAAACGGTCATCCTACAGGGGTCAAATATAAAAAAAAATCGCAAAAAATGAAGGGTTGCAAATCCCAGTGAACTGGGAAGCATCAGGAATTGAGCCCGATGCGGGGGTCGAACCCGCAACCTTGAGATGAATCTCTATTAAGAGTCTCACGCTGGAGAAGAGGTTAGTACACGATGTCGGTGTGAATGGAGTCGGAAGTGGATGAACTTGCCTCTACCGATTGAGCTAACCGGGCTGTTTGCTCGCCGGATGATCCGGTTGACATCCACCTTGCGGACGAGCTTTATAAAGGAAGTGCGTTATCGGGTCCTAGCTTTGATGTTATCGTAAATTAGAATCGTAAATTAGAATCGTGATCCTAGAAGTATGTAGCACTAGGCCTGACTCATTAATCCATCGAGCAGTGGGGTGCTTTATCGTAGAAACTAAATGAAAAGAATGGCCAGAGCAGCGTATTGTTCTCGTAACACACAACTACATGTAGGCCTCGCAGAATGAGCGCTCTATCAAGGTGGGAAACCTCATGTTCCAGTTGATCCTTTCTTGAAAGTCGATATGAATCGAGTGCTGAATCTTAGTCATGAATGTGAAACAAAGATTAGGTCATGTCGGTCGATACAACCTTTGGTTTGTCTTGGAATGGAGATGACGGAAGTATACGACGAAGGGGGGTTTATCACTTTAGAAGAATGTGCTCGTAGCTACTATAAGTGTATAAAAATTGACATATATGTATCACTGACTTACCATATACCAGGGGTTCATGCAAGGGCATCAGACATAACTACAAGAGTTTAGCAAAAACCTTAGCCTCCGAATGTTGTCCTTGCATGATGTTACAGTGGCACGTAACCTTAAGGGTCCTGTCTCAAGCTTACCTTAGCTTGCATGGCAAAACTCTGTTGGTTAGCCTTGTGACCGATATTGTGACCAAAGACCAGTAAATATGTATATCTAACCGAGTCAACATAAATAGGTATACATGTAGGTAATACGAGCCATTGGAAGAAGAAATTCCGATAGGTTAGGTTGTATCAGAATTCGTAGCAATGCAAATGTCGTAAGGCACTGCCTACATGTAATTGACTAATTGATTAATCGATTACATGTGATGTCTCATGGTTCTTGTCTTGGAATGGGTTGATGGTTGGACGCGGCTCAGGAGATACATATCCTACATATGTAGTATGTACATGTAGCTCTGGACATAGCCGCGATAAAGTACCCTTGTTGATTATGTAATATGTTCGTACTGAGGTCACGTTCCCTAGCAAAAAGCACTTCGATCATTTCGATCCGCCATCAACTGACGTCAAGGGGTAGCTGTAATTCCCCACAAGGTCACAGCCCACCTGCATATGTTCTCTCCACAGAGTTTCGTTGAATCTAGTCTTAACTGGTACTTCCACTGCTGTTGGATTCAATGTTCTCTGGTCACGGCCCTGGAAGAAAAAGCGTATACGGTATCGTTCGACTTCCCTGTCACCTGGACAATACAGAAGGACCCAGCCTCAAGCTTCCACAGCTGACGAGGCGCTATTCTACGTGTTGCGTCGTGTCCAGGTCTGGCGTTTATGCCACGATCGCTTCTGAATCACAATTCCTATTTGACGCCTGTTAACGTCCAGGCCGCCACCTGCATACTGTATTTCCATATCGATCTCCATATCTTTACCTAACTAGTTAACCTCAACTCCACCCCTCCATCCCGTCCGTGGCCGCGAAACACCTTGTTTGGCTGCAAGTTGACAAGCTTAGGTAGCTTGGCCACAGCTCTAGGTTGCCTTGTGTGACACTTGACCTACAGTAAACGACCTGCCTTATCTACTTCAGACGTCAGCGTTGTTCTCGCCGTTGACATGGCTCCCGACCTCAATTCACTTCCACCATCATCACCACCCTCAGCAAGACCGCGCATTATGACCTCTTCAAACGGCAACGGAGATTCTGTTCTTCGTGGCGAGTCGGCATCACCTTCTCCTCGATCAGCATCCATTTCGTTGCAAGCTGCTGCCACTATGAACGCTGGTCTCCAGCATGAACCTATGCGACGTAAGTTCCGACTTTGAATTCCGTGAAACCTACAATCTACTTACATACCTCTTATTCTTCAGGCTCGTCAAGCAGCTCTCTATCGCGAAACCGACAATCACCGCAAATGGGCAGACGACGCTCTACTGTATTAATGAACCTACAACTTAACGATCCATCTGTTCCCGGCCCGGGTGAAATGGTTACGGAGAGTGGAAGCGGCGGATATGGAGCAACAAGCCCCTTGCCTATGGCTACGTCGCCTCTCCTCGCGGGAGGAGATCCTCATCACAACAGAGCACCGAGTCTGGGAGAGTTACACCAAGAACTTGAGGCAGAACAAGAAGCACAAGTGGTATGCTATACTATATCATTCAACTTGCATTGGTGTTGGCTAACATGGGATGATGATAGAATCGACTTCTGCAGATGATTCGCCAGCAGCAACTCCAACTACAGCAGCTTCAAGGAGCACAAGGCCAAAGCCAAACGAATGTAGCTGCTGAAGATGCGACTCCTACTTCGGAGAGATCTAGCTCCGTAATACTTCCGAACACGGGCGCGCAGCCAGCATTCCCCGCACCATCTACTTCGGTTCCCCGTTCGCCGGTCTTGTCACATCCTCGTTCTTCGTTTGATATGGCTCGCGATGCCCTTCACCGTAGATCGAGAACCCCAAGCCGTGGGGCCCCTTCTCCTAGACTGAGATCGACGTCTATCAGTGCGGAGAGTGTGGAGCCGCTTCTTTCCGGGGTGCGTGACGAGAGCGCCTACTACCAGGCCGAGACCCAGTCTCTGGTTCGTGAGAACCAGATGTTGCGTCATAGAATCCGTGAGCTTGGTAAGATAGATTACCCTAACCAATACAATAGCAACTTACTTACGTCTATACAGAGCGACAATTGAGCGAGGCCCATGCAAATGCAGGGCTAACCCGAGAACCAGCGCATCATTCGCAGCTCACGCAATCTACATCTGTGTCTGAGGAAGAAGGTGCAGCAAGTTCAGCTTCTACTGCTGCAACGCCTGCCACCACAGCTCAGCCCGCTACCACCTCGGAAACCGGTCCAAAGGACGAATAAGATGAACTGGACTCTTATTCGTAATACACAGATTCGGTCTCAAGGCGTTCGGTTGTCCAACTTGTCATGAATGAACAATTCGGTTTCTTTCCGTATCAAGGTAAAATTCCCGGCGTTGGTGTTACTGGAAGGTTCGGGTAGAAGGACCCAGGAAAGAGGGATATGATGCCTTCGAACATGGCGTACTACAATTGTTTTCCCCATATGGTCCTCATTGCATTTTACGGCTTTAGCATTATGCCTTCATTCTTCTGAGCAGGGTCAGAGCAAGTGTATTCCCTTTTTTCCCCCGTCACTCATAGAGTCTGATCCATTGTGATGCGAATCACAGGAACTTGTCAACTACTTTACGGTACGGATAGTCAGACTAGTGCCGAATCAATCAACTTAGACGGTGTGCCGTGGACTAATTGGATTAAGATAATGAGTGATGCTATATTTCCTAGGTGTTCTTGGGAGGTCGTAAATAGTGAACTAACCATTCGGTTTCCCCAGTCGTTCATATTCGTAGAGGATACAATTTCAGCTGTGCCACAACTTATAAAGTCGGAAGCGGAACAACGGTTGGAATTATGGCCAGGGCTGGCTTTTCCTGGCGTTAAAGAAATTGGCAGCAGCTAAAGGTTTAGATATTATAGGTAAATACAGGTTGGTTGAACAAGTCGAGCTCGAGCAGCTACGTTATATTTCTATTTTATCTTTCAATATTGGTCACGAATACTATACCTTCAATGTGTTCCGTTTATTAGTCGTCTCTAATATGGACAGCAAATACATAATCAGCGCTGTAACAAAAGCGCTAATGCAGCGTTCCGAGCCGATAAGTCGATAAGATCTCTCCGGTGTCGTCCTCAGATTAGGTTATGATATCATTCTTAATGAACCTTTCACTAAAGCAATCGGGCTCATCCTGAGTTTCTCCATTCGAACCTTCAACGCTGTTGAATGAAGATGTTCACCAGAACGGCTCGACGTCAATTACAGTTGGGCGGCTTAGTATGTCCGACACGTTCGTTCTCTGGTACGGCGCCGGCTAGAGCCGATTTCACTCATGTCGTAAGTCACATCTCGTATTATTTCCCAGGCCAATTGCAATCCGGCCGGGGAAATATTTACATTCATATACATACATGCACCTATCTTCAAACACACACATATATACGTACACATATACAGACCTTGACAACTCACAGGCCCGCCCTACACGTAGGTAATAGGAGGTGGCGCCGTCGGCCTCGCCATAGCCCGGGCCCTCGCCTCCCACCAACCCTCTTCCTCCAGTAGCAGCACCGGCAGTAGCACACTTCTCCTAGAAAAACACCCCCAGGTCGGCACCGAGACCTCGTCCCGCAACAGCGAGGTCATTCACGCAGGCCTGTACTACGGGCCCGACTCCCTCAAAACCCGCCTCTGCGTGTCCGGCCGCCGCGCCCTCTACGCCTTCTGCGACCGCTACCGCGTGCCGCACCGGCGCACGGGGAAATGGGTCGTCGCGCAGGACGCGTCGCAGCGCGAGACGCTGGAGCGCATCCACCAGCTGTGCAGGGACGAGATCGGCGGCGTGCCGACGCGGTGGGTCGGCGCTGACGAGGCGCGGGAGAAGGAGCCTGCGGTTAGGGCGGAGGCGGGCGTGCTGGAGAGCCCGGAGACGGGGATTGTGGACTCGCATGCGTTGATGGCCGCGCTGCTGGGGCTGTTCGAGGATGCGGGTGGTGTCACGGCGGTTAATTCGGAGGTTGTTGGTGTTGAGCCTTTGCTTGCTCCTACCTCTCCCTTTTCCTCTACATCTACGTCTACGTCTCCCTCTTCCAGCACTACCCGCGTCCCGGAAGCCGCGGCTGGGCCCTAACCGTGCGGGATTCCTCAACGGGCGAAGAATCGCACATCACAACAGACGTACTAATCAACAGCGCGGGTCTCGGGGCCGCCGAAATCCACAACCTGATCGTCCCCCCCGAGCGGCGCACGCGGCTCTACTACGCCAAGGGGAACTACTTCAGCTACGGCGCGTCATCGCCCAAAGTGACCCGCCTCATCTACCCCGTAACCGCGCCCGGCGCCGGCGGCCTCGGCACGCATCTAACGCTGGACCTAGCGGGACGCATGCGCTTCGGCCCGGACGTCGAGTGGGTTACCTCCCCCACCGACTTAGCCGTCAACGCGGCGCGGCTCCCCGCCGCCATAGCCGAGATCAAGAAGTACCTCCCGTCGATCGACGAGGCGGCGCTGAGCCCGGATTACGCGGGGTGCGGCCGAAGCTGCGGCCCGCGGGCGCGGTGGCCACGGGCGGGAAGGGGTTTGTGGATTTCTACATCCGCGAGGAGGACGGGTACGAGGGGTGGGTGAACCTGCTGGGGATCGAAAGTCCCGGGTTGACGAGCTGTCTGGCCATTGGGGATCTGGTGCGCGATATGCTATATGGGAGCGGTAGGGTTGAGGGATCGGCGGCGCTGTGAGAAGGTGAGGAGGTGAGGATAGGAGGATCGATGGGATGGGGCGGGCGTCCAGATGTCTGGTTGACGAATGATGGCGATGGAAATGCGAAGACGGCATTGAATGGGATACCTGTAATCAAATGAAATGCAGGGACACGCACACCCACGCTGGCGGGAAAGGGGGTGAAGAAGCGGTGGGAGGGATTGTACTACGTGCTACGTAATTCAGGGACTTATCACGGGTGGGGGGCACATATAGCACTTATAATCCATAGATTCAGGGAACCTGACAGCGACTACCTATTATTGGTGTGAATAGTACCTATGTACATGGGATTCAGTGTCAAGTATGCATTGGCGAGCGAGCAAAAAAGAATCCGACACTTCATGGCTTAAGCCATTGTGTTTCCTCTGTCCCTGGCAAAACTCCAATGGCAGAAGGACTTTTTGTGGGGACTAGTAAGGCGAGGAATAAAATCTACTCCCGCCCTCGAATAGAAGGGAAAGGAAAAATTTGGGAGTAATACCAGCCCTGAGAAAATAAAATTTTGTAGAAAGGGGGAAAAAAGAATAAATCATCGTGTCCGGATCTGGGGGGAATGTTGAACAACGCAAACGCCCTTTGCCTATCCCTTATGCACCTATGATTTAAAAACTCCCCAAACGCCACTTGGAGCCACTAAGGGCTCCTTGTCGAAAAGCCGCAGACCGTACCATATAGACAGACTCAGATAGACGATTGGTTACTAGCGGAGCTCGATATCTGGGAATACCTTTCGGCCCTGCATATTGACGTGAAGTTCATATATGCCATCCTCAGCCGCGGCGAACCTATAATTAATCTCGTCAGTCTTGTTGTGCGTTTATATCTGGTAGAAGAGACAGGGCTTTGCTTACAAGGTGCGACCATCCTCGCTCCATGTCAGACCGGCGGTGTCATCCGGGTTCTGCTGATGCTCACGACTTCCTGTTCTGATCCTGGTGAAAAGGGAGTCATTAGCCCACACGTCAGCAATCACTGGGATTCCCCGACGGGGTCTGATAGAGTCTGTTCGGGAACTGTCCAGGGTACTGCGGTCGCTTCCGTACACCATGGCCAGATTCTCTACGTCGTTCCATCCGGATGAATAGAATCGACTAGTAAACCACGGTGAGATGGTCCTCTCGCGCGAGGTTGCTGAGCTGTCGTTGCTCGTCTCATTATCCTGGTTCTGCGATCGGCTCGCCATCAACTGCGAAATATTGTCGACGTTCTGAGCCAGCGTATGCATGATAGATGCGCTTCTCCGTCCTTCTCGTCCCGTGATACTACTTCTCTCGCGATCTTGTTCGGGGGGCGCGAGACTGCTACTCGAACGATGCTGATCGCGCAAACGTTCTCGTTCAATAATTCGCGTCATCGTCGCACTCTGTGCACCACGAGGATTAGTGTAATGCTGATAAGCTTCTTCCACCGCGCTAGATATCCGCCTGAGAGCCTCAATTCGGGTCTCACTCCTGGCCTCAATCTGTCTGCGACGTCTCGACTCGAGAACACTCACCCTCTCTGCCCATCCCGGAGACCTCCATGCCGCACTTCTCTCGGCGGCCCGTTGGCTCCGGTGTTCCGAAGGCCGCTGATCTGACTGTTCACCTCGGTCACGGGTTTCCCGTCGCCGACGGTCGCTCTGGAATGCCTCGAGGACTGCAATCTCATCCGCACTGAAGGGTTGGTTGATTCGCGCGGTAGTAGAAGATTCCGGGTTCGGTAGCGGTCGGTCGGACATTGCTCGACCCCAGCGTTCTAACAATGACAGTGATATCTCTCCGTGACGGTCGCTCTCGGTGTTCCGTTCATTCTCCTCGCTACGCGGGTCGAGTAAACGTGGGTCGATCGTGTTGCTATCATTAAGCGAATAGTGCTGAAACCCATCATGACTACTCAGAGAGATAATTTGTCGGCGTTTAAAATTAGTTCGTGCGTCCGCTACTCCGATCCGTCCCCGATGTTCTGACCACGCTAGAAGGTCATACGGCCCCGGTGAAAATGCCATATCCCTAACAGCACCACATTCTCCAGGGGCTCGATCGGAATCGAAGTACGTGATCAAGGGGTCGGAGTCAGGATCCTTGAGAGCAACAGCATCGAATATCGATATCGTGCCATATTGGGTACCTACAGCTAAGTATTTCCCCGATGGAGAAAAGCAAGCTGCAAAGCTGCCTCGACAATCCGCCGTGTCTTTATTCCATGGACCCTTTAGCCGTATTCTTGGCAGCGATACCCATTTGAAGGAATCACAATAAGATCCCTGGTAGCGTTGGGCGTGGGCGTGCGGACGTCGTACGTGTATGTATAGGTAAGGGTCATCACAGATGGCAATTAGAAGAGAGCCATCCGGAGAGATAACGCCGCGATTAACACAATCGGGATATTCCAGCACATCCTTCTGTAAATCAGGCTCATAGAGTCCTATGACGGTAATAGTCTTGTCATTATTGGCCACAACGGCTACCGACGAGTCATAATGTTCACGCGACGAAGAAGTCGTGCCTTCGGGAGGATGCCATATGGTTATGCAATTGACACGTTCGGTACCGACCTTGTAACTCGAAGCAGACCAAGTCTTGTTGGAACCGTTGATGCGTTCAACAACGGTGAGCATATCCCGTTGAAGCTGATACATGGGAGCTTCGGCCATATTAGAGGCCTCCATCGAGGTCAGTCTTGAACGAAAATCTCTGCTAAGAGTATCGGCCTGTGCATCGTTACTCCCCGACTCTCGGATGACCACCAACTCTCCATTTTCGCCTCCGCAGCAAATCCAGCCCTTACTAGCAACCAGACAACGAGGATGAAAGCTGATCACTTTGATGGTCTCGCATTCGCGCGTCGAAGTGTCGAGTCGTTGGATATGGGTGTTGTTGACTCCAGCGGGGAAGTAGAGGACATGCTGTCCCTCTGCACTAAGCAACGATCTAAGCTGCCAATGACTATAAAAGGGTAATCCGGTTAGTTCGTGGCGACCGATAGATAGGTAAGGTAGTAGATAGATAGGTGGCGAGGCTTACATTGGCGAAACGCTGCTTCTGTAGTGCTTGCGACCTTCTTGAAGTAGCAGGTTGTTGGTAGGCCAAAGACTAAATATCGTTGTCAATCAGCGGGGTTTATCATTTGGATGCGCGCAGCAAGAAATCCCACCTGGCCTCCTCGTCTCTAGGCATTCTGCCAATGGAGGATGTCAACACCGAAATCAAGTCGCATCAATCATGGGAAGCGCGTCGGAGGAAAGTCAAGTGACACGTTGGGGAGTGCGCCCGATCGTAGGTGTTTCGGCCGTGGCGGTCGGCGAGCAGATTCGGAATGCTGGGGGTCGCTGGGCAAAGGTGATATCGGCCACTTAAGCGACGGCGAATTAGTCGATGTAGATTAACGTAGAAATCAGACACGAGACGTAGGCATCCCTAGCTTAGGGAGTGCAAGTCGATTTGTTTGTAACTGTGAACAGCCCCAAGCAGTTCGAGGTAATTCTGGGGAACGGTGAAGGGCGAAATTAGCAGAACGAAGTTATTTTTGTGGTCGCGGAACAATGAAGACAAAGGTCAAAAGATGCCTTAGAAAAGCTCCTCAGATGACGTTCAGATTCGCAGCAAAGCAGCAACCGCCGACAATCACTCTTCTGGGTACGGGGCAACCACTACGCCTGCACCCTGCATCTACGGGTATAATACCGTACAGTACAATTACCTACAAGGTAGCGGCAATACGTACGGTGGATACCTACTAGCGTGTGCAGTCGCGAGCTACATGTAGAACGATGGAAAGTGTGGTCCATATTGCGTGGAAGCAACTAAGCCATAAGTACATACTCTAGGTTCTTCTGTCTTAGGGAGTACATGCATGTCTAAGTTCAATTTTGATCCAAGCTATTAGTACCTACATGTAATTGTATCTCGCGGTGATGCCATTTGCAGCAATTATCCGGATACCAAAACTCGCCTTTTTTTTTTAAAAAAAAAAGCGGGCGTACCTAATCGTTCTAACGAGGAAATTTGCAAATACCTTACATCATCGCAATTTTCGACATGCACATATATATACCTAATGTAACTGGGACGGCATTTGAATTGAATAAAATTGAGAGCTTCACATAGTCGTAAGTATAAATTCTTATTAATTTAATGCATTAGCTCTATGTCAGCTTCTACTACTGGTCGATAAAATGCCTTTGAGAATCCAGCTATACATATAGCTATCACCTTGCCTAGTCGTCGATAACTGGGTACGTTCAGGTACTTGTTATACTTGCTGCATCTGGGAAGAGTCTACCAATTAGATGGTCTGAAATTCTAGAATATTACTTAAGCGCGGCTCCTTCTCGCCGCCCGGCATAGAGGTACGTAGGTATTGGTGAATTGGTGCACGTCACTCCTTCTTAAATTTTTCAAATCCGATTTTTATTGGGTCCGATATTGCCGAAGTAGACCGCCCTTCGGGAAGCTCTGAGAAGAAATCTTCTCTCTTCGTCGCCGCAGAAATTTTTATTGTATCCATCTCCGCTATTTGCCATCTTCTCCCTCCATACATAATAATAAAAAAATTCGACGATACAGCTGTATAATAAAGTTACTCTTCTCCCACTCAATCCTTCCTCCCAATACGTATACATCCGTCGTTTCCATCCATCAGCCATCAATATGTTGGCCGCACGATCATTCTCCAGAGCTGTAAGTTCAATGCTTAACCCCCCGCCCACAATTTCAATATTGTGTATCCTGGCGCATAACTAACCGCATATCGGCTCGACAGCTTCCTCGAGCAACTCCCACAGCTGCGCGATGGGCAGCGCCTCTGCGAAAACCTTTAGGATCCAGCTTCGCTCGATATGAGTCGACGGAAGGAAAGGTCCAAGGTGCCGTCATCGGTATCGATCTCGGTAAGTTCGCAAATTTCATTACTCTACTTCGAGCAATGTATTAATATGTCCCCCAGGTACCACAAACTCAGCCGTTGCTATTATGGAAGGCAAGGTGCCCAGAATTATTGAGAACGCAGAAGGTGCCCGAACAACACCGTCTGTTGTAGCCTTTGCGCAGGATGGTGAGCGACTAGTCGGTGTTGCCGCAAAGCGACAGGCTGTCGTTAACCCCGAGAACACTCTCTTTGCTACCAAGCGATTAATCGGACGAAAGTTCACTGATCCCGAGGTACAAAGAGATATTAAAGAAGTTCCGTACAAGATCGTACAACACACCAATGGCGATGCCTGGGTTGAGGCTCGAGGACAAAAGTACTCGCCGTCTCAGATCGGTGGCTTTATCCTTCAGAAGATGAAGGAGACCGCCGAATCATACCTGAGCAAGCCTGTCAAGAACGCCGTTGTTACTGTGCCCGCCTACTTCAATGACTCTCAGCGTCAAGCTACCAAGGATGCCGGTCAGATCGCTGGTCTTAACGTCCTTCGTGTTGTGAACGAGCCCACTGCTGCTGCACTTGCGTATGGTCTGGAGAAGGAGGCCGACCGAGTTGTTGCTGTGTACGATCTTGGTGGTGGTACTTTCGATATTTCGGTCTTGGAAATCCAGAACGGCGTTTTCGAGGTCAAGTCTACAAACGGTGATACTCACTTGGGTGGAGAGGATTTCGATATCCGCCTAGTCCGCCACCTTGTCCAGCAATTCAAGAACGACTCTGGCATCGACCTGTCCAACGACCGAATGGCCATTCAGCGAATCCGTGAGGCTGCTGAGAAGGCCAAGATCGAGCTTTCCTCGTCTCTCCAGACCGATATCAGCCTTCCTTTCATCACTGCCGACGCTTCCGGTCCCAAGCACATTAACACTAAGATGACTCGAGCACAGCTTGAGAGCATGATGGATCCTCTGATTACGAAGACCATCGAGCCAGTGCGCAAGGCCCTCAAGGATGCTAACCTGCAGGCCAAGGACATCCAGGAGGTTATCCTTGTCGGTGGTATGACCCGTATGCCTAAGGTTTCCGAGTCGGTCAAGAGCATCTTCGGCCGTGAGCCCGCTAAGTCTGTCAACCCTGATGAGGCTGTCGCCATTGGTGCTGCTATCCAGGGTGCTGTTCTGTCTGGTGAAGTTAAGGATCTCCTGCTTCTTGACGTTACTCCTTTGTCCCTTGGTATCGAGACTCTCGGCGGTGTGTTCACTCGATTGATCAACCGTAACACCACTATCCCTACCAAGAAGTCTCAGGTCTTCTCCACGGCTGCTGATTTCCAGACTGCTGTCGAAATCAAGGTGTACCAGGGTGAGCGTGAGCTCGTCAAGGACAACAAGCTTCTTGGCAACTTCCAGCTCGTTGGTATCCCACCGGCCCACCGTGGTGTTCCCCAGATTGAGGTTACTTTCGACATTGACGCCGACTCGATCGTCCACGTCCACGCCAAGGACAAGAGCACCAACAAGGACCAGTCCATCACCATTGCCTCTGGCTCTGGTCTGTCTGAGTCTGAAATTGAGCAGATGGTTCAGGACTCCGAGAAGTACGCTGAGCAGGACAAGGAGCGCAAGGCCGCTATCGAAGCTGCCAACCGTGCCGA
The DNA here is from genome assembly GCA_002120335.1 of Hypoxylon sp. EC38. Taxonomy (NCBI): domain Eukaryota; kingdom Fungi; phylum Ascomycota; class Sordariomycetes; order Xylariales; family Hypoxylaceae; genus Hypoxylon; species Hypoxylon sp. EC38. The sequence continues at coordinate 452,181 of KZ111261.1, forward strand.
CAGTGTCTTGAACGATACCGAGAAGGCGCTGAACGAGTTCGCTGACCGACTTGACAAGACCGAGGCTGACGGAATCCGGGAGAAGATTACCGCTCTTCGGGAATTCGTGAGCAAGAGCCAATCCGGCGAGGGTACTGCCACTGCCACGGAAATCAAGGAGAAGACGGACGAGCTGCAAATGGCTAGCTTGAACCTCTTCGACAAAATGCACAAGGCACGCGCTGAGTCTGGCGAGGGCAGCTCCGAGGCCGGCTCTTCGGAAGCCAAGCCTGAGGATGAGAAGAAGCCTTGAAAAAAATAATCAAGACAAAATTTTCTCCATCTACCTTAATTATCCTCGAAGCGGGAATCATACGAGCCAGCTTTCTATACCTGTACATTAGCACTGTACTCATACCTCCCGCTCTACCCTTATTCCCAAATTACAACTCGGGCTGAGACCATGTCTTCATGAATTTGCGGGCGGAAGCGGCGTTCTGAGATTTGGGGATAGCTTTTTTTTACCTGCATGTGCTGAAGATACTTGATGCGGGTCTCTGGTGATACGAATGAAATGGCATTGGAAGGTTCGCAATGGTTTTACGAGCCCTGTATATAAAACGTGACGAAGAAGGAAAGAAAGAACAAAAATTAATAAGACATCCCCTCTCATGACGACCCTTGTCTAAACTGAATATTAATTATGATTATTTTCTAATGAGATGAAATGAAAAGCCTTGTCAATAGCCCTTTGTTGTGTTGTGAATGTCTTCGGTGCGAGTGCTAAATTAGGTACATTAGTCTATGCTTTAGGTATCCAACATATTTCTTAACGCCTCTCTGCTGGGGTTCGTCAAGCTTGTCGTCCCAACTTATCTTGCGTCAATTCTTGGTAACCCTCCCACAAGAAATCAGAAATGTTACCCCCCGCCAGTACCCGATACGGAGTCACCGTCGCTGTCATCCGCGCCGCAGAACCCCTGGCTCTGCCGCTTCACCTCCGGATCCATCTCATCGATAAGTCGGACGAGGTCGGATGGGCGCTCGGCTAGGGAGAGGAACATGCCGCCTACATATTGAGAAAAGGGATAGATCAGTACTACTGCCTAGTATCTAATATGTATAAGGACTTGAATCTTGGGGCTGATGCTCCGGGATGGGTGGGTAGAAGGATAGAGAGAGGGGATTAGGATAGCAAAATTTTGAAAAGGGGGGGAGGGGGGGTCAGGGAGTACATAGCTTACCCTCAATATGCCACGCTACGTGGCAGTGCAGCGCCCAGAGCCCCGGGTTGTCGGCCGCGAACCGGATTACCACGTGGTTGAAGGGCGGCACCGTGACCGTGTCCCGGCGCATTGGGTTCTCGAGGTTCCACGTCGTCTTTGAGACGTCGGTTCCGAAGGCGCCCGGGCCCCAGCCTACGATTTGGAATGTGTGGCCTGTTGGTTGGGTGGGGTGAGTGAGTACTTGGTATATATAGGTAGGATTTTGGGAAATCTGCGCGGTCGAGGGGGTTAGATTACGTACCGCTGTGGGAGAGGTTAGCAGGTAACGATGATTTGCGGGTGTGTCAAAGGAGACCATGAGACAGGTGGAGCGGGTGGAAGAAGAAGGGAGAGAAGATTAAGAACTCACTGTAAGTGCCACGGGTGCTCCATGGCGTCCTTCGAGTTGATAACTATTTGCGCTCCGTGGTCGGCGTCTGGGATAAGTAGAACTTGCTGGTTCAACCCGAAGTCCCAGCTATTATACGAGTTTGCCCTGTCAGGGGTGAACTTTTGTTCCACTGCTTTCCAGAGCGTGGCGTTGTTGGGGAGAGAAGAATACGATGTCTATTCCATTCGGTGAGTTAAGAGTCGTTGATTAGACCAGACCCCCTCCCCCTTTTCTATATATATTGAAAAGAGACTGGGCAACTGAGTGGATGGAGACCGAAGCCATATACGAGGGAGACTTACTTTGTTCACGAATATACGATTAACCTCCTGCGCTTGGCGAAAGGCATACTCAATGTAATGCATGTTCGCCTCGCTTACGTTGACGGCGGGTTCCTTGCGCATCGGCACCGGCATGTCGAATGGCATATCGTCACACCCCTCCCATACGTCTCCCCTAAGCCCGTTATTCTCAACACCGTACGGGTTCGATGTGTTTCCTGCTACTCCAATCGGTTCAGGAACTTTACCCATATCATCTATATCACCATCCTCCTCGCCCCCTTCATTATCGTCTTTGCCGTATGATAGTATCCCCTTAGCACCATACTCCGCGCCTTGAAGTCCAGCACTAGTATAAGTCGAGTATGGGAGAAAGCACGTCTTGGGAATCGAAGCTCGGACATAGTAACTACCAGGGGTTTGATCCGCCGTCAAGATAACCGAGACTCGCTGTCCTAAATTCAGGTACACGCCTCGAGCCGTAATGGGTTCAATTTCAACGCCGTCGAGCTCGACGATAGATAGCGTGTGGTTGTCCACGCTGAACCAGTAGCTAAAGAACGACGACGCGTTGATGAGCCGTAGACGCACGGAGTGCCCTCGAGGTACTTGGGTCGTGTAGAGCTGGCCGCCTGTACATTTGGGCCGATTTTCTGAGGATGGTGGGTATGTGGTTGAGATGATGGAGCAGTCGTATGTGTTCTGTCCGTTGAGCAGTACGTTATCTGCTAGGGGCTCGACACCCGATTCGGAGGGATCCCATTTTGAGGTTGGGTTGAGGTAGCTTTTCAGTATCTATAATGCGTTTAAGACCTATGCTTAGTAGTGGCTCTTCGTTGGATGGACCAGGTCCTCAAGAGCTTCTCTTACAGTGGAGCCGTACGTATGGTATACATCCGAAACGAAAACGAGCTTCTCATCATCCGTCTTAGGAACCATCTCGTCCGGATCACGGATAACCTAGAGATAGATAGTTAGATTCCAAACGCATGGCCATAGAGAATATGCCCGCAAACCGACAATAGCTCCATAAGCTCCATCACTATATTGTATCGACGTGTGGGCGTGCCACCAGAACGTTCCCCTTTGATCATCGATCCGAAACTCATAGGTAAAGCTCTCTCCCGGCGGGATCCCACACTGGGAGATACCCGCGACGCCGTCCATCCACGTCGATCCTCTCTGGTTAATACCGTGCCAGTGAATGGTCGTGCTCGAATTCGCCATGTGGTTGTTAACACGCACTCTAATGGTATCCCCCACATTCGCTTCTATCAGCGGCCCCGGCGACTGTCCATTGGCAAGTACCATGGGTTTCGAGAACCCGTCTGGTGCCGCGAGCGCCTGCGAGACGTTGAATACGTATTGGCGGACTTTCATCCCTTCCCCATTTCCCTTCGACCCATCAAACCCTGTATCGAGCTCGAGCTCCGTCTTATTAATCAACCTGTCTATCCGTATGAAATCAAGATCCTCCGGTACGTCGTAACGGGCGCTGTAGTTAAACGGCGGCGCTGCGTACACAGTTTTATATCGATATCGCGGGGTCCCGAGTCCAAGGCCCAAACCCAGGGCTAGCGCGACGATGAAGAGACAGACGAGAGATAGAATGTAGACACGCAACGATACCGTCCGCCGCGGCCGCTTTTTAGCCTTTAGAAAATGCGAGTCGCAGGTTGCCCACGTCTTCGGCGGCCACGATATACCTAGCTCCGGGCTGTTTTCGCTGTCGGGCATCATCAGCCCGCTCGCGCTGTTTGAAGAGCGATGGCCCAACATAATGAGCCATGACGATGATATCAGGAGGAAATTTACGAATTCTGGGACAGGTTAGAATTATCTACGTTGCGAACTTCAATAGAAACTAGGGATGCGCGGATTCAATACTAAGAATGTAATGTCGCAGATCCCCCCTTTGGTGTGATGTAGAATCTAATTTACCAACTATTAGGGACACATTAAGGAAGGGAGAACACGCAGAGTCAAGGAAATACGAATAGAATTATTGGAACGTCCCGCCAATTTTTATTTGGTGCCTGTCCTACGTAGGTGTAGACGGCTTATGCTGATTCTAACTATCGTCCAAAGCCAAACCATCCTTTCTTCTGTGGCTGGGCTTGCTGGGCCGGCTTCTCAGGTTCAGGAGCCTTAGCTGGTGTCTTTCCGGGATAATCAATGTAGTTCCAAGCGACATCAAAGAATAACGGCTTCACCGGGATAGGATCAACCTTGGGCGGGAAATCCACGAGCCTCGTCAGGTCTACACCCTCCGCTGGGTACTCATATAAACGCTGCACTAGGGGAACCCTTGCCTCCGGGGGGGTCGTGTTAACGGTCTTTTGCCGCAGGTTATCTATTTCGACAATCGCGCGGCAACGTTGGAGTTCGCCTCTCAAGAGGTTCTGGAGGAACTGAATATCTCCTTGACGAATCTCAATGTTACGAGGAGACGACTCTGAAGAAGAGGCGCCATGCTGGGAGAAAAACTCTGCGGACTGTTGACACTGATCGAATGCATGTTTCGTAAGAACCAACGCATTGAGCGATTGGTTGGTTAGCGAATGCGATCGGGCGATGGAGAGAGACCTATATAACGGTAAGCATTGATACAAGGTGCATACGCCGGGTCTAAGAATACTGACTTCAGAGCATGGAAATATTTAGCGGTCGCATTCAACTGTTCTAGCAGACCTTCATCAGCCGCAACACCTGGCAATTCCTTGATCGAATCGATGCTCTGTAGAGTAGAATCATAAAGAACCACTTTGTCCTTGAGCCGAGAAATCTTTCTGCCGGTTGGTTCTATCTTGGGCTTTCGAGAGGTGGCATCTTTCTTGGCTTTCCGGGTAGTAGTTGGTGCTGAATCCAGTAAGGCCCCGTCGTGCTCTCCGCTCAGTACTCGATTGCGACCAATTCTCCAGCTGATCATCTGGTAGTTGACGGCAGTGCGAGTTATTTGTAAGCTCTGTATTCGGGGATCATTCTGCGATACACCCTCCTCCTTTAGTTCATCAATCGCACGTTTAGTGGCATCTGCTGCATCCTGGCTAGCTATGAGTACTTCGTCATATGCCGCAGCCATCTCCTTCGGGAGTATAACATCAGAAGAAGCTAATTTCTCTGCTAGATGAGCGGTTGCCGTTTCAGTCGAGGCTAAAGCAATTGCAATGGCTGCATCTTCAATCTTCACTTCTCGAGACCTCCAGGTGATTGTTTGTGGTGCGTTGGGAGCACCAACCTGGCCCTTTTGGGCATCAGAGCCGCTTTTCTTCAGTAAATCCGGGGCTAACTTGTTGATCTGTTCGACCAGAGCAGTGTCAGAAGAAGGAAACGCCTTTCTAGCGATGGTTGGTATTGCCAAAGTTCTCGGCACCTTGGATTGATACGCTGCATATCGAATAGAGGGGTCAATAGTCTCCGACAAGAGATCTTTGAAGATATCTCCCTTTATTGACGTAGACAGTGCCGTATAGATGATTCGTGCAGTCGCATAGCTTCGTAGACAAGGCTCCCAGCTCTGTTTTTCGAACTGCGTTGCACCTCGTAACATAGAAGCATACGCACGTGCTTCTAGGATATCAGTGTCGCTGGCACTAGTTGTTGAACTATCAGATAACACCGCGACAAGATGTTCGGCAGCACGGGCGGCCTTATCGAGTCTCGAAATGATGTGGGAGCGGGTCCTTCCTGTGATCTTCTTGGTATCGGCAGAGTGAACTGCTTTAAACCTCATAGCATGCGCCCAAGCACGTTCGGCCGTTAACAATTGGAGATGGAGGTATCTTGTATCTGTTAGCTACCTCCTTATAGGCACCAATTGGTAAAGTTGCACATACTCATGGCTTTCAGATATCTTGTCGGCTGTGACAGCATCTTTCTTACTAAACTTGCCCCGATTCTTGGTCACAATATTCAACCGCTTTCGACAATTGTGCAGCTTCTTAGCTAACTGCCTATGGTAGGTGCTGTAGTCACCGTACAGCAAGGCTTGGTTCCTCGCCGAGACGACAAAATTTGTGATATCCATGATCGCAAGGCTGTGGGAGGCCAGGGATGCCGACGCGACAATGGCGAATTTAGGGTTGACCGTACTGTCGTTGGTAGCGGGTTAGATGTAGTGATTAGATGTATGTAGTGGGGTTCGGCGTCCAACATTGAAAATGGATTCTAAAAAATGATTTGACGCGGGGTTGAAATGGCCCAGCTCTGAGTACTTAGGTACCTGCTAGCCACCTGTGGCCACCTGTGGCTGGCAACGGAGTCAAAGTACCTAAAAATGACCTGATGCTTGTGGCGGGTGGGTCCGATTACCGATAGCTTGGAAAAAAGATCCATGACTGCGAAAATCGAAGCTGCCCGCGTCTCTCAAAAGATATTGACGGTACGGCACTTTCCCCGGTACCTACTTTACCGACTACAAATATAGGGACTTTTGGAATGATTCAAAATATATCACCCCAAAGTTTCCATTCTATATACGGAACTGAACGGGACTTATGAGCCGGAACCGAACTGACTGGATTACCTTATACTGCATGGTAAGCAAAATCCGAACAAATTTGCGCTGAAAATGCCACATGTTTCGTCTATACTTACAATTATATACTCTAGTTCCGAGGATGCCTTGAAGAATTATAGACTACCGCTCCGTTCCCTTCTTTCGAGTTGTTGACCGTTGTACGAAGTGCGTGCTGTCTCATACTTGCACTTCCCCAATGCTAGAGAAGACAGCCGCAAGTCTGGAACCATGCGGCTTCCAACGAGTAGTCCCTGGCGCAACTCAGTCCTTCCGGACTACGAGACAGCTTCGAAACGCTTTCTGGAAGCATGGAGCTAACGAAATTGAGCTTACCACCGCATGGCAAGCTTTGATGCATGGCACATTTGACCTCAATATGGGGTCAGCATCCGAAGAAAACCGGAGCTCGGCCCTGAGCGCTTCAGCCTTTCTTCTCGATTTTCTATATCCAAGTGGTGCCATCACCCTCATGCGTCGCTTATCCCTGGCCACTCCAATATCCCGCCGCCCCGACAACCTTCATTATAAACAACGCTTTACGAATTTTGGCCCTCGCCCGTACACCCCATCTCTTCCTAGGCGGCAGGTCAACCACACTAAGACTGAATTGTCCAACAATCAAGGGGCGCACCAAACCGGGGAAAGTAGCTCAACAAATGAAATCGACTCCACATATTCAGAGGACATCGAGGGAACCGAAGTAAGCAGAACCCCGAATATAGCCGTCAACGGTACATCCCAGGAGGCTGGTGTTAGGACACACGACACGCCGGCACAGCCCGATGCCCCCCTAGATGAAATAGGATATTCGAGCACGAATGATAATACCGAGGCGCTTGATAAGTTGTTAGAAAGCGGTAGTGACGAGCCCGAGGATATTGATCGCGTCTGGTACCTTTACAGGGCCTTGAATGAGCCATCGCAAACAATTTACGTGGAAAAAGTTCTGGATTTCCTTTCAAAAAGCGGCCGACTATCTGACTCGTGGAAGATTTCAGAGTTGTTTCACAAAGTACCTTTACCAAGGTGGACCAACCGTATTTTCGTTGAGGGTGTCACCGCTGAGATTAACTTACAAAACGATAGTCGAGCTGTTGAGGTCCTCATTAAAGGACTACAACATAGCTCTATTGATGTTCCCTCTTTAGTTGACGCTCTAGATTTGATACTTGCCAGTGCATTACGATCCGATACGGCGGAAAAACTGAAGGGCATATGGATGCACTACTCTGAAATGGCTAAAAGATGGGATTTTGGAGGAATTACGTCACAGTTGAAACATGTTGCTTCAATCCCTGGCCTCGCTCAAAAAGCTCTCGAATTCCAGACTCGTGGTCGGGAAGAGCTTCAAAACCTCGAGGGCACTGCGCTTAGTCAAGAGGCACTAGATACGTTACAGAGAATTCTAGTCCGCAGAGCTCTCTTATCGTGTGCTGATACCCAAGTTATTCCTCTTCTCGACATTACGAAAGATCCTCTTGCTTTCGAAGAATATTTGCGCTCCGTAACCTCCAGGCGCAAGGAAGAACTCGGGACGAAGGTGTATCGGATCTATCGGGAGTTGCCTGGGAGCTTACCGAGCCACGCCGTTCTCCACGAAATATTCAAGGCCTACAGCCGCCTCCGTGTACCAATGTCGGTCAAGTACGCAGGGTTGGAACTGCTGTGGGGTGACTGGCATAAGTTTCATACCACCCCTTCCCGTAGAGCGTTCCAGAGATATTTAGCCTTCTATGCGTCTGAAGGAGATACGCATCGAGTCTACGAACTTTGGACGAGATATATGGAGCTACTTCGTGACGACCCAATGTTTTCAATCTTCGATGCTGACGACGCCTTTGCACATCTTCTTCAAGTTCATGCCGTCCTTGGTGAAGTGGAAGAGACGCAGCGTATTTTCAACGATATCTCGGGAAAGTTTGGCATTGACCCAAATACACATTACTGGAACATCCTTTTAAATGCTCACGTCAAAGCTGGCGACTATGATGGTGCAATATCTACTTTTGAAAAGCTCGTTGCAGCGGGGAAAGCGGACCGATATAGCTACGGGACGATGATGCAGATGGCAGGCAGTAGAGGCGATCTAGGATTCACGATTGATCTATATCGCCAAGGACTGAACAGGGGTGTACGGCCGGACGATGCCATCCTCAGCAGCCTTGTCGATGCGTACTGCCAAAATGATTACATGCAAGAAGCTCAGGACGTATGTAGCCGTGCTGTGAGGAAGGGAATCGTCGTCACTCGAATGTGGAACAAGCTTATTCATTATCATGCCCTTCGTCGAGATCTCGCTGCCATCAACAAGGTTCTTGGGCTCATGGCCGACAGCGATGTCCCTTATAACGAATTTACTTACCAGCAGTTACTTCTCGGTCTAGCCTTATGTCGGCAGTCGCAGCATGCCCTCAGTCTCCTATCAGTCGCATTAAAGGAAAATATTTTCCATGTTTCCGCTGTACACTTTCATATCGTTATGGGCGCTCTACTAATGAATGGAGAGCCTGGACCAGTGCGACGTCTTCACAAGATGATGCAGGACTACGGATTCCCGAGTTCTTCTACCAGTTTGTTTCAGGTAACCCAAGCACTTGGACAATGGAAGAACTTACCCCCCGGAGAGCGAGCACGTTTAACCCCAACAGAGCGGCTTGGCAAAACCCTTCGGTCATTCAACCAGATATACGGCCTCGATAGTAAAAAAAAATTGGGCAAATTGCCACCTCCAGCTCCTAAACCGCGTCGGTCGGGCGAGTTGTTGAGGCTAAACACCGAAAAATTCCACTTTGGCACCATGGTGTATATATTGACGGAGATGAAAGACTTCCTCGAAGCTCGGGAGCTCATAGATCTTTACCGGTATATCTTTCAGGGTCGACAAGATTCAGATGGAGTCTTACCCATCAGAATGCTCAATGCCATCATGTTAGCAGATTTCCAAGAAATGCAATACGATCGCGTTGCCACGACATGGAATATTCTTTTCGAAAACGCAAAGGTAGAAGCGCGCTCAGCTGACTTCGATGAAGAACTACCTCACACATCCAAAATCTCGCCTAAATACCGGTATATCCTATCACATGGTCTGGGGGTCATGCTAAAAATGCTCTTCAACAAGGGCGATGCTGCTGGCATCCAGGATCTTGTCAAGGAGGTCCGTTCCGCGGGGTTCGAGCTTGACAGCAGGAACTGGAACTACTACGTCCAGGCACTTGTTCAATTGAAAGAGTACGAGGAAGCATTCACAACGTGCGAAAAGATACTTATGCCAAATTGGACTGGCTGGTATGTTGTGCGCTTGCGAGAGAACGTGCCGACCAAACTGCCCCTCGACCTGCGTCGGAAGGGAGCTTCTCCTCGACATCTTCGGCCAGTGGCCACGACGCTATATCGTCTCGCGAAGGGTTACATGGAGCTAGATCAACTCGGATCTTGGTCTACAGAGGCGGCAAGTACAGTCCTCAAGGTAGAGAAGGAATGCCCGCAGGTGGTTCGGGCTATCAAATCCATGATACGGGTACACTCTCAGCTCGAGTATGAGATTCTTAGCGAAGGAGACTACCTCGACATGGACTCTGCCGAGCTTGAGTACGATGGCCAGGATTATCAGGACGAACGTAGGGAAGGGGAAGCTATGAATTAATTCCCCTTGGATACCTACCTAGATATTTAGTTGTATATATCGAATTGTATATACCCTGCATACGATGTAGTAGTACGCTTCTCAAATCCGCAACGCTGTTTAAACAATTACGACTCGATTAATTGATGTGTATAACCCGTGCTTACGTAGAATAAGATGGGAGCCCAAGTTCAGGGTCCATCCAGAGTTGTTGGAACCTAAGGAGTAGCGCGAACTCGGCGATACACTCGTACGCCTGACTCACGAGATCCCTGTGCACCCCTGACTAGTCGCAATCGGTGAACCTTTAGGCAACGTCTAAACTCCGCGGCTCTTGACAACAGGAAGGGCGCATTGGGTCGATATAAGAGAACGTGCTCGTAAACCCATCCTCGGGTAATTAAGCCAATACCGATTTTCGATGCCAACAGCCCTCTAAGTCCACGACTTCGGTAAATCTTTTCAGGTTACCGCATACAATTGTGCGTGTGAGTCGCCGTTACTATTCCGAGAAGATGGCGCTCCCGTTCCCGCACCCTTCTGCCCTGCTCCCGCCCGGCTTCACCATGTCCCGGTGCACGCCGGAGGATGTGCCGGGCATGACGGCGGTTTGGTAGGTCGAGACTCACATTCGTGCCAATTACAATAGCGGTGGTTATGTTGGCGATACTTCAATCTATTATGCTGACTGACTTGTCAATGCAGTGAGTATTATTCCATGCACGTACATTACTGCATATGCTCGAATCAGGCCTTCTGGCACTAGAGCTTCCTCTATCCTGCCAATGTAGTATACGGTCTACGGGACGCAAAACCAACCCGAGTGATCAACTAACGCCCTATGCGCATACCTAATTATCTACTTCCATGCTTCCTACCTACTTATTTTGAACCTCCGTGCATCTCTCTAACCGCAAAATAACTACTAACCACCAACAGACATGCGCGCCTTCCCCCCCGGCTCCCCATTCACATATTGGTGGTCGCCCTCCATCGACGTAATGCGCAAGTGGCACGCCGACCGTATCCACGCCCGGTTCGCGGACCCTCGCACCCAGCAATTCAAAGTCGTCGACGACTCCACCGGCGCCGTCGTCGCCTTCGCTAAGTGGGACCCGCCGGCTACGTTGCGGGGGCTTGGGCGGGGGTTCGCGGTTTATGATGAGGTGGGGAGGGAGGTTGTGCCTGTGCCTGTGCCTGGGGAGGAAGGGAAAGAGGAAGTGAGGATGACGGGCGAGGAAACGGCGAAGGGGGAAAAGAGGGAAAAGAAGGAAAAGGGGGTATTGAAAGCGCCCGAGGGCGCGGACGAGGTTGCGTATGAGGACTTCTTTAGGGGGCTGGGGGGGATGGCGGAGAAGTGGCGGGCGGGTGAGAAGTTAGGTATGGATGTTTTATGAATTATGAATTATCAGTGTTCACTGGCTATTCCCCCCCTCCCCCCCTCCCTTTTTTTTTCTTTTCCTTTCCCTGGGATACCTCAGATAAAGGTGCGGGGACTTGACTTACGGATGCATTGGATAATAGGGCTCTCCATCATATGTACGGACCCGGTGTACCACGGCCGCGGCATCGGCGCCGCGCTGATCAAAAGCGTGCTCGACGTCGCGGATGCCGAGGGCGTGCCGGCTTATTTGGAGGGCTTGCCGTTGGCGGTCCCGCTGTACCGCCGCTTCGGCTTTGCGGAGGTGGATCGGTTGGTGTTTGATGAGGTGCTGACGATCATGGTGCGGGAACCGAAGTCGGGTGTTGCGACGGCGGTGTAGAGGCTGGATGGCTTGTGTCTCTTTGGTTTTCGATTTAAGCGGTAGGAGGGTGTCGTGGTGGGCCGATGCGATTGAAATCGTGCTCAGCGGAGAGCACTATAGATATGTATGATGCATATAGACGAGAAGAAGCATTCGCCGCCGTACACGGCTCCCCTTAGTTGTATGACTGCGCAAACCTCGATGATACTCAACCTATCTCCCTTACTCCTGTTTTACACTTCTTTTAAGGGCAGTAGGCAGTGTACAGTGGACTCCAACATAGACTAGCCCCCAGATTTTTTATCTGATCATAAATTGTTTTACCCCAGGTAAAGTAGAATTCCAATATATTTATATATTTGCCTCCAGGTATTTAAAAATACGACGACGCACATCTATCCCATACGTCGACCTTCCTCTTTCGAAGATACATGCATTCTCCATACGCGTGAATCCCGGAATCCCCCTACTTGCCTCAAAGTAGCATTCCTCACTCCTCTTTCTTTCCCCAGACCGAGCTATGGGGTTTCATCTGCGCAGATATTACCATATACGTCGCTCGCTATGTTTTCTATATAGTTTAATGTAGGTACGGACCCGGGAAATCCACTGTTGCTACTGTTTGGCGGCTGTGCGGTCCCTTATAACAGCGGGATGCGACAGCTCGGCCACCGACGACTATATTGTGTTTGTCTTCGTCTAAGGAGCGTATGTGCCTTACAACCACATCCTTACTTTACCTTGCCTTACATACGCAACTGCGCGCGCACCTCGCCCCGGCGCAAGATAAGAAGAGGCAAGCAGGCTTAGAGCGAAAATCTCTAAATGCATGCGCTCGACGTCGCATGAATCCTCCGGCATTGGTGGTCATGGTGTGTAGCACATAGCACATAACACAGCACACAGCACGCAGTACACAACACAACACATATATCCTACATACATACATACCTACACACAGGCCCAGCAAGGCGACCAACCGTTGCCTCGGAGATTTTTCTTATTTTCTCTTTCCACAACCATCAACCATATCACCATATCACCACACCTATATAACCATATATTTGTGCAATGTGCAATGTGCGATGTACAACGACACAAGACGCAGGTAACGTGCGGCATCTGGCCACCAGCAACAGCCTTCTCGCGCGCCCGCGCCCCAAAATATGTCCGTTTCCCTATGCCTGTTTCCCGGGGCTCTGGGTGCCTGTTTATGTTCATTCCCTTTGCGTCTGCCTTGCCTCCGTTCCCTGCGGGAGGCTGCATTCTACCTAGTCGACGCAAGGAAGTCCAAATGAGGTAGTATGAGAAGGTGCAGGAGGTGTGCTTGGCGATAATTACCCCTGGGCTTTGGGGTCGATTGTGTTTAGCTATGTACATGTGTGAAGGCGCATTATTGACTTGTTTTACTGCCTAGGTAGGTATCTATTACTGTCAACGATGTTGATGGGGAGGGAGCAACAACACAGACGAGTACCCGTTAGGCTAGCCCTGGCGGACGTGGGCTACACGAAAGGGAATCGTGGCCTCGACCAGTTTGTCTGACCGGAGGCAAGACTCTGTGAAAGCTGCTCATCTTAACTTGTCTAACCATCAACAATCAACCCGTGCTACTATGGTTGGGGGGCTCGAAGCTTGGCTTCTGGGAATGTACTAGAACCTTTGGATATGCAATTGATAGACTACATATGCTGGTATTTGCTGTGAAGGCGAGTATAAGCTACGCCAATATTGGGTTTCGTACTATGTAGCAAATATGAATGTGAACAACCAATATGGATATGTATTTTGTTAAATGGGTCACTATAACCAGCGATATTCGTATGATCGACGAGTTTGACAAGTCGATCAACCCAGGGGTTGAAGGTTCGTAGTCACGGCATGACGCCAGGTTGTCATTGCTGGCTCCATTACAGACCACGTAACACTTGCGATCTAGGTTGGTTCTTCATTACCACATGCTATTTGCTGTCGCCATATTACGGATTAATAGAAGCATTCACGTCTCTTATACTTGGCAATTACGATTAGTGGTCAATGGGTGATAAGTCCTAGGTTCTAAACACCCCGATCGGGTATTATTTTCTACCAACCGTGAGGTCCGTTGGCTTGTTGCTGATCCCAAATTGTGGCGTCATACCGCTTGAACGACAGTATATCCGGGAGTAGTTCTAATTCGAGTTGCGTTGATTCTGACGCTTACCTAGGCAAATTTTCGTTCTGCTTGAAACGGATCAACAGAACACCGCATTTTATAGAATAGGATGGAAGCTTGGTATGTGATATAGGTAACCAACTTGCACCAAATATCCCAGCCACTGAACGGTCCTATTCGACGATATATAAGGCGGTAAGGCGGGAAGCTGACAGAAACCTGTTTTGTCTAAATGCCAACTCAGAGGCGCCCTCCTGCAATGTCAATATTTCGCTCAGAGACGGGGTGTAGCAAGCACACGGAAGCATAGGCACGTGTCTGCTCTAATCAGGAACTATCTCGCATTCACAACACGCGGCCCGAAAAGTAACTGGTTGTTTCTCTTCCGTGTCAGATCGGAGACTCGTTTTCGATCTACCGACGATGAATGTAAACACTTCGAAATGAAAGGGTCAGGGGACTAGGTATCAGGACGAAAAGAGAAACGACTACCAGAATAGGATTTTCCACTCGAATTGGTAATTCTAAATTCCGATGAGAGGCAATTCTTGCGCCACCTCGCCGGACCCGACTAATAATAATATTAGGACTAATTGACAACAACTTCTATCCATGTCGGCCGAGATTGATGTGTGCATAGTATGTATATGCACGCTGCGGGGCGGCTTGATGATACAAGCGCGACTTACTGGGTCATCAAGGATTAAGGCTGGGGTTTGAGGATTTTGGTTCCTGGTCTCAAGTTGGCGGTGGCACAGGATTCGAATCTTGAAACGGCGCGATGTGCTGTAAGCGGATCCGCCGCTAATCTCATCAGCTCAGCATCTGAAGCATCCCCCAAGGCAGTCTTATCAGTTTTATTACGGTACCGATAGGTAGGTACTACCTATTACGTAGACGGGTTGGGAGATGTGATGAATGCCGGAGGATTCTTTACTTTGTCATCGTTCGAACAAGATGCGATTAGATGAATGATGGGGAATTTAATAATGAAAATCTCTCCACAAAATGCCGACCTGCAATAGATTTCCCCGTAAAACTATTAAACAAGTCTGACACTTGCCAGGATATTTAAGGATCAACTCAGGGGTCTTAATTGAACTCTTTACAGTAAAGGCGCAAATAGAGCCAGCTCGCGGCTGACTGCTGTAACAGGAATCTACTATCTACAACGGAAGAAAGACTGAGAATTTCAATGTTGCAGTTTCATAGTGAGATCTATATCAAGGGTTTCTTGTATGACCGAATTTATGAGAAATCAATGTTATGCTACTGAGGCATTCGACACGCGTATGGCTTCTTGTAGCTTACGTGTCTGTGTGTTGCTTCTAGAAAGAATGAGCGGATAGCGTGATGTCAGCATGGTGCATTCCATTATGAGATATGAAAGACGATCGAATAATTTGTCTGAATCGTCTCGTGGCTGAATGAGAGCGGGTCATGTTCAACTTGAAACACGTTTTAGCGGCCCTTTTGCCGCGCTTGAATGGTCCCGACTCTGTCTGCTCCATCAGATCAACGCCGGGATTACATTGCGTGGCTACACAGACAGACAGATACGGAAGAATCCGCCACTGGAGAAAAGTGAAAAGAAGTATCCGAAGCCACTGATCAGCTATGTAGGTAGGAACTGGAAACATGTAAAGAAAAAAAAAGGTTTTCTGCATGTCGCTTAATGACGATGGGGGGATAATCTGATAAGAGGAAGAAACCCATTTTTAGTTCGTGTCCGTGATTAGGTATGTGGGCTTTCTTGATCTTTACTTCAGCTTGAGATGAAAGGAGGAAAAAAAATTAGAACCAAGCTCGAGATTATTGGCTCTGCCTCGTGTCACAGAACAATCGTTTCTTCGGGTTGGTGCAGGTAGATAAATCCTCCTTGGTGTCCTGAACGACCTTGGAAAAGCCACCGAATACCATGAGAGGAGAATGGCATTAATGGGGCTCTTTGGAGTGCCGATCTGTGGTGGCCGCTGGGCCAGACCGCCTCCCCAAGCAGGTACCAAGACATTGGACGTAGCACGAGTGAGCCACGTTCATGTACAGAAGATCGCTAACGTTGGAGCTCTCGCGTTGGCCGACAATGTCATTGTATTTGCGTGCTTACCTACATGTATGTAGCAGCACATAAACAATCGGAGTTAGAGCATGGCCTTCGGAAGTCAATGCATGAATCCGATCTTCTGCTTCGTGATATTGGGACGATCCGTACAAGGTTGGTACCGTAGCCTATCTGGCCAACTTGTCAAGTATGAGACCATACCTTCTATTATAGCCGCTGCTGAGGTGAGGATTGCGAACTAACGGGAAAATGGGATGGATTGCTTGGTCACCAAGTGTACTCATAAACTGGTCGGACCCGTTTCGTATAGCCTCCGTACGGTACTCTTCGATAGTCGGCTTTGTTAGAGCTTTAATAGAGTCAAGGGCTGACCATGCAGGTCGAACAGCAACAAGGGATGAGATCGATGAGCCATTTCGATGAGCTATTTCAAAACTCTGATACAAATTACCGTTCTAACTCAAAAGCCCACAAAAATAGCGACCACGTTAAAATGATGGGATTCTGCTTCGTCCGATGCAGCTAATTTAGTAAGGTTAAAATGGTTGGGACAATGAAGACACTAACCTAGAGGCTGTACCGTAGAGGTTACTTCCAAAGTTTGGAATTGAATATTCATGTAACGAACCACTCTAAGCCCACTCTACCTAGCCCCTGCCCTTGGCTCTCCCACACTTGCAAATTGCGGGAGTTGGTGGAGATCGCCCCGACTAGCCGATTTAGTTAAAACGACGGTATTTTGCTATAAGCAATAGCATGTATCAATGTTCCGCTCGCTCTTCAATGTTTTATCGAGATCTAGATGTCTTAATTCTTGAGAAACATGAACATTGCAAAACACTGTTCTTGGTTTAATATGTACATAATCTTTCGCCTTGAATTATAGATACGTTTATGTGTGTGTACACGGATGAACAGTATCATTTTCATCTCTAACTTTCTTATCTATTATTCTTTATTCTTTCTAGTTGTATTATCTAGTCTTGAGAACTTATGTTAGTGATTGTATTTCTGTTTATCCTAATTCGCCTATTAATAATAGACAAGTACGCACATACGCCGACCATGTTGAAATTAATAAATGTTCATTTTTATGTCTTAACTACATACATAGACGTAGATACACACCTCATACACGTTACATTGGTACCTTAATACTCGCAGGTAGTGTAGGTCCGGGTTTCTAATTCCCATATCTGGTAGAAGTTACGACTGTACATTTACCAAAAACAAATACACGTTTATGCAGGTAGCTGCGGATACCTGAATACGTTTTTACTAAACACCATATACTCTTTCCACCGGGGGGGCCATAATTATACTATTACTACCCACGAAATAGGTCAAGGACTTGTACCCAAACCAGTCTGTCCCACACCAGTAATAAGGGTCCATATTCTGAGACGACTTGTACATACAAGCTGGGGATCCATCCACACAACTTGTATCCCCTCCAAGTTCAGTCCAGGTGGTGATTCCCCCCTTTCCCGTGCCCCGAACTTTATCACTTTTAGCATTGTCGTTCATTGACTTGAATTGATTGCTCTCTTACGCCTCTTACGCAGGTAATCGACCTGAGCTTGCTTCTCCAGTCTCCATTCAGATTTTTTTTTTCCCAATTAAAGAAACAAACAAACTAGATTGCTCTCCCCCCCTGTTCTTCTCTATTCCTGTGCCTGATCCTGATCCTGTTCATCATAAGGCCCGTGGGTGGTATCTAAGTGGGCTTTAGCTTCACCCGTCTCACTCCTGTGTCTCGCCTTGTGGCTCGCTACTATTGTTCAACGCCTTAACCTTTCTTTACCGACTCGCAAACCACATACCAGATCATTACTCGCAGTACACGGTAGCGCCCTACAAGGCTTCGTTACCTACCGCTCGGGTCCGCTCTTTTTTCCTTCTACTCGATTTCTTCCATCACTGTCCCGCCCGATTTCGTCAGACTTCTTCGACCGCCGATTTCCCTATAATCCCCGGTTATCTAAAGTCGACGACGACATCACGCATATACTCTCCTCTAAAGTAACAAGGCCTAGTACTTTGCTTAGACGCTGAGGAATTCCTCGTCTAGTATTCGAAACTCCAAACTAGTTGTCGCTGCTGAGTTTGCTAAGTCGCAACTTCAATGCTGCGGTAGTCCTACCTCGATCGCCTTTCATGACGCGCCGAACATAAGACATATACTTCACCTTTTATTCATACCCAGGAAAGTTTCTAGTAATCTATTGGCTCGGTTTAGTCATCTTGCGTGCATACAAATTCGGTTTGGTTACTAGAAATATCAACAGAAACCATGGAGGACTATACGGACAGCCCTTTGGAGACTGACGATGTGTTTCCTTGCAAAGGGTGCGGAGAGGTAAGAAAAAGATGTCGTTATTTATTAAGAATTGCCATTGCTAAAATAGAATTATAATTTAGATCCTCGAAGAGGGAAAAGCATTCGAGCTAGGTATGTGAACATCTCCCCGAAAATTTCGTCCTATTTTCGTTTCCCCGTATATGTCTGTAAAGCGTAGCCAATTATCTTCTAACGTTGCTGCAGCGGGAAATCGATGGCATCTCAATTGTTTTCGATGCAATACCTGCGGTACCCTCCTCGATTCCGATGCGAACCTCCTGTTGCTCGGTGACGGTTCGCTTATATGCAATAATTGCACGTACAGCTGCAGCGCTTGCGGCGAGAAAATTGAGGACCTCGCAATATTGACAGGTGACCAAGCTTTCTGTGCCGCCTGCTTCCGATGCAGGAATTGCAAAAGAAAGATTGAGAACTTGCGATATGCTAGGACCTCGCAAGGCATTTTTTGCATGAACTGTCACGAATCTCTAATGGCGAGGCGTAGGAAGAAGTCGAAGGCTGCCGCCCAGGCAAAAGCGCGTGAAAAAGATTCGTCGCCTATGATCGTAGAGAAGTCCCTCCCGGCACTTCCTCCTAACGCTATACCACCCAATGCCTTTTCCAATGACAGAGTCGACCCCGAGTCCGATACTCCCACAGAACTTTCCCCACGACCACGACCTTCCTACCCTCGTAACGATTCGTCGAGAAGCAGTTCAAGACCGGCTCGATCACCAGAACGAACGACTGATCATAGTGGAAGAGATGGCGCTTTACTGCCTTCGCAGACTTATCGCAATAATCGCAACTCGTCCATCTTCTCTGGGAGCGACATCACCAGCAATATTACCGCTGACGACCAAAGCTGTTTCATTCCCGTTGCCTTGGATCCGAGCCCGGCGACGTCCGCAACGCCTAGGTCGACGTCAGAAGCTCTAAACGATGCTAGCAAGAAGCCGAAGGAAAAGGACTATTTCAGTCTTTCGAAGCCTACGACCGGATCGGAGCGAAGAGATGCCTCCCAGTCATCCACACCGCATATTGCTTTCCAGGAGAAAGGAAGACAATCTTCGTTCGACCACGAAAACCCCCCTCCGAGAGACTTGAGCAGGAAGCTCTCCAAATCTAACAGAGGCGATAAGAACGTGCCTTCAAAATCATCACCTCCTGCAGCAGAAGACCGACCTCAGAAGACTAATGGAAGGTCTCAACCTACAGACGATTTTAAGTTACAGGAGGCGCCCAAGAGTAAGAAGAACTCCCGGACGAATTCCCAATCGAATGCGGTTCAGGATTCTGTTAGTTCCACCAGAACCAGTGGTAGTAGTAGCAGCTCTGGCCGAAAGGACAAGGACGGATTTCCCAGTCAATCCTTGACTGAGTCCCCCCAACGTCTACACGCAGGTGATAGGACAGGTACCCCGCGCAGTTCGCAAGAGTCCCGTCTCAAAGACGATGAAGAAGTGCGTTCCAATGACTCTTTGGCCACATCAGTTAGCAACAATGCGAAGCCTATTACCAGAAAAGAACTTCCGGCAACGGCTTCTAGAAACGGTGAGTGCTTGGACGAACATTTCCTTTCCATCATTGACTGACAATTCTTTTCAGTCAATGGCGTAGCATCACGACCTGCTGCAAACGAGCAGAAAACGAATGACCCATACATGACTCCGAGGGCACCGCCCGCTCCACCCACACAGGGTGCGGGCCAGGAGTCGGTCAGCTCGACGAATGAACCTAAGACATCGCCCAAACTACCTAGGTGGAGTGCAGGTGGTGACTTCAGTATGGATGAAGACATGGCTCGTATTCTAGGGACGGATGAAGGCTCGTCTTCGATCCTTCGTCGAGTTTCAAATGCGGTGCGCCACGGCCGAACGAACAGCACCGAATCTAGCAACAACCTCCCTCGCGTTGGTCATACACGGAGCGCCAGCGAAACGACTCGCACGACTACATCGCCTCGTTGGCCCAAGACCCCTATAGCAGAAGATGCAGTGAATGGCAATACCCACGATATCACCAGTCCTCTATCGATTAATCCGAATGACGACCCGGTCCTCTTGAAACGACGTCTACGAAATTCCGAGCAGAGAGTCGCAGAATTAGAGCGCCAATTTAGCAACGAGAAAGATCTGAAGAATCTTAACCAGAAGCTAGAGGAGAAACGTAAGACTGTATCGGTATTGGATACCCAAACTGAGATTATGATTCGTCAGTTGGAAGTTCTGGCTGGATACGTCGAAAGAGCCAAGGAAACTAAGCGACCTATTGACCCCCGGGAGCTTGAGGAGTCTGCACTGAAGGACTTTGTCCAGAAGCTTGAAAAGTTGAAGCAATCTATGTCCGCCAGCTTAGAGCAGCTTCATACCGAGCGAGATGAGCTAGTCGAAGAGAAGAATCGAGCGATTGCGGAGAGAGATCGTGCTCGAGTGGAGTTTGAACAACTGGTTTCTAAGAACGCACAGTTGGCTGACTTGAACAACGACCTCACGAATCAAATCCAAGAACGATTCAAGAATCACTCGGATCCGAAGTCCCCTCCAAACGGACTTGGAATCTACAGTCAGCACAAGGGCACATCGAATAACTCGGTAAGCTTAGATAGCTCTAGCATTCAGACTGGTGGATCGATTCTTGCCATTGATCAAGAAGAGCCAATCCTCGAAGCTGGACCGACCGTGGTCAAGATTGGAAAGGGCCAGGCGAAGAAGTTCTGGAAGAAGGGATCGAAGGCTATGGCTCAGAATATTGCCAAGGGCGTCAATCGTACGGTTGTTGCCTTCCAACAACCGGAGCGGGAGCGCCACCCAGGCATGGCGGGTGAGAACATTGGTCTTCCCTACAACATGACTGTTGCGCAGGTTGAGTCACCACTACCGCATACACCTATGAATGGCCAGAATCGGCAACCTCTAGATGGTGGCCGTCAAGGTTTCTTCGGCTTCAAGAAGGCAAACACACTGCCCAAGAGCGCGACATCAGCAACCATGTCTGCACCGGCAGCAGCGGAACCACCATCAGTTCTATTCGGGTCTGAGTTGGCAGAGAGAGCTGACTTTGAACGCCGCCAAATTCCCTGCGTTGTGACTCGTTGCATTGAGGAAGTGGAACTCAGGGGTATGGATATGGAAGGTATCTACCGCAAGACTGGTGGAAACTCGCAAACCAAAGCCATCCAGGAAGGGTTCGATAAGAATGAGAACTTCGATATCTCAGATCCGGACATCGACATCACCGCCGTGACAAGCGTGCTGAAGCAGTACTTCAGGAAATTACCAACGCCGTTATTAACGTTTGATGTCTATGACAGCATTCTTGAGACGAACTGTAAGTCCCGAGTGAATAAACACGCTTGATGTCGACTTATACTAACTTGTCTAGCTATTACGGGTGACGCTGAGAAATGCGCACATTTACAGAATGTATTCAAGCAACTGCCACAGCAGCACAGAGATTGTCTCGAGTTCTTGATGTTCCATCTCCATCGCGTTACTGAGCGAGAGCGCGAGAACCTTGTAAGTAACTACACAATCCTGCACTAAACTCAACCAGCTAACCATCAAGTAGATGACACCTAAGAACCTCGCTGTAGTCTTTGCACCTACTATCATGAGAGATCACAGCATTGAGCGAGAAATGACGGATACACTCGCCAAGAACATTGTCGTGCAATTCATTATTGAGAACACACACAACATTTTCACTTAGTATTAGCCGGCTTCTCTGGCTCCTAACCCCATCGAACTTACGACTATCGAAATCCCTGTACATATAACCCACAAAGAGAAAAGAGTTGCCCGCCAGTTTCATCATACCTAGTTACGCAGAAGTCAACAGCATTCAGTTGTACGCCCGGAGTTTTTTGCAGAAATCATATCATGACCCATACGATTCGGTTAGGAACTTGTCCAGTCTAGTATTACACAGATGCGGCTACTTCTGGACCCAGTCGTTGGATTTGTTTTCGGCTTTCTTTTCTTTTTTTTCCATTCGAGGGGGAGGTGTCCCGGCGGCGATTTTCTGTCTTCACGGTAGGAAATTTAATGATATCCTTGAGAGCATTGCGAATTTTATTTTCTTCATTACCGAACAAGAGGGATTTCTCTTTTCCCCTTCTTGTTGAGAGAGGGGTACGACGGCTGGATGAACCGCGCGTCAAGGGACCATGGCCATTTTTCATGGATGTGATAAACTTGGCAGAGAAGGGGATGAGAGTGTGCTTAGATACCTACCTAAGGAGTCTAGCATGCCCGAATCACTCCAAAGAGAAGAGTGAGAGAGCGAAAGAACGGAGATTACCGGGCCTACAGACTTACAAGGGGAATGGTCATATCCCCGGCAAATTAAACTATTCCGCAAATGATGTTAGAATAGTAAACGCTCTGCAAGACGGCGAGTTAGGCAGGACGGGACAGGACAGGACAGACAGGCAATGAATTGAGATCCATTTGCTGGTCTTACTGATTAAATGAAATGATGTTTGTTATCCGACGTTGAAATGTATTACCAGCTCTATCTCTATTTAGGTCGCTGATTATTCACTAGGTGCTTGAATAGGGAGGTAGGCTATTCCCTAAGCCTAGTGCAGCTAAATGAGATCCTGGTGGCTTGGTGGTAGTGAGTGAGTGCTTGGGGTGGGGGCGGTTTCTGAGGTTGAACAGACTCTTTTCTCGTATCTGTATAGCCTATCTAGACGGCGAGTCCTAGTTCAAGGCTTAGAGCTACTACTAATCTTAAAATCCGTGTAAACATGAGTACCAACCTATATATCTACCTAAGCACTCTATAGTATATGGAGATAGTCCTAGAGTCGAAGTCCGCATTAGCTATCGATTTGCTGGGTACCTAGAGGACGAAACGCATTGGGAATCTGGGAGAGGGTTTCACAGAAAAATAGGGTTGTTTCAAAAGGTTGAATCAACGTAACCTGAGAATATACATATAGATTGTGAGTGATGTGTTACGGGTAGTAGACAATGAAATTTATACGTTGGACAACAAGAGCCTAGGTAGCATATGATAATGGTGGTTTGTAGAACGTGAGGTCCATTAGAGCTGTAAGGGCCGTTCTTCGACTTCCTAGGAAGTCATGTCGAGTCGCACGAAAAGGTGCTTGGGCTGCCTTACCTCTAGGCAGTAGGAATAGGCAAGGAGATACTCATTAATACCAGCAGCCCTGGGTAGAAACGCCTGTTTATTTACACACAACGACGATCTTATAGTAAATATCCCCGAGCCACACACCAATTGGAATATTGCCGTTAGCCGAGTGACACAAGCACCCGCTTACACGGCGTCTGTCGATTAACAAAATAGCTTGCAACGGTCCTCGCATTCATTCAATAAGGGAGATTCTGCTTTCGCAACTCACCACCTACCTAACCTAGTATCTAGCAGGACGAATAGGACCAAACATCGATACCAATCTCCCATCATTTATGACCCCATGGCGTCCGTGCCGCTTGCTACCTAGTAGTGCTGCGTTGCGTGACGAAAAGAAAAGATAGGGAAAGAAATACAAAACAAAGAAAAAAAAAACGTGGAAAGCCCGCTGTAGCTAAGTAAGCCTCCGTCTGACATGCATATATCGCGCCCATCCCTTCCCCCCCTTCCGCCCCAACCCCAACCCCAACCCCAAACAGCGTGGTCTAGAAGGGCTGAAAAAGCCTGGCCACCTTCCTGTTCCTCGCTTCCGCAATCTTACCTACATGTATTTACTCGGTGCATATGTCCGGAATACCTTATAAGCTGAAAAGTACCTACCTACCTAACTAGAGTTGAAACCACGTTTCGATGGTGCAATAGGCTAAGTTTACGTTTTGATAGACGGTATGTATCTTTTTGGCCGAGATGGGGGCACGTATCTTGGGGTTGTTGTATGCACGTACGGGCGCTGTCTTAACAGTTTTAATATGCCGATGCGACTAATATCCCGCGTGTGCGATGTAGACATGTAGCGACGTATGTAGGTATGGTGATGGTAAAGTACACGCGGCAAGGCTGCTTACGGCGGTGGATCGTCGTCGCATGCACCTTGGGATCAAGGTGTTTGCCTACCCCTGATCCGAATCGATAATTCAAAGCTCAGCGCTAATACCAACATAGGCTAACGGGTATGCTAAATTAGGTCGCCGTTGAGTTGGGCACGGATATGATAGTTCTTGTTTTCGTTATGTTAGAGGCTCTTCTAGAAGTCTTTCGTCATAGTTTCTTTCAATAGATATCGTGTTAGTTCTTCGGTTGCTGATCTGCTGATCTGGGCTTGTTTCACACAGCTTATAATGACTTGTTGGTATCATAAATGTAAGTGTTAGTGGCACTTTTCCCGTAGGTAATTACTAGGAGTTAGCTCTACCATGAAAGCCATCCCTGGAACACAATCCTGCCTCGATCGATTCCGAGCTGAAGGATCAAATTATAGAGTCGATGTTAGTCCAACAGCAGCTTAGTACGCCGACAAGACTCGGCAGCCTGCTTCTGGGCTTGCTTCTTCAACCCCACGGGTTTCTTTGGTCCCGACTTATTACATGCATACCGAGACATGACTGTGTGTCCGGCCAGAGCTTACATTTAGCTAATGGTGCCACGAGGCCGAATAGCGAGCGAGTAACGCTGAGAAAGATGTCTCGGTATTCGTCGAATTTGGACGGCGCCGCAGCCATGCTGTTGGAGAGACTTTGGCAAGCTTGCTGGTTTTGTTGGTGGTGCCCTCGACGTTGGTTCTGATTGGTGAACGGCGCTAGGAATCGAGATATGCGCTCCTACGGTACCAGATTCTTACTATCAAGGTACCTGATCCGAAGGCAGCCCCCCCTGCTCCATTGCAGCCGTCGCCTTCCTGTTGGGCAGCTCAGATCTCATTTATAAGACGGCAGCGATCCTTGGGGCTTGGGGAGCATTTTTACTGTCTTATTGCTCCTGTGGGTAGCAGTTTACTGTTAACGTAGACACAGTCGGCCAGTCAGTCGGTGCAATTCGGGGCTTGTGCTCGCAAGACATTCAGACGATCTACCGGTGCCGTAGGCGGCGATGAAGATTTGTTTGCCACACCGCGAAACGAAAGGAATCCTACAGCTACCATTGCTTCCTTTGAGACCCCAGATTACTATATTCTCGGTTGCGCCCCTCATAATGTTTAATCTTTCCTTCTGAAATGTTCAAACCGCCCCGATGAAGGGCTTGTGCGCGCCTTTTGTGCTGTTGCTCGCGGTATTGGGATATTTGGGAAGGGGAGGCGGGCTGGCGTATGGAAATGGCCTCACTAGACGCGCCGTCGACATTCCCGGTCCCGACACCTTCATACGACATAGATATCCCTCAGGTCAGGCAAAGTGCAATATCCCGAGAGATTCTAGTCTAACTTCTAGATCTAGTCGTGGCGTTTGGCAACCACCTTTACATAGACGGCGGCGTATTGTCTCAACGGATCAACGGAACCGACTCCAATAGCACTCAATCGGATCAAACCTACCCTTTCTACGCCGGTATATCCGTCTGCACTAACGCAAGTAGAATGTCTTCACTGATAGATGAGCAGTAAATTCGACGCTTTCCTTAAGACTAAACGAATCATGGACGAATGATACTGTCACTTTTCGGTCAATATCCAAGACGGCACCCCTCCTTAGCCAGCAAGTTTATTGGTCTGATCCCTCCACCGCTGCTGGTGTTCTATATACTTGGGCCGGCATGGCTTTGGGGTCCGATCTGCCACCCACGAATGAGCAATGGTTATTTAATGCAGATGGCACAGGAGGCGGAACATGGTCACAAGTTCCGCAAGGAGATTTTCGCGATTTCGCAGGGCTTCGGCGGCCAGTTGGTGCGGCCTTCACGCAGTCCGCCCACGTGGGTTATGCACTTGGTGGCCAAGCCACTTCGATGACCGACAGTGCCATTGAAAAGGACTACCCTGGGTACGCTTTAACGCAGCTAGTATCGTTTAACTTCGATACTGGTCAATGGAATAATATTTCCACCGTCGGCCAATATGGAGGGTACGGCACAAGCCTGAATGCCCGCGCCGAATACGTACCTTTCGGACCTAATGGATTATTACTCTTTCTTGGAGGTGCTGAAACACCCGTCGACGCCACAAATACTAGTATCGTAGAACCCACTTGGAATATAGTTTATCTGCACGATCCGGTAACAGGGAAGTGGTATAGACAGCCTACGAGTGGAGAGCGGCCGCCAGTGGTTGAACGAGCTTGTAGTGTCGGGGTTCAGGGACCCAACAACACATATGAGATGTAAGTGTACCGTCTAGTCCGCAAAGCTGGTTGGCAATATAACATGGGCCAATATTGACCGATTGACGTCAGATTCATATATGGGGGCAACTCGGACCAGATAGACGGTACATCTTCCGATGTACATATATTATCCTTGCCCGGGTTCGTCTTCTTCAATGCGCAGTCTCCCGGTACGCCGCGTGCCGACCATGGCTGCGAAGTGGTTGGCAGGGGTAAACGGCAGATGCTGAGCTACGGTGGTGTTGATGGAGGACAACTACTTCGTGATCCCACGACGACGCCTGATCCGTGGAAACAGGGACTTGGCATTTACGACATGACCGAAATGAAATGGGCGGATTCGTACGACCCCAATGCGGCAAAATATGAGAGCCCAGCTGTCGTGTCAGATTGGTACGCAAATGGAGGGATGAATACAGTGGCCTGGTGTGATGACCTAAAAGGACTCATTCTTAATGGCACTTCAAATACGTATAGCACGCCCGGGAACTCCTCTTCAATAGATAGCTCCGCGAACGGGCCCCGGTCCCGGACTCCCGTTATCGTCGGTAGCACCGTGGGAGGAGTAGTGTTGATTAGTATTGCGAGCGCCACAGTATTTCTAGTAGTCCGATGGCGCCGTCGCCGTCGGCAAAGCACAGAGACAGAGACGTTGGAGGAATACAGGCCGGAACCATGGCCGAAGGATTCGCCCCGAATGCGGTCGACTACGCCGGGAACGATGATATCCTCGCCAACGCCAGTAGAAGCTATAGAGATTCATGGTACGGCGAGGGAAGAATTACCTGCGGAAGATGTGGATTGGCTGTATGAGCTTCCAGTCCCCACGCCACGTCTGAGACCTGAACTTCCAGATCGAAAGTACTCATATTAATATAATTAATTGTATTCTGTAAAGCTGCAAAAGCCCCGCATGATATCTGACTTCATACTGTCAGCTCAAAAGCTGACGAATGGAACCGTGAATATGAAGCGTACCGAAATAGCTTAGCAGCATCCCCACCCGGCTTTCATGTCGTGAGATATCTGTCCTCATGGTTTCTGATAATGGCACGAGTGAAGCCGACGGTCGACTGTGAACATTTGTGTCCTGCCAACCTAGATGCTAGCCTGTATTTGCAAGGCGCTCGTTTACAGTCTGAATTACCGTAGTGGCATTATTCCAGTTAGATGCTCGGCGTATTCATTCAGAACAACTGCCTGGCTGGTGGAGTAATTGCTGTTCCAATGATCTAGAACGTTCTTTGCTTCACTTCGCATCTCCGACGATCTTCTTCGCCTTCTCTAGCAACAACCCGCTCTCCCTACTTAATTTGCGCTTTCCATCTCGACCAGGGGTCCGCGCCTTCGCCATAGCTTTCCTGAATCTTTCGCGCTCTTCCATCTTGCGCTTCCGTTCCGCATTCCGTTTCTCAATCTCTTGGGCGCGCGCTTCAGCTTCTGCCTTCTTGCGCTCAGCGTCGGCTACGGCTTTGTCAAAGTATCCAGGCTTACGCGGTTTCTGCTTTCGCCGACGCACGTGATGTTCTCCTGACTGTGGCGGTGGAGAGGGTTCCGCCTGTTCCTCATCGCCCTCTAGCATCGCTTGCCTCTCAGGGTGAATCTGTGGCGATGGAGGCGCTTCACCTGCATCTTCGGTAGTACCCGAGGCAGTGGCCTCAGTCTTTGAAGATGCTTGCTCAGCAGCTTTGATTTTCTTGTACGCCTTCTTGACCTTTGCCTTGTGAATGAGATCTTTCTTTATTTTATCCACTTAAAGCACATGTGGGTTAGTGATTCGATACTTCGAAAACAGTGGCGTAGAATGGTCACAAACCCTTCCTCTTCCACGGGCCGTCTGGTAAATTCTGTGGTCCTACTCGAAAACCCTTGCGAAGCTTTTTTGCCGCTGGAGTAGCTGCGCCGTCTGATTCAAGGGGTCTTTTGGGTGCCATTGTTCAACAAATAAGTCTTTATTCACAGCCTCTGGGTTTTTAGAATCCTGTAGACAGTAAAGCGGCATTGGCGGATCTTTGACTTTCTCGAATTCACAGTGTCATTGAAATTATGAACTCTTTTGAGGCATCAAGTTTGACTTCATTTAATAGCGGGTCAATCTTAGTGAGTTGATACATACTATGTAGGTAGGTAATTATCGATAAGCTTTGATGGATCGAAAAAAGCTTCACATCCATGGGTACTGTGCTGTCAGCAGGTCGATAGGTAACCTGGATGGACCTACCTAACCAAGCGGGACCAGTGGGACCAAGCCTAGCTTCTTTTAGCGTATCGACCCCTTGTTACTGCTCACCCTTGCCGATACCGCCCCAACTTGGCGTCCTTTAGCCCAAATAGGTGCAATAAATAGGCACTAATTATGACGCTGGACTTACTAAAAACCACTGTAGTCATAAGTTTGATAGGTGTGGAGAGTCCGGATGATCAAGCGATCCTACCTTGTAACCTCTTACACCTGTCTCAAGGTAATAGGTCTTTCCTCAACCTTTCAACTTCAATCCAACTGTTTCCCAAGTCCGAAAGCAAGGACCATTGTAAATATCAAGCTCAAGCCAGCTCAAGCCAGCTCAAGCCTTTCGGCGAACCTAACCTTTGTCAAACAAGATAGATCCCTGCCGTTTTGTTTCGAATTTCCTCGTCATTTAAGTCAATGAGGCGAGCACGACGAGTCAGTTCCTGATATTATTCCGTCGCCTCAGAGGGGAAATTAAGACGTCCGACAACCCTTGAAAATGATTGAATGCTTATAATATAATAATACTATTCTCAAAACTCTAGACCGGCAGTCGGATATACGATGCCCATTTTCCAGGTAGATCTAGAGCGGAGGGAATCCGCTGAACAGCCATTAACGCCGGCCATGGCGTCACCACCACACCAATTTCAACGTGATGGCGGTTTACGAAGGAAACAATCGGAGGAAAGCATCAGCACCGAATTATGTGAAGGTCCAATTCCTGACAGCCCGACACCGCGAACACCAGAACGGAATCCGCCAACAGAGTGTTCCGATCGATCTGAACTCATCGAACGGTTAAAGAGAGGCGAAAGCCCTACCTGGAAACCGAGCCGACATGTCGGTAACCCCTTTCCCACTGCGAGGGTTCCTCGGGATATCCAAATGACTAACTGCGCGATTGGTGATCAGTTCGAGTCAATATGGGGTCAACAACCAGTATCTCCTACCCGCAGCCCGAAACTGTCGAATGCATCTTCGCCAACTCTACTACCCCCAGCCACGATAACACCAGAGAAACGAGGCACCGAGTCGGACGACGAGAGGAGACAGCAAGATGGATTGAGCATTGAGCGCCCACGTTCGGCTCTTCATAGTGGCGATTTTACCCAAGACGAATCAACTCGTGATACTAGCCCTGTACAAAACCGTCTGCGAGCTCAAGAAAACCGAGACTTCGGTGGTGTTGGTGACTCATGGTTAGCCACATCACCTCCAAGGGATTTCACGCCCTTCTCATTTGACAGGCGAGAGATTCTGGGAAGGCCGGATCAGACGTCTCCAGGATTTTCACCGTTGTCATCTTCTATCTCTTCAAGCTTCGTCTATAAACCGCCCACCAGTCCCCTAGTCCAATCACAGAGCAATGATGATATCGATCTCACCTCTCCTATGGACGGCATTGATATAAGCTCGAGCCTTCCTCGAAATCCGCGTCGACACACCTTTATGCCAGCTCATTCAGCTTCTTATGGTGTCCATCATAGCCCGTCACCCATGCAGCCACCCCATTTACGTCAAGAGAGATCGTTTCCCTATCAAGCACACCAGCCTAGGCGATCTCTTGCTTCAACTCCTATCTTTCCTAACATTCCCACGATTTCATCTTCGCCGCAAACTCCCGCACTTTTTCGCTCAAGACGCCCGTCATACAGCTCTGATGTATCACCACTCCAACATGCATCCATGGTAGGATCTTACGAGGAAAGTATCTTACGCGGACGAATGTCAACTACTCCATCAAGGCCTCTTGATTTCTTGGCCCAGATTGGTGTACTCGGGCTGGGTAAGTGCAAATCAAGCCTACGGTGTCCGCCTCACGTGACATTACCTTTCCCAGCTGTATTCTATAGTTATGCTAGCTCCTCTCACGGACGCTCCAAGGTAGAAGATGGACCAAGCCCATATGTTGGTCAGATTGACTTGGAGAACGGTCTTCCAAATCAGGAAGAGGACGCGAGGTCAAAACGCAAGATGCAAACTCGCGTTCTTGAAAGGATGGCAGCAGAAGACGATGGAGTCGAGACAAATAATCGTCTTGCAGAACCATCAGAGCACGATACTCGCAGAGCTCAACGACCCAAACGTAGGTCAGGTTCACCTAGAGCACCCCCAGGTGGAAGCTACCGGATTCCTGAAAAGGGGCAGATTCAAATCATTATCAAAAATCCCAATAAGACAGCTGTCAAATTATTTTTAGTCCCCTACGATCTAGCGGGGATGGAACCCGGCACCAAGACTTTCATACGGCAACGAAGCTACTCCGCTGGCCCCATTATTGAAAATATGCCTGAAACAACGGACAACGGCACTACAGATCGACCAATTCTCAGATATCTTGCCCATTTACATATCTGCTGTCCTTCCCGAGGTCGGTATTATCTATATAAAAGTATTAGGGTTGTCTTCGCAAACCGTGTGCCCGACGGAAAAGAAAAGCTTCGTAACGAGATCACCCTCCCGGAACCTAGGTTTACTAGCTACAAACCGATCAGGGTGATGCACCCTCCTACTTCAGGAGGAACTGGGCCGGGCGCCGCGTTAGCTTCTGACAAGGCCTTCAGACGCCGCAGCTCTGGTATATATTTCGGCGCACCGAACCAAGCCTATGATACGGCCAATGGGTTCTCTTCCGTCAATGTGCCACACCAGCCCTATTTATCCGACTTTACCGGACATAATGTACCAGTTGAGCCGGTTCCCCTCAGGCATAGCGGGACGAGAAACGCGCTGGATATGGGCAGTAGCTTGGGTTTTGCTGATCCCCAGTCACCAGATTCGTCTCAGACTAGCCGGCCGACTACGCAAAATTCGAGCGACATATCGAGTTGGAACGGCCTGGATGGCCAAATTGGCAGATACAACAAACTTAATAAGGGCGATGTAGGATATGGCGGCAACGCATTCGCTCACCTGATCAACGGCAATACCGGTGTTGCGGAGAGCCTGCTATCGCAGAGGTTGCGATCATTGGGAGTTCAGGGTCAGGCAACGCAGGAGTCTAGGACATTGGAGGAGTAGGTCTCTGGTTTTCATTCGTCTTCATGCTCCGGCGTTGTCTAGTTGGGCTCCCGGTCGTCATTAGGGTATCGTTCATCGGATTCTGGCTTGGGTTGGCTAGGTCATGCGCCGGGGATGCTCTGGCGCCTTGGGAGTGTATTGAGGCTTTTTTGTTTATTTGGTTGAGATGAGATTGAAGTTCTCCTCACTAGAACGGTGGATCTTATTCGTAGTGGATATTGAGAAAATTAAAGACTTTACACCAGGTTCTCGTGATCTCTTTTCAGGCGTTTATTAAGTCACGACTTCTAACCCATTCTACTAATTCGGAATGTCCACGGCTACAATATTTATATATCTAGGTTTAAAGTGAATGCTATAATTATCTATGCTAGCATATGTATTATAGGTTTTATTCAACCACATAGGCTTAGCTACATAATAAGATCATTGTAAACTGATATATCATGGTACCGAGCTAACGACGGCGAGGCTGCAGTTGAAATATCACATTACATTGAGCTATCTCTAAATATCTGTCTTGGGAGGGTAACATCTCACAAGTCCATGCTAATTTGCAAGTATGTAATAGAAGTAGTTAGAAGTCATTTGTGGTTTCATGCTAGCATATTTATATGACAGGTAATATCTTACAATGTAATAAATAAGCAACATTAAGCCATACATGTAATTAAATAATCTTACGATTGACTTGACATAGTATATTAGGTACGTTGATAAAAGAGTTACTTTGATTTTTAATCTTTAATGTCTTAAGAAACGTTCATGTAATAGCTATTAAGAAAAGCAAGTAGGAGTAGAGGCTATGAGAGGAGCAACATTTGTGAAAGGGATAGGCGTCTCTATATGCTGAGTCTATCCCTAACACTGTCTCACGACCTGACTTGCGTACTTATATGACTCGTGATAACTTAGCAACCGATGCTCAAGCGGCTACTTTGGCATGTGAACGGCAATAGAAAAAATAAAAATGAGAGCTTCCAGCTTCCAGAACTAGACCTTCCAAACTACCTATGGATGCGGTCAGATATTACAGTTGTCCCGCTAGCTCACTGCCCAGATATTACTAATCACAGAACACCACACCGACTTCATATCAGCCTCGAACTCGATTCAGTTAGTTACCAAGGTATCCATCCTCCATCCCATTGAATCTACAACTTGCCGCGAAGCGCCCTATCGACTTAGGTATCATTACAAAATGTGTACAGTAAACGGGAAAAAGTTCCCTATGTGCAAGTTTGCTAGTTTCCGTCCGAAGTTTGGTTTTTCGCCCTTTCCACCTTTCCCCCTATTCCTTCCCTTCCCTTCCATTCCCTTCCCTTCAAACCCCCAATCCCAAAGGGGAGCGCAAAGTGTTCCCCTTTTAAATTACCCCCTAGAATAGGAAGGTAGGTTAGGTTAGGTATAGTAAACAACCGAGTTATCGACCGCAAACGCAAAGCGAAACCCAACTCCCTATTGGCACAACGGCGGTGAATGACATCCGTGTAATACAAGACACCACCACCAGCGCCAACTAATGACCAACATCCGTAGCAGAATGAGACAAGGGTATCTACACACCCAGATACCAAGTTAATGCAGACATCCATCGCACCAGCCTAAGCGGCAGCAACGCCGTTCTCCCTCTGCCTCTTCACAATGTAATACGTAATAAGGCTCTTGGGATCCTCCTTAACGCTCTTCATGCTCTCCCAGAACTTAGCCTCGCCCAGTCTCGCGTGCAGCGCAACGCAGAGCTGCACGGCATCCATGCGCACGCCGCTCTCCTTGCTCTCGAGGCATCTGGTCGCCAGGCCCAGCAGGCCGGCGATCTCGCTCTCGCTGGGCGCGAACGATGTCCTCGAATCGACAAGCTCCTTCAGCACGTGAAGGCCCATGCTCAAGCTGCGGTGTCCCGACGTGTCCATGTCCATCTTGCTTAGGTTCTTCGTCATGGTCACCGTGATCTCGTCCGCGTCGCCGATCGTTACCAACTCGTCGGCTAGGAGCTCCAGGCCGCTCACGATGTGCGTCCTCGCGTCGTAGCGGGTGCGCGCGGCGAGTAGAGCCTCGAGGCCGCGGGATACGTGGGG
Source organism: Hypoxylon sp. EC38 (assembly GCA_002120335.1). Lineage (NCBI taxonomy): Eukaryota > Fungi > Ascomycota > Sordariomycetes > Xylariales > Hypoxylaceae > Hypoxylon > Hypoxylon sp. EC38. The sequence continues at coordinate 486,134 of KZ111261.1, forward strand.
CTGGAACCTGTCGCGGGACTTCCTTAGGAGTAATTTGATCGTGGCAAGGATTTGTGCCTTCACGTCTTGAACCTTTTCAAGGGGGACGCTCTCCAATGGGGACTCGAGATACTCGAATAATCCTAGCAGTAAGGCGTCGAATTTACTGTCTTCGAGGAGGAGTTTGTTGTCGCGGAGAAGACTCTGCAGCTTGCGGAAGCCATGCACATCAAGGCTCTGCGCTTTCACCCGAGCGATACCACTTTCGATAAGACGAGATGTTTGTCGGGTCTTATCGGGAGAGGCGAGAGGGCTACCTGAAACCCCTGTCGTTTCTGTGGGAGGTTGCACAAGATTGGCAGCATCCTCATTAATAGGTTTGTCTTCGAGCACCGGTCGTTCCATTACGCCATTTGTTACCGGGCGAGGTGTAGCTTGATCCTCCTCGGTAAAGGGGTCCTCGTAAACTTTCAATGATTTCGATGGTGTGGGGGTGGCAGATTTGGGTGTGATGGTGGTATCCACGTCTTCAACGACTACTGGTGCCTTAGGAGAAGATCTAGGTGAAGGCAATTGTATGCTCTCTTTCAGCTGAGCAATTGTTGGTACAACGAGAGTAAAGTCCTCATTTGAGTTGGCAGGGCTGCTTAGGTTGTGATCATTTATAGGTGGAGGCGGCTGCAGTTGCGGTTGGGCCTTAACCTTCGCTGGACTCGTTCTTGGAGAGGCGACGGTCTTACTAGCCGCTGGTTTCGAAGGAGAAGGAACACTAGATTCACTAGCAGTTGCTACATGGCCAGGTCGAGTTCTCGGAACAGTCCTCCTAGGAGATCCCGAGATTGTCTTTGGCGTCGCACCCTTTGCCTTCACGCTATCAACCGGACTTGTCTGCTCTCTCGATGGCGCATCATGAGTCCTAACTGAATAGGGTCCAGCAGTAGCCGGACGGGGTGCGATATCAGGTCTTCGCCGAGCTGGTCGCATTGGAGCTACCGACATACCACCATGAGACTTCGCTGATGTGTCGGGACGCGTCCGAGTTACAGGAGCAGTCGCATGAGAAGCGGCTGACATATTCGATGAGTTGGACGTTGTTCGTACGGGTGAGACTGTTGCCATAGCAGAACCTGGTCGGGCAGGCAGATTCCTCGAAGCTGAAGCTAAGGCTTTCTTCTGTGCCATCATTGTCTCTCTTAGTGAAGGTTTAGAGCCAGTCATGGTGCTCTTTGATAGGCCTAACCCTGGCCGTGGTGCAGGATCGGCCTTCTTCGGCGAGTTCGGATTATTAGGGTCTTTCTGTAATAATTTCTGTGCAGTAGAATCTAGGCTGTCCATAATTCTGTATAGGTGTTAGTCATCACACTCATTGGAAAAGGGTTGACGGTGACAAGTAAACTCACGCTTCTGCCCTTGCGGGCCAGATCACAGCATACGCCCAGTATGCTGAGCGCATCTTCTCGCGGACACCTGGGTTTGGATCGTTGAGACCTTTCTTGATACACTTCTCAATCATGTCGACACCTCCGCCATGTTCAAGATGACTCTTGTGATGCGCCTCCTTTTTCAGGAGAGTCTTCAACCAACCCGCGACATATGTCCTCGGCTGGACATTCTTATCCTGGCAGGCACCCCATATATGTTGCATGATCCTAGCATTATACGAAGCTCTTCCAATGATGATGTCCACGGTAGTATTGGCCAATTGAGAGCTTATCTTCTTCGTAGCTGCACACAATTTGATGAAGGTCTGCATGAGAATTTCAACCATTGGATCAATGCCTGGCCCGAAGGTCATAGCGAGGTCTTGGACAAGAGCACATCCCTCTTTGGATAAGCTGGTTCGTAAGGAGTTGACGGCTTTGATAATGCCGTCGAGTAATGCCCGACAGCCGGTGATGAAGGCATCAGGGAAATCGGATGGCACATTGCCAGCAATGAGTCGCCGTAATTTAGTGATGCTCTCTTCTCTCTTCAACCAATTCTGCTCGGTTTCCTTGCCTTCAAACCATTGGTGCATGTCCCTGAAGATGTCGTCCAATTCACGTTGGGTGTTGACGTATGAGGGCTCAACTGACTCCGCCTTTGCATCCGGCATTGGTGTAATTGGTCGTTCGCTGGCAAGGGACGAAACACTCGCAGCTAGATTCGGTCTCCCCTGCATTGCTGACCCTGGTCTGGATTCTGGGTCTCTCGTGGACGTTGGGGCTAATTCCTTTACGATGGCCTGTTCGATAGCAGGTCGCACTTTGAAGTTCTTTAACTGCTTCTTCAGATCTGACTTCGCAGCATTCGGCGCGTCTCTGTAGTTGGCGTTAGTATATGTGTTGTATGTATGTAGAGTAAAATTTACGAACCTGAATAATTCTATAACGGTGCTCTTGGCTGTATCTCGAACCATGCCGTCAGCGTCCTCTAACAGCTCCATTAAGGTAGGTACGTATGAACGGAATTGCAAGCCATGCTCTTTATGCATCTATATCATGTCAGCGTGCGCGGTTGAATAATGAATGTCATCACGCGTACCTGTAATAGCCATTGCATGCCCGACTCCTTTGCTCTTGGGTTCTTCCCGACCATGACGGTGTTGCGCACGAATCTCTCGGCGTCCATCGGTACTTGCATGTACATGGTGGCCATTGCTTGTATAGCCAATATTCTGATCTTGTCCTTCTGATCGCCCATCTTCTCAGCGATGAGTGGCAGTGTTTGTTTTGCCTCTCTGGAAAGGTATTTGGGCTCTTGCAGCGACATGCGCGTTAAGAGGTGGTTTAATGTGGTGAAGCCTGCATTCACAAGCACTGAGTGTTGCGAGTTCGAGGCGAGCCGAAGGGCTTCGAAGAGCGGCGCGACGCAGGCATCGGGTACACTATAATGTTTGATAGCAGACTTAACAGTGGTGACATGTTGAACTTTCGCATCAATGGAGACATCTTTTCTGAGGATCGCCAGCAAGCCGGCGACCTGCTCCTCAGAGAGCATTTCGACCATGATCCCAAATTGCGGATCTGGTAGTGCGCCTTTAGATCCTAGCTACAATATCGCGTTCCTTCAATATAAGCTTGGAGGTAGGATGCGAAGAAGTAGGATTGCTAAGTTGTCGCGGTTGGGTTGGATAGGGGTGTTTCGGCGATCGCGTTGTGTTATTGACAGACTGGCTGAAATCTAGAAAGGTCGGATTGATTCATGTAGCAAACTTTTGCGACAATAGTTCAAGAACTTATTTCATTTCAGATACAGCAATTAGAATTAGTAAGTTGTACTAATTGCGGAAGCGAATGAATGAAAATAAAGCAGGAAACGGCGACGACAGAGTATGCAATCTTGAAGTGCGACTTATTATTATTTTATTTTTTATTTTATTTTTTTTGCTTCGGGCGTTGTTGTCATAATTCTAAATAGTGTTTAAGATTGTTGATGCTCACCTCTGCACCAGGACAACGGCACTCGGCGGCGGGTCTACATGCACCTGCCAGTGCTTCTGTGGGACCTGTAGAGTATTAAAGTGCCGCTAATTAATCACTAATTGACCACTAACTGATCCCTCCTACCCATGATCCATCAGCCTGTGCAATCCTAAGATACTTGGATCCCTGTAATAGAACCCCCAAACGTTACTGATGAGCCCCGCTGTCCGATTTGATGAGGGGCACAGCGATTTGGAAGCTGACCAAAGTAAACATGAACCTCGCGTGCATCATCGCATCATCTTATCAACTTCAAGGACCTTCGTGCAAACTGCGTCTTACCTATTCACCTGCCATATCCAATAAATACCAATCCAACCTACCAGCACCAAAATCATAGTAACCTCTAGTACAACTCCGTGCTATTTAAACACATCATTAGATCTTGCAAGTTAGGACAACTTTCGAATCTCCTGGCATCTATGACCACGTAATTTGTGTCTCTATCTATCCCATCAGTTCTAGATATAGGTAGTTCTGTCTCGCCTTCACCAGTATAAGTCCTCTTAAACTCGTCTCCCATGAGCCAATTCGATCCAGAGAACCTGCATATACATCTCACCCTCTCGCAAGACACAAAGAAGGCTGGAACATCTTGCACATCTATGCCCCTCCCACCTGAGACCACACCGGTGCCGCAGCCCGTATTCATGCCCGGCATGTCTCGCCGAAGCGAGGAACCAACACCAACGCCAACGCCAACGCCAACGATTTCTGCTCTCCCCGAACGGACAAAGGGTGAACCAACATCGGACCAGGCAAAGGAAAAAGGGAAAGACGAGGACTCGCCAGTCAACCTCCCACGCCTCCGCCTACACATCCAGGACATAGCCCACGAAGGATCCTCCATCTTCCTCTCCTCCATCAACGCCTCCACCGTCCTCCCCTCCAGCATCCGATCCATACACAAGCACCTCTACTCCTCTTCTTCATCATCATCACCAACCCACCCTCCACCAACCCGTTCCGTGACCCTGATCCTCCGGGACATGGACGGCGTAGCCTACACAACAAGCACCGACCTCGACGCCGACCACAAAGAAATCCACTTCTCCCTCCGCTACATCTCCAACATCGCGTCCCCCCGCCACACCGCCGAAATAACCGGCGTCGTCGTGCACGAGCTGGTGCACTGCTACCAATGGAACGCGCTCGGCACCGCTCCCGGCGGCCTAATCGAGGGTGTAGCCGACTGGGTGCGCTTGCAATGCGGGCTAGCGCCGCCGCACTGGAAGCGGGACGAGGCGCCTGCGAAATGGGACGTGGGGTACCAGGGGACGGCGTATTTCCTGCAGTACCTGGAGGTGCGGTTTGGGAACGGCACGGTGCGCCGGCTCAACGAGAAGCTGCGGACGGAGAGGTACGAGGAGAAGGCTTTCTGGACGGAGCTGGTGGGGAGGCCGGTGGAGCAGTTGTTTGAGGATTATAAGAAGACGTTACCGCCGAAGAAGGAGGAGGATGGGAAATTAGAATAAACTCGGCTTTAGCCCATACCAAGGGGTTATGGGGTTTAGAGATTCACGGTATGGCAGCATAGAATGGGTGTGAGCATCCCAAGACAGACCATAAATGCATTCATAACATGTTTTGCTTATTCCTTTTCGTATTTGAGATGAACTGTAAGATACCCATTTAGGACCCAATACTACATTTTCTAAATCGAGATGCTCTGTACTTGCAAACACAAAATCGAGGTTCACTATTCAGGGATGCCTGACCCGTTTCTCCATGCTAATCATATTGCCCAAGTGATGTCCAAATTCCTGCCCAAGACGCCAATGCCATGAAACCTGCGGTATCGTAAAGATAATAATGAGAAGAATTGCGTCTATCTTAATGGTGGGCTTGCGCTACGCCGGCATCGCTTTCGCTTACGACGCTTCCGACTTCGGTCCAGCTTGCCGGGGTCATCATGCTTTCATCGTCGCTCATTACATCGTAAGGTCGACCCTCGGGCCATGATCTGGCAGACGCGGCCTCGGCACCAATATCCTCTCCGGACCCTGCAAGCGAGGCGGAGTCAGTTGGTGTCAGAATACCCTCGCTGATAACTTCCGGCTCAGACAAGGGCGCAGCGGGTGATACTGGCAGTGGGGAATAAAAGCTAGCAGTTGAAGCGTCGTGAGCCCAAGCCTGGATTGAGCTGTAAGCATCATGAGGTTGTCCAGCCGTCATATATTCGTCAGGGCCTAGCTCTCGTTCGGAAGGTTCGGCTGATGCAGTCTGCGTAGTTGGCGTGTGGTCCTCAATGTTAACTAGCGGGGCATTGGCGGCGGGTTCTGGTGATAGAGTTGCGGATTGTGCCGTATCAGTCTTTATGCCCAGCTCTGTGCTAGCACTGTATATATCAGACTCTAGCTCGTCTGTTTCGGGGTCCACCAAGCTGTTCTCAAAGGCGACATGTTCATCAATTCCGTGCTCGTCAGTAAAGGGGTTTGTGTAGACGGATTGGCTCAAGCCTCGGGCTCCGTCTCCACGTCGTCGTAATCCTTCATTGTTTTGGGGCTCTGCTCCCGTCTGAAAGACATATGTACCCTTCTCAGCGTTGCCGTCCTCTCGGAGGAAGTCATCAAAACTTGAGCCCCGTGTCGAAGTCCGAGGACGCGAAAACCCGGTCTTCTCCGATTCTTTGCGTTCTCTTTCCCTCTTCTCTTCGAGCACGGCATTCCAATACATTATCTCTTCTCGTTGTCGGCGGCGGGTCTCATCGTCGGCATCGACATCCGGTTGGCCATCGAAATTCACCCCTCGTGATCGGAAGAATCCTTCGGCATCTTCGGGTCTATTGAAAAGGTTCTCTCGTTCTTGTGGGCTGATGTTGTCACCGAGAGTACGAAGAGCGATAGCGATACGGCGGCGAAGATCGTTGGCCATGCGTTGGAGCTCGGGGGATTCGTAAACGGCTACGGCGGCTGCAACAGCGACCGAGACGGCGATAATGCCGGCTGAGACGACAACATGATTAGAAGGCATGATGCAAACAGCGAGACAACGTAGATCGTGTAGGTAACCAAGAAAACAAATGGATGATATTAGGAAAGGAGGCTATAGCTTGAGACACCGTGCTTGTGTCCCTCTATTAGGAAAGGTTATTGGTAAAATCAATAATGCTGCCTAAACTGCCAGGTTGGAGAGAATAGCTTGTATAGTTCGCTGGTTGTACGTGTACTCGCCACTGGACTCGAGCCACCACAGCAGACAGGCACATTGTGATTCGCAATGATTGACGTGGGGTAAAAGAAGGTACAAATGATTTTGTTCTACTCACCCTTGGCGACCACGGGTACAGGCATGTTTCAAGCCGGTAAACCCGCTAGCAACGAAAAGCTGTGGCCTGCAATCTAACAGGCTGCTCGCTCGATTGAACAATCGTGCGAATAAAAGAAAGGAAAGGAAAGAAGAAATTAAGGTACAAGAGAGGGGATGAAGGAAAAAGGAGGAGAAAAAGAAGCGGAAGAGGTGGATGGCTGCGACGGAGGAGTCGCAGCGAGGCACTCCTCCTTTGGGACATAGAGTTCGCGTAGGCGAGGTAAGTACCTCAAAGTTCGAGGCAAGGCACAGTCGCGGCCTCCCAACGCACCTCAAACTCAGCGCCTCATTGCGTAATGGATGGCTGTAGACCAATGAGCTGATCCATGGTTAAGGCAGACTGCAAGAGGGATAGAACTATCAGCTCCCCATAATCCTCTCAACTATGGGCGGTACTAGCTATAACTGTAAGCATACAGGCTGCCTCGCCACAAATTACTTGATGATTTTCGCCCACGCGCTAACTTCTATTGATAGTATGTTGTGGCACAAAAGATTCATTGCATCTTAGAGTTAATATATTTTAAGGCATCAAATCCATGTCCAAGGCACGTCAAAATCTGAATACTGTATATTCCGGGTTACCTTCTCTATCGATACATGTATCTTTCTGCGGCCATCCATGTCTGCATGTATGTATATGGTAGTGGGGTAAATACATGCGCCCCGCATAAGTACCTCTCTCTTATCTGAGCTATAAGGTTATCTTAAAATGTCCTCGTCAGCCTGCCGACTCCCCGGTTTCCATTATTGAAGTCTTTATGGCATCTTAACGCTGTCAAATTCAGGGCCCTTGCATAAACTATTTCCTATAATTGGGACGACTTTGTGTCACAAGTTAAAGTGCATCTCTATAACGTAGGTATTTGATAGGACTGTTTGGTAGAAAGCTTAAGCTGCACTATGAGTTGTTCAAGTCTGTAATCTACAATAGAACGGGGAAAGCATATCACTAAAAATAAGACATTAATAGACAGCGTTGATTAGCATTGCTTTCAAAACTATACCAATACGGATGTAAGTTTATAAGAAGGAAAAGAATGAAGAAATCGGCGAGGATCTCTCAAGGAAGACTTTCAGGTAGGTGAAGTCTAGCGTACCATGAAAAGGAAAGCACCTGATCTCTAGTGGTCCACTAGAGAGAGCTTGGCGACCTAACTCAATGCAAGGTACAATTACGGAAAAGGAAACGTTCTTGATCCTCCTACTCTAGATCCTAGAGTACTTTACCACATCATTTCGATACAGCGCTGCTTCGCGGGACTGTTTGATGTTTGGTACCATTCAGCCCATACGTAGAATACACGACTTTGATTAGGAATAGATCTATTGGTCAAATAGTAGCAGCCACACCAGCTTCCTATCCAGCTCAGGCGAAGCTCTCCTCGGTTTCCGAAACATAATGGAACAACGCCGTCTTCTTTCTCTTGGCCCTTTTAGTCTCCATGAATATCTTATCACTAACCGTCAACCTTCTCGGCTTCCAGGACGGCCAGTTTGTTGGCTATGTGCACGGCTTGGGTAATTTCGTCACGTCGACCGCTATCCGCTATGCGCTACCCTTTTCGAACCCAGAATATCGAGTGATTTCATAATAAATATCTCTGGGATTTAGCCACAACACGTATAGCACTAAGTTCAGCGTCACCGACTGCCATAAACCCCGACCGGGCTTGTTATTTTCACTATAAACACCTACTAGCCCAATCCCTTTATTCCATTACTTGACTTACCTAGTCAGTAGGTTAGAATTTACACAAAAGTAGTTCGCAGGCTAATACAGAGTCATAGTGCGATAGTGCTGGTGTTGAGCTTACTAGCTTTAGCACTACATTCTCGGTCAATTCGATTTTTGATTTGGATAACAGAACAGGAATTGACATCATCGCTGGGATCGATCGTTCTTCATCCAGGTCCGCCCTCTTGACCTGAGCTAGAGGATTTAGAGATAGCTCCGAACGTGCTATCGGGCCGGCACAAGTGCTCACGGCATTTCATTTGGACTATGATCATGATTATTAATCGAAGTCGGTACAGCATGAAGGATTTTTACCTCTCACCCCCGGCCGCATATTAGATATCCTAACAGTACTCTCCACCCCCAAAGAGACCACGTCAAATCTGGCAACCGGTAATTATGATCCCTAATTAGTTAGGCTTCGTAACTACAAGAAATGCTGAAGTAGATGGGTCAGTCACATAGAGTATTTGTAAGTTGGAACAGTAATATTATTTGACAGTCTTCCAATCCGATTCGCGATGCAACGTTGCTGATCTAAGTACATGCAGAAAACGCCGCAGATCGTGTCCCGGAATTAATTAGTCGCCGGCTCCATAGTACGGAATACCAATCTCGGACAACCGGACTCCAATAGCTTAAGGCAGGAAAGTCAACGCTCATGTATTTTTTTTCCTTTTTGCTTCTTTTACTTCTTTGTTGGTAAAGGTGAATGCCCACATATGTATGGTTTGGTGTAGGTTCGGGGGATGTCTTGCCCATTGACCATATCGAAAGTCTGATTCGCGGCTCTGGCACCCCCAACACCGCGCCCCATCCAATTGGATATCGATTCATCTCATCCCACATCAATCCATCCTCCATTACTAGCGTGGTGATATCGCATCTGGGGTGACACAAGCTGATGTGACAAGCTTTTTCATCCCGCCCCAGCCGATCAGCTCCCATTTCCAGATAATGCCGCATATCAAGTGCCCAACTGTCGCGTGCGTGTATGAACCGGTAAAGACCAATCGAGCAAACGTGCGTTGCGCTCGTGTTCCCAAAAAGTGAGAAAATGGATGAATATGGATGGGTGCGGCAGGGGGTGCTCCTCTCGATGAGGAAATATGTAATTTATATCTAGTGCGACGATTTGCTCGTCACGGAGCCCGACGACGAGGCCGTCGAGGTGGATAGGCCGGAATCGGTTCGTGCGATTCCTGGGGCAGTTACGCGCGATCGCTCACTGGTTTTCAAGGGTTAGCCGTTAGGTAATTGGAGCGAATATGCCATGCAACGGGAGGCGCTCACTATGCGGCTCTGTCGCTGTGGATCTGGCACTTCCATCGGCCGCCTCCGGTCTTGATGGTGAATGCCAAAGGCTTGGTATCAACGATCTGCTTGATGTCTACGGAAGGCATGTTGACTAAGATGTGTTCTTTGAAAGAGGAATTTTAGTGTGGGTGTGTGTAGGTAGAAGTAGGTATAAACCTTGGGGAGGCAGATCAAGAATAAGCTTTAAGCTTTGGAGTGGAGATGGGTCTTGAGGAAGTGTTTGATTACAGAGCAGTCGAGGGAGGAAAAAAGACGGAGGTTGTGAAAGAGGCGACGGGACGGCTATATATAATCTTCGCGAAAGGGACCGAAGAAGCCGGTTCCCCCTCAACTTTTACCACACGTGCCTAGTTTGTTGGCGAGTTTGGACCCCTAATCTACACAGCTGCGCGCCAATTTTAATCTCCAGTAATAATAATCATAATACTAAACCGCGCCGGTGAGTTATTTGTTTTAAGACGCAGCCAAACGGATTCGGAAATAGCCTCTCTTCGCCTCTCGTGTGGATTCTTTGGGGCTCCGCTCGGCTCCCACTTACTAGCTGCGGCGTTAATACGTGGCTGGTTGGCCAACTACTACGTACAGGTTGGGGGGTGCGTGAATAGTGTAGGAAAGGCTTCCCAAGTGATCGGGAAATCCTTGCGAGCTGCCCGACGATGTTCATGATCTTCATTCGTCGGCTCTGCGAATAGTTGCACCTGCGCAGACCGCCTGCGTCCTCTGTATCCATACATAATATACTATACATATTATACATAGTACATGATCACCGCCGTCATAGGCAAAGATGAGCGTTGCCCGGAACTGTCACGCGACATTGGATGTGAGGGTTATGCATGATGCAACCTACACGTACTACACACTCAGCTGTCGCGGGCTGTTAGAAGACCTGTTGGGATAATACGCCCACACCTTTTTTTAAATCATCGTTTGAATAAGCGGTATGTACGCCTCGTGGGTTGCGCGGGATAATCGCAATTATTCATGTGGCTTCATCTTGGGAAAAGGACAGGTTTTTCTGTCTTACGTAGATGATACAAAAGAGGGACTTTTAAGTAATCTATACGAAAAAATGGCTTAACTTTTCTGGGTGACCGGCTTACAGTTAGAGGCACAGTCCAATGATAGAATGCCGATCACGGCATACTGCTGCTGCTGCTGCTTGTCTATCCAAACTCACCGGAAAGAAGGTTCTTGGGGGTTGGTCTGATCTTGCTTTTGATCTCGAACGTGCTGATGGTGGTGCTCATGAAAGCCGGCTTGGCAGGTACACGAGAAGCTTGATGTCTCCCGTTTACTTGGTTGCCCTTCTTCTAGAAGAAGCCTCGAGTCATGTAGATCGTGTTGGCACATATCCATATCCACTAATTATGTATTATAACAATCGAAGACTTGGGATGATCTCACAGAGATAAGTACGGTACTGGATTTCATCTACGCACCGCCCACGCAAACCCTGCCAGACACTTCCCCAAACGGTTTGTGCGGCGGGCCGTGATTGGACCGCGCTCGTCGACCGGGATGACGCCTAACCTCGCCGGGACTAGACAGGTACCTAGGTATCTGCAGCCGGCCTTCATTTCCGCGGTATTACCGCCCTGCGGACTGGGCGGAGAATTGGAAAGGTAATATGCAAGAGAAGGAAGGAAAAAGAATAAAGTCTCGGTGAGCATTTTCAGTTGGCCGCTATTCTAATACATACATAGAGCCCGCTTACTACGTACATACATAATCCCCAAGCCATGTTTAATGGTGATGTCCAATTAAGATGTTGAGGAGGCTAAAGTACATAGATTAATTTCCCCGTGGTCTTGTACTTCAGACCGACGTTCTGGACCCGTGGACGGTCAACTACATCGTAACCTAAAACGGGTGTGATTGGACGAATGTGGATGCGGGTATTATTTAAGCAGACCGGCAGAGTAATAACTTGAACGCAATCGTAATACCTACATATATGTATGTTACTTCTGGCTGGTCATGTATGTATAGCCCAATACGCCCCCTCCCAACAACGACGTTATTGTCTGCGGGAGTATTTTTCAACCCGAGACCGTTTTGTCGTCCTATTTGTGAAAAGGAACATGGTATAGCATGGCATGGTATATGTGGTAACGTACATGCGTGCCTATGAGGCATTTCCCTAACTAGAATAGCAACCCGATCACACTTTGAGCACCTGCAAGTTGGGCACGGAAGCAAGAGGTTGCAGCTTTGGGTTGTCAGCAATTTTGCGGGTTTCGGGGAGCACCCGCGCCTCAACCGTATCCTAATCTAATCCGTGGGAGGTTGTAAATGACTGGTCCGATCCGTAGATCGTGATACCAGGCATCT